>JAJEJO010000214.1:1381861-1673406 GCA_020662805.1 Glaucomys volans
GAAAGAAAGAAAGAAAGAAAGAAAGAAAGAAAGGAAGGAAGGAAGGTGGGCTATCTCTCTGCTCACAAGGGACAAAATAAAAACCCCAAAGCCATGCCCCCAGTGACCCATTTCCTCCAGCCATATACTGCCTGCCTGCAGTTAACACCCATTTAATCCATATCAGTGGATTGATTCACTGATTATGTTACAGCTCTCATAATCTAACCATTCAACTCTGAATGTTCTTGCATTGCCCCACAAATGAACTTTTGGAGGACACCACATTTCCAGACTATAATGGCTGCCAATCAAAGATATTTTTTTAATTGAGGAAATTGATATCTGGTAACATTTGCAGATTTCTCCTCCCCAAATACCATTGAAAATGCTACTAAAGAGATTATTTTCTTAAGACACAAATCTAAAAGGTTTCTTGTCCATGAAAAGAAGTATAATGAGCAAAATTTTTGGAGGACAGAAAAGGCATGAATGTTTTCCAGTTATGGTTAAGGATATTGTTTGACTGTGTCCCCTAAGAGGTTATGTATGGGAAGGTTGGTCCTCAGGGTGGCATGTGAAAAGGCAAAGGGGAACCTTTAAGAGGTGGAGCCTAGTGGGAGGTAATTCAGTAATTGGGCACTCCATCCTTGGAAGAGGGTAACGTAATTCTCATGGGACCCCACATAGTTTTCAAATGAGTGAGTTATTATAAAAGAGCAAAACTGACCCTTTCTCCTCTGTAGCTTTCTGTCTTATCATGTAATCTCTACCTCCTTCATTAACTACTGCCATCCATGCCATCTACCATGTGACATAGTAAGAGGGTTCTCACTAGAGGTGGTAACATGCTGCTAGGAGTTTTGGTCTCCAGAGGGGAAATAAACTGTTTGTCTTTATAAGTTATCCAGCCTCAGATATTCTGTTATGGACTAAAACAAATCCCTAAGCCAGAAGCTGAGAACCAGTTTGATTTGTAGCAAGAAATCCTCAAAAGGTTTAGAAATTAGCAGTCATGGGTGCTTCTGGAAGTAGGGACTGGAAGAAGTAGCTGAAATACATAGAATTGGTTGAAGGACCTCCAGAGTCCTACCAAGGCAGTCATGTTATGAAATTTGCTACTCCTCTAACAAATCTCATAGATCTCTGTGACTCTTCAAACTATGTGCATTTATTATTATTTTTTTTTAATGAAAGGAGGGAGTAAGCATAGGATGAAGGGATTTTTTCCATTGGTGAGCATGCTGATAGCCAATTTCCTGTCTTCCTCTTTTCTCAGGATCCAGCCCTTTTATGTCCAATACACATTGTCCGTTCAAGATCCCAAGTAAACACGGCTGCAGTGTAAGAAAATTCCATGGTGAGGACACTTGAGCGCTGCAGCACATTACTCAGGAGCTTGGCTTCAGTTGAAAGCATTCAAACAGACCCATCCAGGCACTCCCTGTCTTCCTTTCCTCTGCCAGGTGACAGGGCCCTACAGGAGGCCCTGAACTACAAGGCTACTGTCACTCTGGATAGCACAGAAGATTTCCTTGTGTCCACCCAAGACTAGAGTCATCCCTTTAATTGCACCTTGGTCCTGGACAAGGTCCTTTCTCACCCTGGCCTGCCAAGTCACATACCTTGCCCCTCTTATTCACTAAAAGCCCATTTTTTCTCCATCATTTGCTCTTTCTTATCAACATTCTTCTTGTCTGGAGTCCACCCAATCCCATCATTCTCGGAAAGATCATTCTGGATGAGATATACAAACTCATCCTTTATGGACATTTTCTCTGCCAAATGACTTCTTCCTGACTCTGCCTAGTGTGCTGGGTCCTGTTTGGGGCTCTTCTGCTCCCAAACTCTCAAACATCTCCATTTTCAAGGTGAAGACAATATTCTGGCTCTGAGAATCCCAGTGGACTAAACTCCCCAGGATCATGCCTCATTTGCATTTTAATATCTAAGTCTCTGGTTACTTGCCTGGACTGCAGTCACCATTTCTGAGAGCAGAGTGAGTTCTCCAGAGGTAGGAGAAGCAGTTACTTGAAATAGGAACATTGCAGTCATTTGACTTATGGGGACTCCCATGTTTCTGGGAACTTCTCCCTAGGAACTCCTGGCTTCTGATCTCATGTCTGGGACTCTAACCTATACTCCATGGGAGTACCTACAGCTCAGAAAAGTTAGAGCATTAATCCATACCTATTTCCCTCTCTTAATCTTGAAGCAACAATACTGAAAATGTCCCCTACAGTGCTACACAGTCATTAAAACTGTGCTCTGGGACATCAAATCCTTCCCCAGCTAAGTGATTTTTGAGCAAGCTATCTAACTTTCCTGTTTTCTCATCTAGGGATAGCAATCATACTTGTCTAATAGGTTTTATACTAATTAACATATATATATATGCTTAGAATGAGGCCTACACATAGTAAATGCTCTGCAAATGCTGTTATCATTCGTCCCTCCTGCCCCCAAGTCCCTCTCTGTTGATCACTGTGCCTGGTATAGGTAGCTCTTATTGCATTCATCACTTTGTCTTCCTCCACTGGACAGTGGTCTCTTGAGGGCAGGAGCTCTATCTTAGTCTCTTTATGTCCTCCAGTATCTGCCAGAAAGCTCAGCATTTTGTGGGTGTGCAGTTATTCTGTGTGGAACAAATACTATTCAGATGAGACAGAATGGAAGGCACTCCTCCAGGACTTGGCAGGTTGGGTCAGGGCCCCCAAAGCAGCATGAAAACACCCTGGTCAACCTTTCTTCCTCAGAGACCTGAGAGGAGGTATAACTCTGCACACCAACTGTGGGACCTGGGAAAATTCCTCATCTGAGTTTAACTTCTTTTTCCTCTTTAATGGGAGAATGACAAAATATCTGCAGGGAGGAGAAGTCCTGGAAGAGGGAGGGAAATACATGTGACTGATCCCAATCAGCAGGCAGCCAATTCCATTGCTTTGTGTCCTGTGACCTTTTCAAGTTGTCAGTTTTGGAGCCTCCTTCCCAGCAAGAGCACCCTGCTTCCCCTAAACTTCCCTTAGCATTGTTGTACCACCCCAGAGACTATTGACCACAACATTTGTTTATAAATACTATGGCAACCCCAGGATCTCTGGCAAGTCCAAGATACATTGTCAGCCAATAAAGCACAGGCTGGAACCATGGAAGCCCTCTGGACTCCCAGGCTTGCTGACAGGGCCGTCAAAGCATTTGCTTTCTGTTCCTGAGCAAGCATTTCACTGTGACTTCCAGGACATTTCTCTTCTTTGAGGGTCTCATATCCCTGTCCTGTAGGACATTCAAAATCCATTCTTCTCGCTAGTAACCCCATTACAGTTCCAGAGCTTCAAGAAGGGATTTTCAACTTGTTTCTGATGCTCTGACTTTTAATGGGACAGCACATCAAATGTGATTTTTCATCATATTTATATCCTCTGCCCTTTACCTGAGTAGTTTGGTTACAGACCCTGATATAAGGACTCACAGACATGGACTGTGAAGGGCAAGGGGATTCCAAGAAGCACCAGAAGAGAAGAGAGGCAGTGAGACAGGGAAGTGTATGATCAAGTCCACACACTTGGTGCTAAACCCACTTGGAAATCCAAGGAGCCACTTAGGTGTTTTGAAGTCATCAAACCCTAGGCACCATGAGTTGAAAGATCTGCAAACCAACTCATTATTTGCCGGTTGAGGATGGCTGGATGCAAAGTTGGAACTCATCCTGATACTTCTCACCAGCTGAAAGAAAGTCCTAAAGTGTGAGAAATCTGGCACTACAATGGCGAGGCCAGAGGGAATATGGGCAGAGCAACCACTAGGCACCTCCCTGACCCTGTGCCCAGGGTTGGGAGATTCTGCCCTTTGTAGCTGGGTATTTTTATTTTTGTTGTCCCAGACGGAATGACTTTTGGTCATGTGCACATAGAATTTGTCCTTAAGCAACAGTTTCTTTGTCACTAACTGTGGGTCACATCTGGGATTTTTTGCAGCATCCACATGTATGAAAACAGTTAGGTCTTGCTAGTCAGCCACACCGTATACTTCTACACTTCATTTCAAACCTCTTCAGATAATCCAAGACAACTTTCTTTTTCTATGAGTCTTCACTTCTCATGGGTTGAACAGACCCATGTTTTGGTTAGCTTTTTCACCACTGTGGAAGACCTTACAAGAACAACATAGAGAGGAAAAGGTTATTTGGGGGTTCATGGTTTCAGAGGTTTCAGTCCAACTCCATTGCTCTGGGTCAAAGTGGGGCAGCACATCAAGGTCAAAGGGTGTAGCGGAGGAAAGCAGCTCAGGACCCGGCATCAAGGAAGCAGGCAGACAGCTCCACTCACCAGGGACATATATATACCCCAAAGGCACACGCCAGCGACCCCCTTTCTCCTGCCACACCCTGCCTGCCTACAATTACCACCCAGTTGATCCCTATCTGAGGATTAATGCACTAATTAGGTCAAGACTCTCATAACCCAATTATTTCACCTCTACACTTAATTTCATGTTCTCATGCATGAACTTTTGAGGGAAACCTCATATCTAAACTATAATGCCCCAGATTCCTTAGTGAGGATAACATAATAGCACCACCTGGGTGTTGTACAATGCTTTACTTCCTTTTGAAGAAACATAAGAACATGTCATATCGCAGCTGCCACTCATGCAGAGTCCTCCCATGTCCCCCATCCCTTGACTTTAAATAGGGAGGAAGAGGCCATGAGCCAAGACCCCTAGAAGCCAAAAAAGGCAAAGAAAAAATCCTCCCCAAGAGTCTTTAGAAAGAATCAATCTTGAGTATATTTTGACTTTAATCCAGTGAGACTTATTTTGGTCTTCTGAGATCTAGAACTGAAGATAATAAATCATGTTGCTTTAAGCCACTAAATAAGTGATAATTTTGTTATAGCAATAGGAAGATGATATAAATGTAAAAAGATATACCATATTAACACTAGTCAAATTAAAGCTGATGTGCTATTTTAATATCAAAGAGGTAGATCAGGAATAGAAAAGGCCACTACATAATGATAAAGGAGTTAATTCTTGAAGAGGACATGGCAGTTCTGAAACTGCACATCTAAGAACAGAGCTTTAATCATTCAGGAAACAAAAAGTGAAAGAACTTCAAGAAGAAATTTTCCAAATCCATAATTAGAATTTCATAATTCAGAATCTATTGGTCAATAACTAATACGCATTATAGACAGAATATAAAAATATGCACCAATAAATATGCAGACATTTTAAATAACACTGTCAACTTGACCTAGTTGATATTTAGAGAACACTCCACACAATAACAATGTAAGCACATTATTTTTAAGTATACCCAGGACACATATCAAGAGAGTTTGCATTCTGGGAAATAAAACAAATATACATGAATTTAAGAGGACTTATATCATACATACAAAGTGTTTCTTTGACCATAATGGAATTAGATTAGGAATAAGTAGCAGAACATTATCTGGGAAACCTCTCAATATTTGGAAACTAAGTAATCCACCTGTATATAACCTGTGGGTCAATGGTCAAAACTAAAGGGAAATTAGAAAATATTTTTAAATGAAAGAAAATGAGAACACTATAAATCAAAATGTGTGGGCTGCAACTAAAGTAGTTCTTAGAGAAAAATATATAGTGGCATGTTATTATAATGTATATATTTGGGGCTTTTTTCATTGTTCCTGGCTTATAACACTCTTGCCAAAGCAGGTCATAGAAATTAGAATTTCTCTTCCCCAAGGCAAGTCATAGAAACTCGATTCTTCCACCATTTTTCTGTCTTAAAACCAGCCATAGATTCTCTAACCTGCCCTTGTCTGATGATAGGTCACAAGACCCTGCTTATTCTAGAGGGGACCTGCCTTGTACTCTGGCTGGAGGAATGCTACACAGAGAGGCTAAGAAGAATGCCAACGCATTCCCCCACCCAGTATTTAACATATGCTAATTATTGCTGTTATTAACTGTATGAACTGTATACGTTTTCAGAATTGTCATGTCCTCTTGAAGATGTGACAAGAATTGACCCCTTTATCATTCTGTAGTGGCCTTTTCTATCCCTGACTATATTCTTTACTCTAAAACCTACCTGTCTCTCCCCCGCCCCATAAAAGAACAGCCTTCAGAGAGTTTCTGGATAGTTGAACACATAGAGTTTCCTGGAGAGTGGCACTCCTGAGAAGGTGTACACCCTCCATGCGCCCTCTCCTGTCCTTGTCCCTTGCCTCACCCTATGCATCTCTCATCTATATCCTTTGCAATATACTTTATAATAAACTAGTAAATGTGTTTCCTTGACTTCTGTGACCTGCTCATACATATTAGTCTAATCCAAGAAGGAGGTGGTGATAACCCTAATTTATAACTGGTTGTCAGAAGTACAAGTAAAATAGTCTGGGCTCACAAATGGCATCTGAAGTTGGGGGTGGTATTGGGAACTGAGCCCCCACCTGTAGGAACTGACACCATCTCTAGGTACAGTGCGTAAAAACTGAATTAGGTTAGAGGACACCCGTGTGGTGTCTGCCATAGAATTAGTTGCTTGCTTGTTGGTGATTGGAAGCTGTCACAACTTTGGAGTCACGCAAGTCTTTTGGGTTCATTGTGGTATGAGAGCAAAGAGAAAAATAAGATGTGTGGCAGTACATACCTATATTAGAAGGAAGAAAATTCTTAAGTCAATGACTGGATTCCATCGTAAGAAACTAGACAGAGGGCTGGGGTTGTGGCTCAGTGGCAGAGCACTTGCCTAGTATGTGTGAGGCACTGGGTTCAATCTTCAGCACCACATGAAATATATAAATAAAATAAAGGTGTTGTGCCTACCTACAACTAAAAAAAATTATATATATAAATAACTTAGATATGTTTATATATGTAAAAGAAATGAGAGAGAAAAAAATTTAAACAAAGAAATAAAGCAGAAGGAAGGAAGTAGTAATAAGCATTCAGAACAAATATCAACAAATAGAAAACCAGAAGACAACAGAGAAAGTCAATGAAAACAAAAACAGCTTGCTTGAGAATATCAACATATTGATGCATAAATAATAAGTTTAATGAATTTCTATCCAGAAAGATTGGGGGAAAAGAGAGAAAACAGATATTACTGAAATTAGGAATGAAAGAGATGATTTTATTATCAAATTCTATAGATATTAACAAATAGCAAGGAAATATGAGCAACTTTAGCCCTTGATGAAATAGACCAATACTTTGAAAGACAAAACTAATCAAGTTCACTCAGCATAGGTGAATCTCAAAGTATTGTGTTGATGAAAGAAGCCAGATCAAAGAATAATATATACTATATGATTCCATTTATAGAAACTTCTAGAAAATGAAAGCTAGTCTACTATGAGAGGAAACACACCAGCAGTGGCCTGAGGATATCCGGGTTGGGGCAGGCAGGTATCAGGACTAGGGGAGTGGGATGGATTCCAAAGCGGCAAGAGGGCAATTCCGGGAATGATAAATATGTTCATTATCCTGATTATAGTGCTGATTTCACCACAATAAAATACTGAAAACATATGTCAAACATATCAAATCATACACTTTAAGTTTGCATCATTCACTTTGTCTATTATACCTCAACAAGTGTGGTTTTTAAAAAATTCAGTTTGCACTCAGAATTCAAATTTTAAGAACCATCCAGTCTTATTAAAAGTGAGACCCACCTGAAACAAGAAGATATATTCTGTTACATGCATATTTATATGCAGTGCCCAGAACTCTATTCTGAAGAGAAAATGGCAGGGAAATGGGGCTATGGAGGAAGGGAGAGTGGACATGGGCAGCAGCTTAGCCAGAGCCACCAAAAGTGCTACCAACACAGAACAACTATTTCTCGTGCCCACTCTCTCACCAGGCAATACACAGGATACAAAGTGAGTTAAAACCACTTTCTTTACTCTTGGCCTGCCATAAATATTCACTGGCCTGAAGCAGGAGAGCTGATTCCAGCCAGCTTGCCAGTTACCCCATCCTGGCGAGGCCACACGCCCAGCAAGTTCTATTCCAAGTCACCATGTGCTGGCTAAACCTCCAAAGGCATTGCTTGGGACCTTGCTATAGGCAGGCCAAAGATTTGCATTTCTTAGCTGAGGGACTCCAATGAGGACATCAGTTTGGGTCCCTGAATCTGACAGTGAAATGTTGTTGGATCCATTATGGCAATTGAGATGTTGAGGCACATTTGCAACTGACCAGATTTTACTCGCCGAGCATTTCCCTCTAGCCTACACTTGACTCAGGTGTCCTGGAAATGTTAACTGAGGGTAGGTAAAAAGCAGGCAGATCAGATGGGTGGTGAGAAAAGAACCCCAGGTCTTCCTGCTTAAGAATATTTTAATTCCTTAAGGAACTGTGCCTCCCACCATCCCTCCATCCGCCGGTCAGCAGTTGGTGTTTCCTTCCACTGCTGGGAATGCTGCTGTTCTCTCAGAAATGCCACCACGGTTGCCCTTGGCAATCCTTTCTTCTGCAATGTCCTTTCTCAGGAAGATGAATACAAGCTGTACATAACCAAGTGTCAATCAAACACTCAGCCACCACCAGTCTCATTAAGGGAAACTAAAAGGACCCTGAGGAGAAATAAATTTGACTGAATCTAGAGTTCAGAGGAGAGCCAGGCAAAGGGAAGAAACTTCCTGCCACGTGGGGCACTTCCAGGCAATGACTCTGGAGCCCAGTGTGCACATTTCCTGAGTGCAAGGGCCATTTTAAACTCTTTGTCCATTTGTTTCATCAGTGAAATCCCTGATTTGAGAGCCATGGGCTGAAAGAATTGATAAAAGCAAAAATCTTTGGGGGACAGGACCACACTTGCTTCTCTCAGAACAGACTACATGTCTGCAGGGAAAGAAAGCTGTCCCAGGGTTTTCCTCATCCCGGTGTGCCTCTAATTAGCAGTGAAACCTTACACATGTCTCTTTCCTCCCTGGGACTCCCTTTCTTCATCTGCAAAAGGGGAAGATTGGACTTGAGGTTTTAAACTCTGAATTTCTCTAGTCAAAGATTTAATAAAATCATCCTCTGATTGCTGTCAAGAACTCTAAGTTCTCACGAAATCAGAGTCCAGCAGAAGAAAGTAAAAGTTGTCTTCAGAGGACAGTCATTCTCCTTTGATTTATTTTTGCTGCATTTTACCTTTTGCGTAATACGTTTGGCACATGCTGACAAAAGAAACAATCAATCTGAGCCACGGGGAGCCACAATTGTAAGGAGAGAAATTTGGTGTTATGCCAAAAAACTCCTTTCTCTGTATAGTGATTGGGCTGCCTTTGAGGTTTCAAACTCTTAGTAGGAAAAAAGAATCCCAAGCTTGAATGTTTTGTGCAGTACTTTGCACTTTGCCTTATGGAGATTATCTTAAAGTTTATTATTATTGCTTGGGTTTATCTTGTGTTAATTCCTGGTAATAACATAAGCCATATATCATAAAGCAAAACATCACTTATCCAGCGCCTTGGAACCAACTCTAGATAGTCTGAGCTGATAGGAAATGTCTTTCTTTAAGTGAGCCAGGGATTTTTCATCTCTGACCTTATGACCAAGGGGATGACCCAAATTACTCAACAGACTTCCCTCTCTGCTGCCTCTGGGGTAAACCAAGTGAGTGGAACATCAGTTAACTTTTTCTTAATGCTGAGGGCTATTGCCTTGGACAGCGCGTGTTGTGATGTGAAGTATGTAGTGATTGAAATGAGGGACCTCCTAGGGGGAGACAGGAAGCATAGACAGCAAACATTTCTGCCAATACTGCACCCCTCAGCCTAGCTCTGATTTCTGCTGTAGCTTCACTGGACAGTTCCTGGGGGCTCCGACTCACCTGGCGTGACTCACCTGAAGCACACCGCACAGTCTTTCTACATTCTGCCCAGAGCCCTTGTAGGACAGGTAAAGTACAGTCTGACATCTATACCCCCCCGAGGGCAGTCCTCAATATAGAGTAAAGGGGGATAGATAGATATAAACACTCCAGCCTCCCAATCTTCAGGCAGACAGTGTGACAGGCATTCTGTACACTTCTCAGGAGATCCTGAGAGAATCCAACACTGCCGCCCACCATAGCAACTTTGAGAATGTAGCTTTAGATTTGCCTTCCTCCTCCCTTCTCTCATTGCCCCCTCTTCTGCATTCCTGCTTCCTAAGTTAACGGGGCAAACCCAAGGCTACTCAAGACCTTGTCTCAACTCAGCATTGGAGGAGCCCACACAAAGGCAGCCTGACTATACTAGTGAGTTTTGTGTCACTGTGACCAAATACCCAACAACAACTTAGGGGAGGAAAAATATCTTGCTGCATGTTCACAGAGGTTCAGTCCATGCTTAGCCAACTTCGCGGCTCTGAGCCCAAAGTGAGGCAGAGCATCACAGCAGAAGAATGTGGCAGAGGAAAACTGCTCATCTCAAGTATCCGGGAAGCAAAGAGTAAGGGGAAGGGGCCACCGAGAACAAACCCTTCCAGGGATCACCCCAGTGACCTACTCCTCCAGTCACATCCCACCCACCTACAGTTCACTCAAATTATTAATCCATCAAATGGATAAACCCACTGACAAGGTCACCCATAATCTAATCATTTCACCTCTGAACATTCCTACATTGACATAGGACCTTTGGGGGAATACCTGTTATTCAAATGATAACATTCTGCCCCTGGCTCCCAAAGGCTCATGTCCATCTCACAATGCAAAATACATGAAGTCCATTTCCAAGAGTCCCCACAGTCTTAACAGTTCCCACATTGCCAAAAGTCCAAGTCCAAAGCCTCTTCTGAGACCCAAGGCAAACTCATGACTGTGAGCCCCTATAAAAAGTCAAAAAGTGAGTTATATGCATCTAATATGTAATAGCAGAGAGTAAACATTTCCATTTCAAAAGGGAGGAATGGGGGAATAGAAAAAAGGGATAACACCAAAACAAGACTGAAACTCAACTGGGTAAACAAAGTCTACAGCTCTACATCTGGCGTCTGGGGCACAGGGTGGCGAGACATGCTATCCAAAGGACTTGGGCAGCCCCAGCCCTTGGCCTTGTCAGTTGCAGCACATGACCTCTCTTTTAGGCCAGCTTTTTCTGTTTCCAGCAGCTTTCTTCAGCAGGCATTCCACAATACTGGCCTCTCTTAATTCCTGGGTTCTCCATTCCAGCTTTGGCTTTGTTCTCACAGCTTCAAGCATTATCCTCTCAGGGGCACCCTGCATGAATTCTGACCCTGCTGTACTTTTCTGGTTCTCCCAGGCCTTCCTTTGACATCTCAGTGACTTCGCTCCATCATACCGTATTCCTGCAGAACCATCACCATGCAGATGATGACAAGATCTGCTGCCAGTTCATGCAGCAGAGGGGACCCCTTGGACCATGACTGCAGCAACCTGTGAATGTCTGCATGGATAAGCACTGTGAAACAAATTCTGGAGAAACAGTTTTCTAGATACCCTGTGTGTAGGGGGGGGGGGGTGCTCCCGAGTTCTCTTCTCAAAGAAGTTTTTCTTTTATACCCTTTAGCCTATGGTTGGTGTGGTCTTGCTGATTTCTCAGCAAGATGCCCTGAAGGTATCTTTCCTATTGTTTCTGCAAACTACTTAGTTTCTCTTTAGTAGCTAATCTCCAACAACCACACCATCCCTGACCCCAACACTCTGCTGCCTTAAGACTTCCTCAACCAGATTAATTAGTCCACCACCTTTAAATTCAGCCTCATGAAGAGTCTCAGAACATGGGCAAAATGTAAATAATTTATTTGCCAGAATATAACATGAATGGCCTCTAGTCAAATTTCCAATAAAGTTCTCATTCCCCTCTGAAATTTCATGAACACTGTCTTGACTCTTTGCATTCCATCAGCATTCTGGTCTTCTGAGGTCCCTCCAGAATTACTAGTTAAGGTCCACTTACAATATTCTAAGACTTCTCCAAAACTTTTCCAAACTCCTCTTGCAAATCAGTAGCAAAGCCTTCTAAACTGCATCACCAGGTTAGTCCCAGCAGTGGCCCCATTCTTTGTACCAATTTATGAATTAGTCAGTTTTATAGTCAGTTTAGTCAGTTTACTGTGACTGAAATAGGGGACAAGCAGAGGGAAAAAATTGGCTTACTCCATGGTCAGCTGATTTCATTTCTCTGGACACAAACTAAGGCAGAGCATCATGGTGGAAGAGCATGGAGGAGGAAGGCTACTCAGCTGGTGATGACTGCAAAGCAGAAAGAGAGAGAGGACCAGGGACAAGGAAAAATAAATCCTTCCAGGAAACATCCCCAGTGACCTACTTCCTCCAGCCAAATCCTACCTGCTTATAGTAACTAACCAGTTAGTCCATTCCAATTATTAATCCATCAGATGTGTTAGGTTACAGCTCTCATAATTTCACCTCTGAACATTCTTGCATTATCACAGGTTGAGAGACACCTCATAACCAAAACACTGCCATGTAAACAGAGTCCATGAACTAGAAGTTCTTTTTTTGTGTGTGGTGCTGGGATTGAACCCAGGGCCTTGTGCCTGTGAGACAAGCAAGCTACCAACTGAACTATATCCCCAACCCCACTAGAAGTTCTATTTCTGAGCTTTAACTTCTTCAAGGATCAGTGCAGCAAAGTGGAAAATGAAAGAAGAAGGCAAACTCCAGAACTGCACTGAGAAGAGGGGCGGGGGGTCAAAATTTTTTCCTAAGCCAACATGATGGAGAGTTGGGCCTACTTTTTCTTCGAATAGGCACAGGGTCTCTGGCCTAATGCCTAGGTCCTTGATTCACTTTGAGTTGAGCTTTGTGCAGGGTGAGTGATAGGAGTTTAACTTCGTTTTGTTACATAAGGATTTCCAGTTTCCCAGTACCATTTGAATAGGCTATCTTTTCTCCAATGTATAGCTATGGTGTCTTTGTCTAGGATGAGGTAACTGTATTTATGTGGGTTTGTCTCTGTGTCTTCTGTTTTGTACCATTGGTCTTCATGTCTGTTTTGGTGCCAATACCATGCCATTTTTGTTACTATAGCTCTGTAGTATAATTTAAAGTCTAGTATTGTGATGCCGCCTGATTCACTTTTCTCACTGAGGATTGCTTTGTCTATCCTGGGTTTCTCTTTTTTCCAAATGAATTTCATGATTGCTTTTTCTATTTCTATGAAGAATGCCATTGGAACCTTAACAGGAATTGCATTAAATCTGTATAGAGCTTTTGGTAGTATGGCCATTTTGGCAATATTAAATCAAACAGAAAGACTTTAAAGAGCTTTAGCTCAGCAAATCATGTTGCCCAACCCAAGTCCATAAGCAAATCCAGGTTATATGTGGCTTAAAATATATACAATTTCAGAAATTCTCTTTGGGAAAAATAATACTTAGAAATGAATACAAAATTAGCTATGGGTACTGAGAAGGAGCCTGAGGAAGTATAGATGTATGAGACTTGAACTTTACTAGCTTCATGATAAATCTATCCCTGCTTAAGTAGAAAACATTGAAAGTTTTAATTTCTGTCGTTTCTCAATCCTCCAATAGTGAATCCAACAGTAAGCTCTGTGGTTCTACTTCTAAAGTCTGTGCTATCCATACCCACAATTCTACATTCTGACTGATTCCTCCTAGTTTAAGATGTGAGTAGTCCTTTGCCTCCTTTTTGGTCTTTGACACCACTTTTTACTACCAAGTTAATTTTCCACAGAGGTAATTCCTTTTAGAGAAATTTGATATGTCATTCACTTACTTAAAGCTCTCCAAGTTTTCCAGTTGTGCTTAAGATGAGATCCAAATTTATTACTACTGCCAAAAAGCCTGCCCATGACTGACCCTTGCATCTATCTCCAAATTCATTCTATATCATTCCCTCTCTTCCTTTACTTGTAACACTCCTTGATCCCTTTTCTGTTCCATCTGCTGGAAATGCTCTAACCCACAGCTAAGTGCTTCTTGTCACTCAAGTACCAACTTCAGTGTCTCCTGTATTTGTTTTCTGTTGCTGTTATAACCAATGATCACAAAAGTTTTCATTAAACGGAGCAAACATAATATAAAAGTATTTCAATTCTGGAGGTCAGAGGTTCAAAATGGGTCTTACTAGACTAAAGTCAAGGCATTGGCAGGGCTGTGCTCCTTCTGGAAGCTCTAAAGGAGAATTCATTTCCTTGACTTTTTCAGCTTCTAGAAGCCTCCCTCATTCTTTGATTCATGGCCTTTTTCTTCCATCTTCAACACCAACAATGGTAAGGCAAATTCTTCATATATTGTATCACTCAGAGATTTTTTCCTTCCTCTTTCCCTTTTAAAAAATGTTGTGATCACATTGGATCCACCCAGATGATCTCAGAGGATCTCTCTATCTTAATGGCATCTGCTATCTTAACCCCCTTTGATGTGTAAGGCAACATATTCCACATGTTCTGAGCATTAGGACAGGAAGACCTTGTGTGAACCGTTGCTCTGCCTACTGCACATTCTTAGGTTCCCAAATCACAGATCTAAGGTGGCCAACAGTTCTCACCACCACCACAGTCACTCTGGTTCTCCATCATCCTGTCCTATTCTCTTAAGATTATTTCAATTTCTGAATTAATTCCATCCATTTTTTTCTCTGCCTTTCCTTAGGTGGTAAGCTCATGAGGACAGAGGCCTTGTCTGACTCATCATAGCTGTTCCAGAGTACTTAGGGCATCAGAGAGTCCATAAATATGGAATGAATGAGCAAAGGAATCGGAGAATTGGAAACAAGAGGTTCATTATTAATCATGATAAAAAATAATAATTACTAATAAGTAGTGTATATATACAATCTTATGCAAAATATACAGCCATTGTGTGGTTTGGGCTTTAGAATCTGAGCTAGATAGGAATCCAAGTTCATTGCTCAATGACAAAATCAAAAGTCATTTTAGCTGCTATTTGTTTATACTGTCCTACTGGATTAAGACCGGAATCTGACCCATGGAAATGGAAAATTTGTCCATGATGATAGAGTTGGTTCAAATTGTGTCTAAAATAGAGTTTGGAACAGTTTGTGGGAAATATCAAGTACACAGGGAAATGCTATAGACTCAATATTTGTGCCCCCACCCTGACATGCATGCTGAAGGCCTAACCTTCATTACATTGGTATTTAGAGATGGGGCCTTTGGGAATAAATTGGGTTTAGATGAGGTTAGTTGGGTAGTAAGAGTATAGGCAAAGATACAAAAATTAAATGCAAACTAAAATAATATTCGTATGTCATAGAAGAATTTACTCCCATACAAACACAAGAAATGAAAGGAATAGAGGAGGTAATTTTGTAAGAATTTAATCATGAATTTTTATGAAAATAATAGCATCCATTTAGAACAGGCAAAATAATAAACATAAAGAGTTAGAAAAAATACAGAAAACAGCATTAATAGGAACATATGAAGACCTGTTTTGCTTTTTGACAGGTGAAATAATACAAGTAAATAAATTAAAATAAAGAGGACCTAAATAATACAGCAAAGCAATACCTTATAGCCTATAGCTGTAGATGTAGCCAAACTTCTTTACCTACAGAAGATGCATCACTCTTTTCAGAGCTCGTAAAACATTTATAAAGATTGATGACATACATTATGCCACAAAAAAATGTCAATGAATTCCAACCATAGGCACTGCAGAGGCAATGCAGTTATTAAAATAAAACAAAAATACATTTATTTATTTATTTTGTCTGAACTAAACTTAATTTTTTGTAGCATTCATGACATATAATGCAACTAACCAGAGGCTTGTGTTCTTTTTAAAATTTTTTTTATTTGTTCTAATTCATTATACATGACAGTAGAATGCATTTTCACACATTGTATACAAATGGAGCACAATTTCTAATTCCTCTGTCTGTACATGGTGCAAAGTCACACCAGTAGTGTAATCATACATGCATATAGGGTAATAATGTATGTCACATTCTACCGTCCTTCCCATCCCCACCAGCCCACTCCTCCCTCACTCCCCTCTGCACAATCCAAAGTTCCTTCATTCTCCCTACCCACTCCCCACTATGAATTAGCATCCCCTTATCAGAGAAAACATTCAGCATTTGGTTTTTTGGGATTGGCTTACTTCACTTAGTATTAGTATCTATAATTAGCATTAGATATTCTTTAGTTCCATTCATTTTCTTGCAAATGCCATTATTTCATTCTTCTTTAAGACTGAGTAGTATACCATTGTGTATATGTACCACAGTTTCCTTATCCATTAATCTTTTGAAGGGCATCTAGGTTGGTTCCACAGTCTAGTTATTGTGAATTGAGCTGCTATAAACATTGATGTGGCTGCATTAGTGTAGTGTGCTGATTTTAAGTCCTTTGGGTATAAACCAAGGAGTGGGATGACTGGGTCAGATGGTGGGTCCATTATAAGTTTCCTGAGGAATCTCCATACTGCTTTCCATAGTGGTTGCACCTGTGGATTTTGGGGATTGGCTTATTTCACTTAACAGAATCACCAACAATGTATGAGTGCACCTTTCTCCCCACATCCTCACCAGCACTTATTATTGCTTGTATTCTTGATAATTGCCATTCTGACTAGAGTGAGATGAAATCTCAGAGCAGTTTTAATTTGCATTTCTTTAATTGCTAGATATGCTGAACATTTTTTAATGTTTGTTGATCAGTTGTATTTCTTCTGTGAAGTGTCTGTTTAGTTCCTTAGCCCATTTATTGACTGGGTGTTTGGTTTGTTGATGTTAAATTTATTGAGTTCTTAATATATCCTGGAAATCAGTTCTCTGTCTGAGGTGCACGTGGCAAAGATTTGTTCCCATTCTGTAGGCTCTCTCTTCATGTTATTGATTGTTTCCTTTGCTCTGAAGAAGCTTTTTAGTTTGAATCCATCCCATTTATCAATTCTTAATTTTACATCTTGTGCTTTAGGAGTCTTGTTAAAGAAGTCGGGTCCTAAGGCGACATGATGGAGAGTTGAAACTTACTTTTTCTTCTATTAGACACAGGGTCTCTGTTCTAGTACCTAAGTCTTTGGTCCACTTTGAGTTGATTTTTGTGCAGGGTGAGAGATAGAGGTTTAACTTCATTTGGTTACATATGGATTTCCATTTTTCTCAGCACCATTTTTTGAAGAGATTATCTTTTCTACAATATATGTTTTTGTCACCTTTGTCTAGTATGAAATGACTGCATTTATGTGGGTTTGTCTCTGTGTCTTCTATTTTGTATCATTGGTCTTCAAGTCTATTTTGATGCCAATACTATGCTGTTTTTGGTACTATGGCTCTGTAGTATAGTATAGTTTAAGGTCTGGTATTGTGATGCCTCCTGCTTCACTCTTCTTGCTAAGGATTGCTTTGGCTATTTTGGGTCTCTTATTTTTCCAAATGGATTTATGATTGCTTTTTCTAGTTCTGTGAAGAATGTCATTGGGATTTTAACTGGAATTGCATTAAATTTGTATGACACTTTTGGTGGTATGGCCTTTTGACAATATTAATTCTGCATGTCCAAGAACATGGGAGATCTTTCCATCTTCTAAGGTTTACTTTAATTTCTTTCTTTAGTGCTCTGTAGTTTTCACTGCAGAAGTCTTTCATCTCCTTTGTTAGATTGATTCCCAAGGGTCTTTTTTTTTTTATTTTTTTGAGGTTGTTGTGAATGGGGTAGTTTTCTTAATTTCTCTTGCAGTGGATTCGTTGCTTATGTATAGAAACTCATTTGATTTCTAGGTAATGATTTTATATCCTGCTACTTTGCTGAATTCATTGATGAGTTCTAGATGTTTTCTGGTGGAATTTTTTGGTTCTTCTAAATATAGAATCAGGTCTTCAGCAAATTCTTCTTTTCCTATTCATATCCCTTTAATTTCTTTCATCTGTCTAATTGCTCTGGCTAAAGTTTCAAAGAGGATGCTGAATAGAAGTGGTAAAAGAAGGCATCCCTGTCTTTTTCCAGTTTTTAGAGGGAATGCTTTCAATTTTTCTACATATAGGATGATGTTGGCTTTGGATTTAGCATAGCTAGCTTTTACAATGTTGAGGAATGCTCCTACTATACCTAGTTTTTCTGGTGTTTTGGACATGAAGGGGTGCTATATTTTGTTAAATGCTTTTCCACATCTATTGAGATACTCATATAATTCTTGTCTTTAAGTCTATTGATGTGAAGTATTACATTTATTAATTTCTGAAAGTTGAACCAACCTTGCATCCCAGGGAAGAAGCCCATTTGATCATGGTATTCTATCTTTTCAATGTTTTTGCATGTGATTTGCCAGAATTTTGTTAAGAATTTTTGTGTATACGTTTGACATTTTCTTTCCTTGATGTGCCTTTGTCTGGTTTTGGTATCGGGATGATACTAGCCTCATAGAATGAGTTTGGAAGGGTTCCCTCTTTTCCTATTTCATGGAATAATTTGAGGAGTATTAGTTTTAATTGGTCTTCGAAGGTCTTGTAAAACTCGACTGAGAATCTATCTGGTCCTGGGCTTTTTTTGGTAGGCAGACTTTTGATGGCGTCCTATATTTCACTGTTTGAAATTGATCTGTTTAAATTGCATATGTCCATTCATCTATTGAAGGGTGTCTAGGTTGGTTCCATAGTTTAGCTATTGTGAATTGAGCTGCCATAAACATTGATGTGGCTGAATTACTATAGTATGCTGATTTTAAGTCCTTTGGGTATAAACTGAGGAATGAGATAACTGGGTCAAATAGTGGTTCCATTCTAAGTTTTCTTAGGACTCTCCATACTACTTTCCAAAGTATGGCATGAATCTGCAGTTCCTTAGCCCATTTATTGATTGCATTACTTTTTTTTTTTTTTTTTTTTTTTGGCATATACACAAGGGAATATTACCCAGCCTTAAAAAAGAATGAAATTACGGCATTTGTAGGTAAATGGATGGAACTAGAGAATATCATGCTAAGTGAAATAAACCAATCCCCAAAATCCAAAGGCAGAATGTTTTCTCTGATAAGCAGATGCTGATCCATAGTGGGAGTGGGCATGAGAATGACAGTAGAATGTGACAGATATTATTCCCTATGAACATGTATGAAAAAAATTTTTAATAAAAAAAATAAACAAATAAATAAATAAATTGTATTAGTCCTCCTGCATCGGTTTAGATAGACTATATGTCTCTAGAAATTTGCCAATTTCTTCAAGATTTTCTATTTCATTTGAGAATAAATTTTCAAAATAATTTCTAATTATCTTCTATATTTCAGTAGTGTCCATCATAATATTTCTTTTTTCATCACCAATTTTAGTAATTTGAGCTTTCTCTCTCTTTCTCTTTGTTAGTGTAGCTAAGGGTGCATCAATTTTATTTATTTTTTTCATAGAACCAACTTTCCGTTTTGTCAATTTTTTCAATTGTTTCTTTTAATTTCATTGATTTCAGCTCTGTTGTTATTTCCTGTCTTCTGCTGCTTTTGGCATTGATTTGTTCTTCTTTTCCTAGGGCTTTGAGATGTAATGTTAGGTCATTTATTTGTTGACTTTTTCTTCTTTTAATGTATGAGCTCAGCAATGAACTTTCCTCTTAGCACTGCCTTCATGGTGTCCCAGAGATATTGATATGTTGTATCCATGTTCTCATTTACCTCTAAGTATTTTTTTATTTCCTCCTTAATGTCTTCTTTCATCCATTCATCATTCAATAGCATGCTATTTAGTCTCCAGGTGTTGCAGTAACTTCTATTTTTTATTTTGTCTTTGATTTCTAGTTTCATTCCATTATGATCTGATAGAATGCAGGGTAGTATTTCTTTGTTTTTTTCTTTTTTTTTTTTTTGTATTTGCTGAGAGTTGCTTTGTGGCATTACATATGGTCTATTTTAGAGAAGGATCCATGTGCTGCTGAGAAGAAAGTGTATTCACTCGATGATGGATGAAATACTATACATATGTCTGTTACATTTAAATCATTGATTGTTATTATTTAATTCTATATTTTCTTTGTTTAGTTTTTGTTTGAAAGATCTATCCAGTAGTGAGAGTGGTGTGCTAAAGTCACCCAGTATTATTGTTGTGGTCTATTTGATTCTTGCAATTGTGAAGGGTTTGTTTGATGTATGTAGATGCTTCATTGTTGAGGGCATACATATTTATGATTGTTATGTCTTGTTGATGTAAGATTCCCTTAAGAAGTATGAAATGTCCTTTTTTACCCCTTCTGACTGACTTCAATTTGAAGTCCACTTTGTCTGATATGAGGATGGAAACCCCTTTTTGTTTACACAATTCATGTGAGTGATGTTTTTTTTTTTTCCCAACCTTTCACCTTCTGTCTGTGGATGTCTTTTCCTAGGAGGTGAGTCTCTTGAAGACAGCATGTTGTTGGGTCTTTTTTTAAAATCCAATCTGCCAGTCTATGTCTTCTGATTGATCCAATTTATTTTATTAAACTAGCATAATTCCATAATAATCCTTGACAAATGTGTCACACAAATACACTTAAAATGTAGATGGAAGAGTCTAAATAATATCAGAAAAGTTGAGTTTATAAACATAATAAAAGAAAGAATGTTTGTGAACAATTGGCTTTGTCCCATGAATACAAGGTCGATTTATAGCCAATCACATCTAATTGTATCTTCAAGTCAAAATAGAAGACTCTATGTGACCATAGATAACAGGTGCTGAAAGTACACTTGATAATATTCTGTATTCATTCCTGATAATAACTTTTGCAAGCCAGATGTATAGAAACCCTACTTCAATGTGTCTGGTAACCACAAAAATAAATATTTATAATGCAAGGATAAACTTACACCATAGATTGTCTCATTTAAACCTCAAAAAAAAAAATAAAACCTGTGTGTGGACTACATTATTAGCTTTAATTTACAAGTGAGAGACTGAGGCACAAAGAGATTAAGACACCTACAGCTTAGGTGTAGAATTCAAGTATAAAATCATAATCACTACATTTTTGCTTTGTAAATCCACTTTTTATTTCCTGCATGATAAAAAGGCAAATGGATTAAATATTATAAATGTATGTTGTTGGTTACACAATGTAAAAAGATATGATTTCTGACAATAAGAACATAGAGGATAAGGAGAGCACAGGAGAAGGACTGCAGTGTTGAAGTTAAGTTGGTATCAGTTCCCACCAGATTGGTACAAACTTCAGACTTTAAAGTAATTGCCATGATAATCATAAAAATTATTATTAAAAGATACACAAAAGAAATGAGAAGGAAATCAAAGCTTTTTTTCTACAATAGAATAATGCAGTAGTAGAGGAAATGAGGAACAGAAAAGGTAAAAGACATACAGAAAACAGCAAAATAGCAGAAGCAAATTCTATCAGTAATCACATTAAATGACAATGGATTAAACTCTAATCAAAAGGCAGAGATTTGAAAATGGACAAGTTAACATGATCCTACTACTTGCCCTCTATCAGGGATTTACTTCAAAGCCAAAGACCCAAATAAATTGAAAGTAGAAGAATGGAAACAGACATTTCATGAAAACATCACCCAGGGGGAGTAGAGGTGGCTGTGTTAATAGCAGACAAGGTAGACTTTAAGACAAAGCTGTTAGAAGGGACCAGAAAGGACTTTCTGTACTGATGAGAGAGCCAATACATCAAAAAAGGGAGAATAATTACAAACATGCACATCCCATAACAGAGCCCAAAAATATATGAAGCAAACATGACAGAATTATAGGGGGAATTCGGCTCCCCTCTTTCTTGGCCAGAGGCGCGGATCTGACCCACGCCGGGGCATGATGGTGGTGGGTACTGGCACCTCGCTGGCGCTGTCCTCGCTCCTGTCCCTGCTGCTCTTCGCAGGGATGCAAATGTACAGCCGCCAGCTGGCCTCCACCGAGTGGCTCACCATCCAGGGGCGTCTGCTGGGCTCCGGCCTCTTCGTCTTCTCTCTCACAGCCTTCAATAATCTAGAGAATCTGGTCTTTGGCAAAGGATTCCAAGCAAAGATCTTCCCTGAGATTCTCCTCTGCCTCCTGTTGGCTCTCTTTGCATCTGGCCTCATCCACCGAGTCTGTGTCACCACCTGCTTCATCTTCTCCATGGTTGGTCTGTACTACATCAACAAGATCTCCTCTACTCTGTACCAGGCAACAGCTCCAGTCCTCACACCAGCCAAAGTCACCGGCAAGGGCAAGAAGAGAAACTAACCCTGAATGTCTAAAAAAATTGATTCTTTATTAAAAAAAAAAAAAAAAAAAAAAGAATTATAGGGGGAAATAGATAATTCTACAATGGTAAGTTGGAGACTCCGATACACCATTTTCAATAGTGGATAGTACACCTAAAAGATCAACAAGGAAATGAAGGACTTGAACAACACTATAAACCAAGGAGGCAAACAGCCACTTACAGAATATTTATTTTTTTCTCGTGATACTGGTGAGCCAACTCAGAGCCTTGTGAAAGCTAGGGAAGCATCATACCCCTTAAAAACCCCACCCAACAACATTAGAACCCAAATTCTTCTCAAGTGACCAGGAAACATTCTCCAGGGTAAACCATATGTTAGGCCATAAAATAAGATACAAGAAAATTTTAAAACATTGAAATTATGCAAAGCATCAACTATTATCACAATGGACTAAAGCTAGAAATCAGTAACAGAGAAAACTGGAAATTTCACTAATGATGTGAAAATCAAACAACTCACTCTTAACCAACCAATGGGTGAAATGATAAGGAAAAATACAAAATATCTTGAAATGAATGCAAATTAAAACATAACATGCCAACTTTTTTTAAGTTGTCTATGGATTTATTTATTTATTTATTTATTTATTTATTTATTTATTTATTTATATGTGGTGCTGGAAATTGAACCCAGTGCCTCACACATGCTAGACAAGTGTTCTACCACCGAGCTACAACCCCAGTACATAACATGCCAACTTTTGAGAGGCAGCAGAAACAGTACTCAGAGGGAAATTTGTACCTCTAAATGCCTACATGTAAAAAGAAATAGAATTTCAAGTTAATAATCTAACTTTATATCTTGTGGAGCTCAGGTGGGGGGCAAGCTATATCTAAATTAGAAGAAATGGTGAAATAATAAAGATTAGAGTAGAAATAAAGGAAATATTCTTTTTCTGTTTAATTTTTTTATTTTTACAGACTGCATTTTGATTCACTGTACACAAACGGGGTACAACTTTTCATTTCTATGGTTGTACATAATGTGGATTCATACCATGCGTATAATCATACATGTACATAGGATAATGATGTCTGTCTCATTCCACCATTTTTCATACCCCTGCCCTCTCCCTTCTCTCATTTCCCTCTACAAAATTCGAAGTTCCTCCATTCTCTTACTCCCCAACCCCCCAACCCCATTATGTATCATCATCCACTTATCAGGGAAAACATTCAGCCTTTGGTTTTTTGAGATTGGCTTATTTCATTTAGCATGATATAAACTATTGAATATGAAAAACAGAGAAAAAAACAAACTAAGCAAACTATTTCTTTGAAAAGAACAGCAAAATTGTCAATGTATTAATCAAACTGACCAATAAAAAGAGAAAAGACTCATCCATCCTTTCAAAAATATGGAATAAAAATAACACCAAAAACCGAAGTATAACTTGGAAAGAAACCACAAACTTGTCTCAGTTAAGAGGTATCTTATTTGGGGTTTTCCTCAAAAACTGACCCTGAGGCAAAACTTGCAATGAGGCTTATATAGTAAAGTAATCCCAAGAAGCACAAGTGAAAAAAATGGGGGATTGTGAAAAGAGAAAGAAGAAATGTCAGTAAAGTTGGACGGATAGTATTGATCAGGCTACTATGGGAGCCAATGCTCAATATCCTGGGACCTTCTGAGAAATCTTGTCAAATGCACCTCAGAATCTTCCCCTTGGAAAACAGAAAGATTAGGGCACTGCAGATATCCATGCCCCACACAGTGGCGGGTGAGCTCAGGTGTGATCCAGGGAATGCGATCAGCAGCATCTGCTATAGTCCATTCTTGGTAGTTCCGTGTCTGCTCATGCCCTGTTCTGATTCTATTCATTAATGTTGCTTCAGGGTGAAAGCCAGAATCCTTACTGCTTCAACTAGATCCAAAGCAATTGATTTCATTATCTCCTTCTCACCCATTCTAGTTTTGTATCAACCAGAACTTTTGCTAATGGAGTAAACCTGAACTTCATCCCTTAGGTACATAAGTCCTTGACTTCCTTGATCTTCTCAGGGCTTAATTGATAAAATTGCCCTTCTCCCAGGCACAGAATTATCAGAGGCTTTCCAATGGACACACTGGGTTTCAGACTCTGCCCATTACTGGGGGTGGGGGGACAAGCTTTGAGGATTATTTGGGTTGATTACCCCTTTTTTAATCTGATGGTCAATTGATATTCTATAAGTGATCCAACAGCAGTCCTAACTTTAGGTTCAGTGGAACCCTACTGTATTCCCTGGTAAGAGTATCTTTTCCCTAGAAGACCAGGACATTTAATTCAGAAGTCCCTAAATTTATAAGAACAAGAAACAGAAATTTCCTAATTGTGATGTAATTGGAATATAAGGGTAAGGGAGTGTCCCCAATTCTCCTTTCACCCCTCTTTAATAATTCTATCTTGTATTTTCACCACCAAGGACAAAGCAATATACATATGAAATATCATAATAACACTTTATCATTCATATATATATAGCCTACAGAGGTCACAATGCCATGGAAGGCATCTTGAGCCTTAATAGTGTTATTCTATAAGATGAGTCCTTGTGTGTTGCTCTAACAGGACATTCTCTTACTCCAGCAGCTTTCGGTGATATAGTGTATGGTAGGACCATTCAATTCTATGGTCAAAGCCCAAATGAACACTCCTTATGATAAAGAAAAACAAACCCCTAGGTTCTTGGTTTGAGGTAATACTAGGAAAGATCCTATATCAACAAACCAGAAATTCTGCCTCAAGAAGAGGTACTAGCCAAGACATTGTGGGCATAGATGATAAGCCCATACCTGGAGGTAGGAAGACTTACTTTTTCTTTAGTGTGTAAGGGGTCAGTGTAATTAACTTGCCACCAGGTACCTGGTTAGTTTCCATATCAAATGCTCGACACTGTTCTATGTGGTAACATGTTGGATATTCAACAATGGCAATTGCTAGAACAGCCTTGGTGAGAGAGAGCCCATGTTGTTGGACCCATACAGAGTCTCCATGCTTGCAAGCACTTTGATGTATGAGGAGAGACTGGGCCATCTCTCCTGGCTGAATTATCATGTCCTCTTCTTCAATACTTTCTCTGTGGTTGATACTCTGTGTGGTGGACATTTATTCACTGATTCTCAGCCCTCCTTGGTTAAAGTTTACCCCCAGGAGCACATTTCCACCCATACTTCTTGGTCATGTTTGCACATAATCAAACAAACTTCCACATTGCCAAAGAAGGCCTTGAGGCAGTAAAGAAGAGAAATGCAGGTGCTTGAAGGAGGGAAGGTGTCAGCATGCCAGCAACTGCCTGCAGCTGCAGGTAAACTCAGGTGAGTAAGGTAACATAGAGTAGGCTATTAGAAGCATCTGCCATAAATTGTGAATATGTCAGGCCCATGGTATATTACAGAAGACACGGGTTTAGACAAAGTTTCCCAGGCATAAGCAAGATCAAAGGAAATTAAACAGAAGTTTTAGATAGGTACAACCAAAAGAAGATAAAATAAATATAACATATAAAAGACAAATATAGAACTAAGAGTGAGTTAAAACACAAGAAACAGAAGAAGATTCTCTTAGAATAAGTGCTATAGAGGAACTTTATTTAACAAGACTACTACTTCAATAAGAATGCAAAGACAACTTGATAAAACAGTATGGCATAGAAAAGGGTATGTATAATGAAAAAGCATATTAAGAAGACCAAAAACAAAATCTTTGTGATTGCAGATAAATAACCTGGATACAACAAGGAATAATATAAATGTTGACGTTATGGAGAAACCCCTTGAGACAGAACAAATATGAAGACAAAAGAAAAAAATTAAATGAATAAGGACAAGATGATTGTGTCTTCTTTCATCACTATGACCAAATACCTGAGATAATCATCATACAAAGAGGAAAGGTTTATTCTGGCTCATGGTTTCAGAGTTTTCAGTCCATCATTGCTTGGCCCTGTAGCTTTGGGCCTGTGGTGGTACAGTTCATTATGGCAGGAGCATACGGTGGAGGAGGCCTGTTCACTTCATAGCAGCCAGAGAACAAAAAGAGAAAAAGGAGAAGACCTGCTCCCCAATATTCCATTAGGTTGTCCCCAACAACCTAATTTTTTTCAATGAGGCCCCACTCCCAAAATGTTTTCTCAGTCTCTAATAGCACCGCAGACTAGAGACCAAGCCTTCAACACATAGGCTTGTTAGGGGCTTTCAAGATCAAAACGAAGAAGACAAAAAAAGTTCAACTTCTTTCAGGCACTTCTTTGCAAATCCTACTGAATGAGCAGCCACACATGCAAGTGATTGAAACAAAGAGTTTAGAAATCTGAAATGGTATTCTTGGATAGGCAGGATCAATATTGTCAAAATGGCCATACTATCAAAAGTGCTGCAAGGATTTAATGCAATTCCTATTAAGGTTCCAGTGACATTCTTCATAGAATAGAAAAAGCAGTCATGAAATTCATTTGGAAAAATAAGAGACCCAGAATAGACAAAGCAATCCTCAGCAACAAAAGTGAAGCAGGAGGCATCCCAATACCAGACCTTAAATTATACTACAGAGCTATAGTAACAAAAGTGGCAGGGTATTGACACCAAAACAGACATGATGTCCAATGGTATAGAATAGAAGACACAGAGACAAACCCACAAAAATCTAATTATCTCATACTAGACAAAGGTACCATAAACATACATTGGAGAAAAGATAGCCTCTTCAACAAATGGTGCTGGGCAAACTGGAAATCCCTATGTAACAAACTGAAATTAGACCCCTATCACTCACCCTGCACAAAACTCAAAGTGGATCAAGGACCTAGGAATTAGACCAGAGACCCTGTGCCTACTAGAAGAAAAAGTAGACCCAAATCTACCTCATGCTACCTTAGTAATCAAATTCCTCAACAAGACTCCTAAAACACAAGAAGTAAAATCAAGAATCAATAAATGGGATGTTATAAAACTAAAAAGCTTCTTCACAGCAAAGGAAACAATAAGGAACATGAAGAGATAGCTTACAGAATGGGAGAAAATCTTTACCACCAGCACCTCAGATAGAGCATCAATCTCCAGGACATATAAAGAACTCAGAAAACTTAATACCAAAAAACCAAATAATCAATGGGCAAAGAAACTGAACAGACACTTCATAGAAGAAACATGAATGAGTATATGAAAAAATGTTCAACATCTCTAGCAGTTACAGAAATGCAAATTAAAATACACTGAGATTTCATCTCACTCTAGTCAGAATGGTAATTACCAAGAACACAAGTAACAAATGTTGGCGAGGATGTGGGGAAAAAACTACACTCAAACATTGCTGGTGGGACTGCAAATTGGTGCAACCACTATGGAAAGTAGTGTGGAGATGCCTCAGAAAACTTGGAATGGAACTACCATTTGACCCAGTTATCCTACTCCAGGGTATATACCCAAAAGACTTAAAATCAGCATACTACTGTGACCCAGTGACATCAATGTTCACAGCAACTCAATTCACAATAACTAAACTATGGAACCAACCTATGTGCCCTTCAACAGATGAATGCATAAAGAAGCAGTGGTACATATACACAATGGACGATAACTCAGTCATAAAGAAGAATGAAATTATGGCATTTGCCAGTAAATGGATGGAACTGAAGGCTATCACGCTAAGGGAAATAAGCCAATCCAAAAAAAAAAAAAGGTACAAATATTTTCTCTGATATGAGAATGCTGACTCACAACAGGTGTGTGAGGTGGGGAGAGATTCACCAGATTGGATGGGGCAGAGTAAGGGGAAGGGAGCGGGGGATGGGAATGGAAAAAAGAGTTGAATAAATAAGACATAACTTTTCTATGTTCATATATGAATACACAGCCAGTATAACTCAATGTCCTATACAACCACAAGAATGGGAAGTTATACTCCATGTATGTATGTATGATGTGTCAAAATACATTCTATGATCATATATAAATAAAAAGAACAAATAAAATATATTCAAGAAAGAAAGCAAAAAGTAAAAATCTGAAATGGCAATGTTAATGTGAAAGGATAAGTGGTAAGGCATGAATCTAAAGTCACTCTAAAGAACCAGAGAAATACATTTCATCTCAGAACAAAACATAAATATTGATTGAGCAATTAAACAATTAAACAAAAAACCAGTAAGGGTAAAATGGAACTGAAAAACACAATCAACCAATCTAACCTTCTAGTATGTCTACTCATTCCAACAACTGCAAGTTATACACTTTTCAGTCTATGTGGAGTGTTAATAAAGAAAGACCATGCACCAGGCCATAACACAAATCTCAATAAAATGAATTATACAGAAATCATGCAAAGTACGTATCTGTGACTCCAGTGAAAATAATTAGATAGCAAAAACAGATATCTAAAAAAATTGTTTGGAGTTAACAATATACTTCTAAATTACCCAAGGGTAAAAGAATAAATTAATTAGAAATTAGAAAAATATTTGAATTGATTGAATATTAAAGAATAGCAAAGGCCAGAGCAGAGATGTGATCAAATTTACAACTGAAATGATCTCTTTGGTTGCTGTTGGTAGAATCACCTCGCTCCTTATAGGACAACAACCCAGACACATCTGACAAAACCTGGGGAGTATTTGTTAATAATTTCAGAGAGGGGAAGACTTTTTAAGAATGGAAGTCATGGAAGAGAAGATTGGTAAATCTGTTGACTCATTCACTCAACAAGATTTTGATTGCTGACGGTGTGCCAGGTATAGCGACAGGTCCCAGGAATTCAGTAGCAACAAAAGTCTGCTCTCATGGAATTTATAATCTCACTGCAAAGGTGTTGGTGACTTATGAACGGTGGAAAGAAGGAAAACAAAAAACAGTCATGCATCCCTTAATTCTGAGGAATGCATCACTGGGCACTTCCTGTCACTGCAAACATCATAAAACACACCTACACCAACCCAGCTGAGGTAGCCTACAAGGCTGGGCTAGGAGGGAGAGCCCCTTGCTCCTAGGTTCCAAATCTGTGCCGCACATTACTGTACCAAATACCATAGGCGATTGTAAGACAGTGCTAAGTGTTTCTGTATCTAAACATATCTAAATATAGAAAAGGTACTGAAAAAATACTAGGTGACAGGAATTTTTCAGCTCCATTAGAATCTTAATGGGACAACTATTGCAAATGTAGACCATTGTCAACCAAAAGGTCATTAAGCACTACATGAGTATAAATGAGAAAAACAGTCACAATAAAAACAAAAGATACCAAATTGGAAAGAAACTTCTGCAGTGCACCCTGTAAAGGATCTGATTTTCTTACTGCACAAAGTTCTTAAAAACTAATTTGAAAAAAGACAAGCAGTCTAATTGAAAAATTAGGCAAAGAAAATAAACAGTGCAGGGGCACACACGTCTGTAATCCCAGAGACTCGGGAATCTGAGATAGGAGTCCAAAGCCAGCCTCAGCAAAAGCAAGGCACGAAGCGACTCAGTGAGACCCTGTTTCTAAATAAAATACAAAATAGGGCTGGGGATGTGGCTCAGTGGACAAGTGCCCCTGGGTTCAATCCCCAGTACTCCTCTCCCCCCCCCCCAAAAAAAAAAGAAAGAAAAAAGAAAAAGAAAATAAATAGGCAGCTTACAGAAAGATAAAAATCAATAGTCAATAAACAAACAAAAAGAAGTTCGACCTCAACTACAATTCAATAACTACAAATCACAAAAAGATTATTAATATTCATTGTTGATGAAGGTAGAAACTTGAAAAAATTTTGGAGGGTAATTTAAAAATGTCTATCCAAATGTAGATGTGTAGTTTTGCTGATCTGTAAACCCAGTGGCCTGGGATGAAACATTGGTATTTTTCATAGTTATTCACTGCTTATATTTTTTATAACAAGAATTTATAATGCATCTATTGTAAGTGTAGAAATAGACAAATAAGAGAGTATAGGCAAGCAAAAATGGAGAAAAAAAATAAGTCACATGCAAAACTATTAACCTGGGAGGACTGTTTTGGTGTATATTCTTGCAAGTATTTAGGGGAGTGGTGCATGCGTAAACACGTGTATATTCAAACATATAAATATATACGCCATTGTCTTTACTATATATGGCAAACTGCTTTTTCAATCAGTAAAGTATCAAAAATGGTGCTTCACATTATCAAACATATATATTCCATCATTCTTAATGGTACTCAACTCTTCACTTGATTGGATGAAATGATTTGTTTAGTTGATACCTTACCATTTTATTTTCAGGTTGTTTCTACATTTCTGCTATTATGAGAAAATAGACATAATTCAATGCAATCCATGATCTTTGGTCATTGTCCAGAAAAAAATAAAATCTAGCTATGAAGGTATTTGAGGAACAATTGCAGAAATTAGATTATGGAATGGATATAAATGATATTAGGAAATTACAGCTCATTTTATTAGTGTAATTATGGTATTAGTCTTTTGAAATGTTTCTTTTTCTTTCTTTTCTTTTTTAAATTTAGATTCATTGTACACAAATGGGGTACAACTTTGAAATGCTCTTTTTTAAGAGTTGAATGTTGTCATACTTTGAAGTGTCACAATTTCTGAAATTTCTTTGTGAATGACAGCAAAACATCAAAAACAGATGGGCAGCCGAGAGAAAAGAGAAATAGTTAAAGGAAATCTGGCAAAATCTTAGCAAGCATTGAATCTGGAAAGGTGATAGATACAGAGGTGCATGTTGGAATACCCTTTTGCTTTCCTATTTGCTTGAAAATTTCCATAATAAAAAGGATTTTTTAAGGATATCACATCTTTCATGACCTTGCCAGGAGGGTCAAAAATCAAGGGGGGAAAAACACGATGATAAATATCCTATTCAAACATCTTTGCACCTTTAAACAATTTCCTTAATATAAATTGTTCAAAGTGAATTTCTGGCCAATGAGTACATATTAACTGAAGACATTCGAAGCAACATATTATTGAAGTGCCTTCCAGAAAGACTTGAGTATTTGCCCTCCAATGAGTTGTGCACCACAGTGCATGCTTCTCCACATTTCCATCATCTGAATACTATTTTAAAAGTTGATAAATAAAAACTGTCCTTAGTTTCATGCTGTTCTCATCTATTCAATTTCTGATATTCATAATTTAAATGTCATTTACAGTGATTCTGTGAATTTCCTGTTCATGCTCTTTTACAATTTCTTATAATAGTCTCAATTAAATATTGATTTTTAAAGGCCTATTTATTTATTTATTTATTTATTTTTGTGGTGCTAGGAATTGAACCCAGGGCTTTATGCATGCAAGGCAAGTACTCTACCAATTGAGCTATATCCCCAGCCCACCCCTTTATTTTGTAAGAAAAATATTTGTGTCTGTCCTTCTGGCACATACTTTGTTGCATTCTGTCATTTATTTTTGTGTTTTTACCCCAAATAGACTATTGTAACTTCGAGCCTTTCCTATATGATTTGTGCTTTGTGGTTTTTAATCACAAGATGAAATCTTTACCTGTATTTCCTTTGTATTTAATGTTTCCTTTTGCATCTAAAATACTTTAGTACTACAGGAATATATTTTAAGATATACCCTTCATTTTTTCAAATCGTTAACTAGGTTTATCTATCATACTTTAAATTCAAATATATATTCTGGGTCAATTTCTATCATTTTTATTATGTTTCCATTTGCCTGTTTATCTCTTTCAAGGCCAGTTCCATAAAATTTTATTGATTGTAGCATAACACATCTTGATTTCTATATAACAGAGGCCTCTCATTTTCTTCTTTCAACATTTTCTTTAGTTTTTCCAACAGTATTCTTCCATGTGAATTGTAGAAGCACTTTGCCAATTTTCAATAGAAATTCTGCTGGCCTTTTGAAAATGTTACAGCTATAGCTATTAGGAAAGAACTGACATCTTTACCATAATAAGCCTCTATCCGGGAACATGATCTGTCTCTGGATTTAATCAGTTCATCTTTTTGTTCTCTCAGGAGAATTTTTAATTTTCTTCTTAAAGGATTTACACATTTTAAGTTTATTCATAGGTACTTTATTTTTTATTGCTTTTGAAAATGGCATGATTTTTTTCTATTTTATTTTATAACAATGGTTTCATTTTTATGTGTTTCTGTTTAGTCTATCTGCAAATTAAATTGGCTTATGGAGGAAGATAAAAAGATGAAGTGCTCTTTTCTTTTTCTTTTTTCTCAAACATTTTGAAGCAGCCGCCATTGTGAAATAAATTTTGTGAAATATTTAGTTAAATTTTTTAAACTGAAAATTAGCTTTCTTTACAATCTTGGTTTCACAGTCTTTATCGCAGGACCTTGAAAAATTCTTCTTTCCTTTTCATCTTTTTTGTGTTTTCCTTTTAAGTCTGATAATACTTTCCAATAACAATTTGCATGCAACAGCTTCTTGGTATTTCACATCATGTAGTTAGTGCTTAGCATGTATTACCCCATCAGGTGTTAATTGAGTGGCATCTCCCAGCTAGACAACCTGGTGCCTGCTTAAAATAATCACTAAAGAAGAGAAATCCATGTGTGCCTCAAATATTAAATTCTAGAACAGAAACTTCTTCATGGCCTAAATCATGCAGTGTTTTTCTCCTTACCTAGAAATCTAAAGCAAATATTGCTCAATGTGCCATGAACATAAAAAGGGTTTTGGAAGAATCCCATGCTTCTGCTGCTCACATCTGCCACCCTTTGCCTGAACAGGACTTGCCCAACCTCTTACAGATTGAACATCTCCATCCATCCCTCCTATGAAATCATTAGAAGTTTCTATTCCTTAACTAACTATGGTGAAAGCTACACCTCTTAGCATCCCTGTCATCCTCAGTCTCACTTCTTACTGCTTTCTTCTCTCCACTCTTCCTTTTTCATCACTGAAGACAATTTGATCATACCTTGTGCATGAAAGCCCTGTGCTTATGCAGAATTCAGAGAGGAATTTCCTCCTTCTCAAAAGGACTGCCAGGCCTTTGCCATTGAGGAACATGTTGTCCTGATGTTTTGTGAAGTAGAACCAGGATGAGGTAATTATTGTTACCTATGTCAAAAAGAGTCATGGATTTTCTAAAGGGCGCAGAAGAAATAAAATTCATGTGCCAAAAGAGTAACTAATACCTCGCTGGTCCAGCATCATATGGAAATAAACTAATCCACACCAATAAAATTTTCATATAACTGAAAATCCTCATTGCCAGTTCAACTATTAAATTTTAGTATAACATAGGGATGATCTTAGTGCTTGTAAAGTTTATAGGGTGGTTCACCCCTGCATTCAATAGCCTCACAAGCTTACACTGTGCTGAAATTAGGCCTGCCTTATTAATTAGGACTCCTGGTGGTCCTTTTTTTCCTGGGTTACCTTTCTCAGGCAACACCCCACTTCCTTGCCTCCAATCCACTCTGCTATGGCATGGAAACCTAATGACCACACTTGTGGACTATGTCCTAAATAAAAACCTATGAATCCTATAAATACCCTGGGAATGCTTCTTACAATCCCAGCCATGCTTTGGGAGGTCTAATATCTCCTAGAACCTTTCTTCCTTGTTAGGGGCCTACAGAAATGACACACCTTTCATTCATTCATTCACTCATTTGTATATTCATTTGTTTGTTTGTTCAATGAACAATTACTTTGGAACAATGCAACAGTGCTCTATTCATCATCCCAGACACTGGACATACAGCAGTGAATAGAACAAACACACATTCTTCTCATGCATGGAGTTTAAAACCTAATGTGTTCAGTTTGTGAAATCTGACTAAGCAGTTTATTTATAATTTGTCCTTAAAAGTTTATATATGCTTTCTATATTTTATTTCAATGAAAAGCTTAAAAAGAAAATAAATAGTTGAAAGAGGGAAAAATCCTAGGCAATTCTACATTGGGAATTGGGCTTCAAAAAGTAGCATGAGAGTAAGAATGGGAAATAATCTACATAAATTACCTTGGAATTCAAACCTCAAAAATAAAAAAAATAACCTACATTCAAAGAGAGGAATTTGCAGCCAGGAAATCAAATGATTCTGTTAGAAGCATGAGTCAGAGGCTTTTCCAGGAATAAGTTGCTTCTGGCAGAGGAGGCCTATTCTGGAAGCAAGTCAGTCCATGCACAGCATCACTCTCCCAGACTGCAGCAAGACACCTGACCCCAATCTCTTCACACCGCTCCCAGCCCTCCTCCCAGCTGCCTTTCAATCTGAATCTGTGCAAGACATTTGCGATTAGAAGAGGACATGAATACAGTAGTTGGGAGATTTGAATTCGTACCCATAACAGACTGAGCCAGGAACAAAAGAGGTGTGATCCATGGCTTCTCCAAGGGGTTGCAGGAGTCAACTTCAGGGCCTCATTTTCAGGAATAAAAAAGAAAAGAAAAGAACATACGTGGCAGACATGCCCATCTTTCCAGTTACTGGGGAGGCTGAGGCAGGAGGGTGGCCTGAGCCCAAGAAATCAGGCGAACTTGGGCAAAATAGTGGGACCTTGAAAGGAAGGGAAGGGAAAGGAAGGGAAGGGAAGGGAAGGGAAGGGAAGGGAAGGGAAGGGAAGGGAAAAGAAAGAACTGAAAATTAAAAGACAAACATAAATGTAGCAATACAGAGCCTGTGGTTTGGATATGAGGTGTCCCCCAAAAGCCCTTATGCTAATGTAGGAATATTCAGAGGTGAAATAATTAGATTATGAGAGCTGCCACTTAATCAGTTCACCCTAGCTTGAATGAACTGACTGGGTGATAACTGTAGGTGAGTGGGCATGGTTGGAGGAGGTGGGCCACTGGGGATCTGCCCTGGAAGGGTTCATCTTCCCTGGGCCCCCTCCCCTTTTCTCTCTGCTTCCCGGCCACCATAAAATGAGCAGTGTTCCTCCACCACACCCTTCCACAATGATGTTCTGCCTCACCTTGGGCTCAGAGCGATGGAGTTGCCCCTTCATGGACTGAACCTCTGAAACCATGAGCCAAAATAAACCTCCTCTCTGTTGTTCTTGTCGGGTATTGGTCCAGTTAATTAGCAACAAAAAGCTAACTAACACCTGAGCAGTTTCAAATTTAAAGACACAGCTGAGAAAAATAATGTAAAAATTGCCATGAGATAAATATTATGATCACTGGTAGAAATATCAAGCTCATAAGTTAACTCAGGAAAAATCAAAACTAGCATGACTATCCTTCTTTCCTTACAGTTCGAAATTTTGTGCCAGCAAAGTGAAAAGCCCCACTCTCCTTACCCCTGCACCTCCCCAAATTTCCCAGTTGTATTTGAGGAAACATTAGCAAGCAGCCAGATGTCTCTGACAAACTCTTGACAATAAGCAGGACAACAAGCTAAATTATATTAAAATGAAAAAAAAAAATCTGGAGGAAAAAGCATTTAGCAAGTTAACTAGAGATTTTCAAAAAGAGGAGCATTTCAAAGAAGGGCCTCTCTGCTTCCTATTCAGCAGGAGCTCAAGATAGCAAGCCCCAAACCAGGGCCCCTAGAGCAGTAAGATGAGGTCACTGCTGACCATGTGAGTGGACCTAATCCAAGAAAACTCTTTGAAGGTATCCCTTCTGGTGACTGAACAGATTGTCCCCTGTGGTTGAAGCAAGCACAGATAAAAAGTGTTCTGGAAAAGCCACTGCACGTGGCATAGGGATGATAAAAAGCCTGTTGATTTCAGCTACTCCTGCAGGCTTCGGGCTGGGATTTTCCTTAACTCGTTCCTGTTTACTCTAAACTCCAGAACCTCAGCTGCAAAGATTAAGGGGCTCTTGGGTGTCCAGTGAATTTGCTTATCATGAAAGATACATGAAGCCCTCCTTCAACCTCATAGGAGTCCAGAAATTGAAAGTGCAAATATAATCAGAGACTCCAGGTTCTTCACTCTTCCAGAAATAATCTTCCTAAATCATGCCTTTTACTACATATTGCTCAGACACCTACAGCGTTGCCCCACATCAATATAAAAGTTTTGGATATAGAAATTTGACTGACATGACCTTATCCTGGACTTGTACACTCTCTTCACCTGAGGCAGGTTCCTGAGTGCAGATCACCTTCTCTGCTAGGAGGACCTGCATGTTCCTACTTAGACCACGAGGTGAGCTTGATTCCTGTCTTTTTCAAGCAGCCCACTCCCCCATGATTGACAAACACTTGATTTCTGCCCACTTCTACCCAATCCTTCACTACAAGGAGCTGGGAGCCTCTGAATTCCAAATAACACCAAGATGTGATGTTTGTGGCCTCAAACAGAGATGTGCACAAAACAAATTGCCCAAAACCTTGTCCAGACTCCAGAGTCATAAAGGGAGGGTGTTTACGACCAAAGTTTTCCACATGTCTTATTTCCCTGCCCTTCCTAGAATCTGTGGGACATAAGAATCATGAAAAACACTAGGGCCACACAAGTGTCCCCACCAGGCATATTCTACCCTAGAGGGAGGCGCCCTGTGGGCCTCCCTCACCATCCTCCCTGGCCTGCCTTTGGAGTTCCCATTGAGTTGGTGATAAAACATCTGTGCTTCTGTCTGGGTATCCTTCCATGAGCTGCTCCATCCCTGATGATATCTTTTACACTAATCTCCATCCACTCCACAAATTTGCAAGCTTCCTAGTTTTAACCTCTATTCTGGACTGTCCTTGGAATATCCTGGCATTTTTAAGGCTCCAATGTAACTCCTTTCTTCACCTTCTCTCTCCAGATCTCTTACACAGTATTAGCCACTCTCTCCTATTCCCAAAACATATTATTTCTTGCTCTATTTTAGAACCTAACAATTGTGTACAGTCAGTTGTGTATCCATAGGTCCCTCTCAGCCCCTGTAGAGAAAGAACTGTCTAACTTCATCTTTCTTCTTCCTGTCCCTAGCCTTGTGCCAAGCACACAGTAGGTGTTCTGCTAACATGTGGAAATGCATGTGAAAAACCTATTGTGCCAAGCACACAGTAGGTGTTCTGCTAACATGTGGAAATGCATGTGAAAAACCTAGAGGTTCTTAAAATGGGCCCACGTGCCATTCGGTCCCACAGGTAAGTCTAGCCTTGGGCAATCTTCTGCTGCTTGCCTGTGGTCCCCTCAAGTCCCCCATGTCAACATAGCATTTCTTCCTTCTTATGTCAGCTCCAACACCTGCTTCTGGCTTTGCTTACTCTGTAGGTCCACTTCTCAAGCATTAGTACCTAGGTCTTTCTCTGCGTAAGCTGAAGAACTTAACTACTGTCTCTGAGCTTTGGTTTCCTTGCATGGTGAAACCTACTTGTATAGCACTATTGTACAGAGGAAAATTAGATGTGTATGTAAAAAGCATTAGATGTGTATGTAAAAAGCATTTTGTACTGAAATACAAAATGCAATGGTGCAAACGAAAGATTTTAAGTGTATATTTTAAAATAAAATGCATTTCTTATCCAATCATAATGATGATACAAAAATAAATCATAAAATGTGAGTGCAAAGGAGTTGGGAATATATTTGTGTGGTCAAATAGATGAAGAAGAGAGAAAATTATAACAATGCTAGTTTGATTGAAAAAATGCACTGAAATGAAAATTTACTTAATTTTGCCAATTTTAAGAATAAAAATAAAGTTGGGACAGAGGTGCACAGCTGCAATCCCAGCAACTTGGGAAGCTGAGGCAGAAGGATCACAAGTTCAAGGGCAGCCTCAGCAACTTATCGTGACACTAAGCAACTTAGTGAGACCCTGTCTCAAAATAAAATGTAAAAAGGACTGGGGATGTGTCTCAGTGGTCAACAGCCCTGGGCTCCATCACTGGTAATAAAAAAAAAAAAAAATGAAAATAAAAGTCTTTCTTCTTATCATGCACCTAGATATCCAATTATTAATTTCCTCTTCGTAGGCACTCAAATACAATTTATACAAAACACACACATGATCCCTTACCCACTCATCTCCAAATAAACTTTTATTCCTATGTTTCTTCCCTTGGCCAAGACCACCAAAATCTATTGGTTTCTCAAAGCTGGGAGACCTATCCCTAGCTCCTCCCCATCCCTATTTCACCTGTTCAGCCTCCACCCAGTTGACCAAGTTCTGTGGAGTCTAAATCTTAAAATATTTTTTGTTCTATCTATTATACAAATACATTGCCCCATTTTCAGGACACAAGTTTTCACAATTTCCTGCTCTGCTTCAGCCAATCTTTTATCAAATCTTATGACTGCAATTCATCCCCCACAATGTCACTAGCAAGATCTTTTAAAGGTATAAATCTTAGCATGCCACTTCAGAGTATTCTCTGGCTTCCCATAGTTCAGACGGAACACCTTACCCTGTCATTTAAATTATTTTGGAATTTTGCTCTTGCTTACCTTTCAAGTTGGACTTCTGTGTTTCCAAAGTACTTTTAATGTAATACACCTTCTCAAACTTCCCAAGTGAGCTTTCTCCCATACGACCTCAGGCACTGTCCTTACCTTGAATAGAGCATCTGCCTCAAACACTGGGATTTCTAAATAGGTATCTTCCCTTTTGCTTGCTCAACCACAACTTTTACACAAAGATATTAACCAAAATTTTTCCATTGCCTCCTCATCCAGGTAGACAGCACATATGTGAAGTAGTAGAAAATAGAAAAAAGCAATGATAGGAATGGAGGGATGATAAAGGGGTTAGCCAGGACACTGGAGGAAGAAAAGAACAGGGTCTCTTAGCCACTGGTGGTGCGTAAAGAAAGAAGAACACCATCCCCAGCATATGCTTGACCACATGATCCCAGCAAGGACCAGGAATTTAACCCTTGATATGAGTCATCTCCAAAGGCAGTCCAGACAGCCCGTCTCCCCATCAGGACCTCTGGAAAACACAACTGCCTGGACAGGCTTTTTCCTGATGGATGTGGACTAATCCCAAAGAACAAATGTTTCATTGTGAATTATGACTTGACCACCTGCCAACAGGTGATTGCAGTTAAAGAACTGCAGGGTTTTTTTAAAGAGTTCTTAAAATGTTCTCACCACTGAAATCTCCAAGGATGGATAAACATTTCAAAACAACACACTGACCCAAACAGAGTAGAAACAGATCACAGAAACAATAACTTATGGTGAATTTAACCAGTTAATTGAAATGTTTTAGGTCTCCATATGCATTTCTCCACACAAACATCCTCAACATTGGTCTCAACATCTAACCAAGGTCAAGTTTATATAATAAAAAATGGGATAAACTGAAATTCTACCTTCTTAGGAATCAGTCTTATATAAATGAAATAGGTATTTTGTCCACTTTAGTAAAGGTGTTTTCCCAACCAAACTTTCTGCCCTAGAAACATTAATATCTTTAAGGAATGTAATGTAGACTATAGTTCTGGTGCTATGGCTGACTCTGCTACCTACAGATATATATCTTAGTTATTTTTGTGATTGATCTGTCCCTCTTTACCTTCATGGAGCATAAGATAAGACTGAACCCTTTTAGTGTCTCATCTTCCAGGCTAAGAGAAACTACCTGAGAAGCTTACTCAGTCATGGCTACTCTTCTTGTGATGGAAGAAAGGGGAACTAGGAGGAGCTCACTCAGTGAAGGACACCAGGATGTGCTGCACTTGCTGCTGACGGAGTAGTTGTAGGCACAGGTGACTGGATGAAGGGATTCAGTCCTCAGTCACTGTGACAAGAACAGTGGTGGCTCATGACTCCTGTGCTGGCCTCTCATCCACTGAAGAAAGGGAACAGGATACCAACGCACATCTCTGCCACTGGTCTGGCAGGAGTCTCTCAGGATTGAGTACAGAAAACAGAAAGATGTATCGAAGTCAGTAATACTCACTACACAACAGGGGAGATTTTTTAGCTGCCTGGCTTGTTCTGATAGATCATATGCTTTTCCAGAGGTCTGTCCACAGTGCCAGGAAGGTGCACCAGGAGGAGGCTCAGCCTCAGCCATGTGCTGTGCTCCGAGCCAGCTTTTTCCTTGACCATATGGCCTTGGTTCAACAAACATACTAAAAAAAAAAAAAAAAAAAAAAAAAAAAAAAAAAAAAAAAAAATAGAATAATGAGAGAGAAAATGACCTTTAACTCCTATCTCACCATTCAAAAGAAAATAATTTGACACAGAACAGAAATCCAACAATCAAGGCTTAACCTATGGAGCTTCTAGAATAGTAGGCTATCTTCAAGACTTAGATATTAAAGTTTTAGAACAGATAAAACTAAATTAAGTTGGTTTAAACAAATAAGGAATATATTTACCTTGGAGTGTATGTATCAGGGCAGGGACTTACTGTGAAGGAGTAAGAAGGAGCTCACTGGACTGATTATGTTGTACAGGTATATCCATTTGAATCCATGAAATTATACACTTAGGATTCCTGAATTCCACTGCACAAAATTTTTATCTCAAAACTATGAATATGATTTTTTTTGCCCATTTGCTTGCCTCTTGCCTGCCCATCGCCAGCCTTTCACCTCCCCATTACCTGCCACCTGATGTTCACCCACTGATTACCCATCATTAGCCTGCAGACCATCCACAGACCACCAGCGAATCACCTGCCACTGCTGCCTGTTGGTGCCTGGAAGTCCATTGTCACAGTACCCACAGGTAAGGTACTGGTAGCCTTCAGGACACTACAAGATACAGGGCAGAAACTGTACTGCCTCAGCTCCATACCGTTACATGACACAAACAACATGAAAAAACAAGGGAACAAACCACCTCGAACAATCTAAGATGTTCCAGCAATAGAATCCACAGACAACACAGTAGAAGAAATGTCAGAGGAGGAGTTTAGAAAATACATAGTTAGATTGATCTTCAAAATAAAGGATAGTATTGGAGAGAAAATACAGGAAGTGAAAGATCTCTTCAATAAAGAGGCAGAGATTATAAAAAGGAATCAAGTAGATATTCTCAACATGAGGGAAACAATAAACCGAATTAAAAATTCAATGGAAAGTATCACCAACAGACTAGACCACCAAGAAGACGATGACAATGATGACGACAATGATGACTTGAGAGTGAAGTTTGCTGCACAGAGATGGTAAGAAACCATGAACAGGACTTATAAGAAACATGGGAAAATAGGAAAAGATCAAATTTAAGATTTATTGGAATAGATGAAGGTGTGGAGATACAAACCAAAGGAATGGACAACCCTTTCAATGACATAATACCAGAAAATTTCCCAAATCTAAAGAATGAAATGTAAAATTAACTACAAGAGGTTTACAGGACCGCAAATGCACAAAATTACAGCAGACCCACACCAAGGCACATTAAAATTAGAATGATGAACATACAGAATAAAGATAGAATTTTAAAGGCCACAAGAGAAAAAAAAATCAAATTACATATAGGCGAAACCAATTCTGACCTCAGCTGATTTCACACCCCAGACCCTTAATCCAGGAGGTCCTGGAATAACACATATCAAACTCTAAAAGAAAATGGATGCCAACTGAGAATTTTATATCCAGCAAAATTAAGCTTCAGATTTGAAGATGAAATAAAAACCTTCCATAACAAACAAAAGTTAAAAGAGTTCACAACTAGAAAGCCTGGACTACAGAACATTCTCAGCAAAATGTTCCATGAGGAGGAAATGGAAAAAAAACAATGAAAACCAGCAAAGGGAGGAACTACAATAAAGGAAAGGTCAATCAAAGGAAAAACTATGTTAAAATCCAAAAATAATCCAAAATGACCAGGAATACAAATCACATCTCAAAAATAACCCTGAATGTTAATAGCCTAAACTCATCAATCAAAAGACATAGACTGGCAGATTAAATTTTTTTAAAAGACCCAACATATGCTGCCTTCAAGAGGCTTACCTCTTAGGAAAAGATATCAACAGACTAAATGTGAAAGATTGGGAAAAAAAACATATCACTCACATGGACTGTGTAAACAAGCAGGGGTTTCCATCCTCATATCACACAAAGTGGACTTCAAACCAAAGTTAGTCAGAAGGGATAAAGAAGGACATTTCATACATCAAAAAACCCTTCCTTTTTTTGTTTTGTTTTGTTTTGTTTTGTTTTGTTTTGTTTTTAGTTGTCAATGGACCTTTTTTTTATTTATTTATACCTGGTGCTGAGAATTGAACCCAGTGCCTCACACATGCTAGGCAAGTGCTCTACCACTGAGCCACAACCCTGACTCAGACTCTTCGTAATTTAAGGAATCAAGTAGATCACAACATAGTAACACTGGATGACTTTAACACATCGCTCTCACCACTGGATAGATCTTCCAAACAAAAATGAAACAAAGAAACTACAGAACTAAATAATACAATCAAGATTTAGACTTAACAGACTTATATAGAGTATTTCATTCGTCATTGAGCAAATACACTTTCTTCTCAGCAGCACATGGATCTTTCTCTAAAATAGACCATGTGTTATGGCACAAAGCACCTCTCAGCAAATACAAAAAAATAGAAATACTACCCTGCGTTCTATCAGATCATAATGGAATGAAACCAGAAATCAAAGACAAAATAAAAAATAGAAGCTACTCCAACACCTGGAGACTAAATATCATGCTATTAAATGACGAATGGATAATGGAAGAAATCAAGAAAGAAATTTAAAAAATAGTTAGAGGTAAATGAGAACACCAACATATCAAACATATCAAAATCTCTGGGATGCCATGAAAGCAGTGCTAAGGGGAAAGTTTATTGCATTGAGCTCATCCAGTAAAAAATTAAAAAGTCAACAAATAAATGACCTTACATTACATCTCAGCTCTAGAAAAAGAAAAACAAGTCAACCCCCAAAGCAGCAGAAGACAGGAAATTTTTAAAATCAGAGCTGAAATCAATGAAATTGAAACAAAAGAAATATTCAAAAAAATTGACAAAACAAAAAGTTGGTCCCTTGAAAAAATAAACAAAATTGATAAACCCTTAGGTACACTAACAAAGAGAGAGAGAAAACTCAAATTACTAAAATTGGTGATGAAAAAGGAAATATCACTATTGAAATACAGAAGATAATTAGAAACAATTTTGAAGATTTATACTCAAATAAAATAGAAAATCTCAAAGACATCGGCAAATTTCTAGAAACATGATCTACCCAAACTGAAGCAGGAGGTCATACACCATTTAAACAGATTAATTTCAAGCAATGAAATAGAAGACACTATTAAAAGCCTACCCACCAAGAAAAGCCCAGGACCAGAAGGATTCTCAGCCAAGTTCTACAAGAGCTTCAAAGAAGAATTAACATCATACTCCTCAAATTATTCCATGAAATAGAAAAGGAAGGAACCCTTCCAAACTCATTCTATGAGGCTAGTATCACCCTGATACCAAAACCAAAGACATATCAAAGAAAACTTCAAACCAGTATCCCTGACAAACATAGATGTAAAAATTCTCAATAAAATTCTGACAAATCACATAAAAACATATTTAAAAGATAGTGCACCATGATCAAGTGGGTTCATCCCTGGGATGCAAGGTTGGTTCAACTTACAAATATCAATAAATGTAATTCATCACATCAATAGACTTAAAGACAAGAATCACATGATTATCTCAACAGATGCGGAAAAAGCATTTACCAAAATACAGCAGCCTTTCATGTTAAAAACACTAGAAAAACTAAGGATAGTAGGAATATACCTCAACATTGTGAAAGGTATCTATGCTAAACCCAAGTCCAACATCATTCTAATGGAGAAAAACTGAAAGCATTCCCTCTAGAAACTGAAAAAGACAGGGATGCCCTCTTTCACCACCTCTACTCAACAGTCCTTGTAACTAGCCAGAGCAATTAGACAGATGAAAGAAATTAAAGGGATATGAATAGGAAAAGAAGAACTCAAACTATCACTATTTACTGACAACATGATTCTGTATTTAGAAGACCCAAAAAAATTCCACCAGAAACTTCTAGAACTCATAAATGAAGTCAACAAAGTAGCAGGACATAAAACCAGAAATCAAATGCATTTCTATATATAAGTGATGAATCCACTGCAAGAGAAATTAGGAAAACTACCCCATTCACAATAGCCTCAAAAAAATAAAATACTTGGGAATCAATCTAACAAAAGTAGTGAAAGACCTCTACAGTGAAAACCACAGAACACTAAAGAAGAAATTGAAGAAGACCTTAGAAGATGGAAACATCTCCCTTGTTCTTGGATAGGCAGAATTAATATTGACAAAATGGCCTTACTACCAAAAGTGTTATGTAGATTTAATGCAATTCCAGTTAAAATCCCAATGATTTTCTTCATAGAACTAGAAAAAGTAATCATGAACTTCTTTTGGAAAGTAAGAGACCCAGAAGAGCCAAAGCAATCCTTAGCAAGACGAGTGAAGCAGGAGGTATCACAATACCAGACCTTAAACTCTACTATAGAGCAATAGTGATAAAAACAGCATGGTATTGTCACCAAAATAGACAGATAGACCAATGGTACAGAATAGAAGACAGAGACAAACCCACATAAGTACAGTTATCTCATACTAGACAAAGGTGCCAAAAACATACATTGGAGAAAAGATAGCCTTTTCAAAGAATAGTGCTGGGAAAAATGGAAATTCATATGTAACAAAATGAAATTAAACCTTTATCTCTCACCTGCACAAAAATCAACTCAAAGTGAATCAAAGAATTAGGCACTAGAACAACGACACTGCACCTAATAGCAGAAAAAGTAGGTCCAAATCTTCATCACGTAATCTTAGGACCTGACGTCCTTAACAAGACTCCTAAACTGCAAGAAGTAAATTAAGAATCAATAAATGGTATAGATTCAAACTAAATAGGTTCTTCTCAGCAAAGGAAATAATCAATAGGGTGAAGAGAGAGTCAACAGAATGGGAGAATGCACCACATGCACCTCAGATAGAGCACTCATCTCCAGGATATATAAAGAACTTAAAATCTTAACACCAAGAAAACAAATAAGCCAATCAATAAATGGGCTAAGGAACTTAACAGACACTTCACAGAAAAGAAATACAATTGATCAACCAACATATGAAAAAATGTTCAACATTTCTAGCCATTAGAGAAATGCAAATCAAAATTACTCTAGATTTCATCTTACTCCAGTCACAATGGCAATTATCAAGAATACAAGCAATAATAAGTGTTGGTGAGGATGTGAGGAAAAGTGTGCACTCATACATTGCTGGTGGGACTGCAGATTGATGCAGCCACTCTGGAAAGCACTATGGAGATTCCTCAGAAAACTTGGAATGGAACCACCATTTGACCCAGCTATCCCACTCCTCCATTTATACCCAGAGGGCTTAAAATTAGCATACTACAGCAACACAGCCACATCAATGTTTATAGCAGCTCAATTCACAATAGCTAATCTTTGAAACCAATCTAGAAACCCTTTAACAGATGAATGGATAAAGAAACAGTGGTACATATACATAGTGGAATATTACTCAACCTTAAAGAAGAATGAAATTATGACATTTGGAGGTAAATGGATGGAACTAGAGAATATTATGGTAAGTGAAATAAACCAATCCCAAAAACCAAAGGCACAATGTTTTCTCTATAAGTGGATGCTGATCTGTAGTGAGGGGTGGGTAGGGAAGAATGAAGGAAATTTGTATTGTGCAGAGGGTAGTGGAGGAGGAGTGGGGCAGTGAGATTGGGAAGGACGGTAGAATGAGACAGACATTATTACCCTATATGCATGTATGATTACACTACTGGTGTGACTGAGCACCATGTACAGCCAGAGGAATGAGAAGTTCTGCTCCATTTGTGTACAATGTGTGAAAATGCTTTCTACTGTCTAACCAATTAGAACAAATTTTTAAAATCAATTAAATGTAGGCTCTTTGCTGTTGGAAAACAAAAACCCATTTTATTGAATTTAATTATAAATTTCATTATTCTCATTCCATTTTACAAGCCAAACCATTTTCAATAGTTGAGCGTTAAATGAATCTTTTAAAAGAGCATTTTCATTAGAGGTCCTCTGAGAGTTATTTCAACAGAAACTACATGGAAGGAAAAGCAGCAATAAAGCCTGCTTAGCTGTTCAGCCAAATTTACATGGATTAGATCTATCATGTGAAATGAACTCACTGTGGAGCAAAAAAAAAAAAAAAACCACAAACATATATTACACTCTAGTTAGCAAGTTGGCTTTTCACAGTGATATGTGGTTGAACAATCCTGAGGCTACATTCTGTGCATTGGAGCATTGGGCAAATTAGTAAATATATTGAGAATGAGAAAAAGCTTTCCCCCTATTGGAGAAAGTAGTTATAGATATGGAGAGAAGGCTGGAATGCATCCTGTGTTGTTGGATTGAATTACAGGATCAACACAAATTTGTGGTCGTACATGTATGCGTTTTATATCTGTGTGTGTGTGTGTGTGTGTGTGTGTGTGTGTGTGTGTGTGCATGTTAGCACTGAGAGGGCCTATGAGCAATAACACACAGGTAGCAATAAGCACACGTGGTAGCCAAAGTCTTGGTTTATAAATACCATTCTTTACTACAAAGTCAAGGCTCCATGGAGGAAATGCTGATTCTAGGGTTGAAACAGAAGGAATAAAAGATGATCCTGAAGGATCTCATAAGGAAGTGCTTAAATAAGCATAAGAGTCTATCAAAAGGACAGACAGCAGGCTTGAAAGACTTACCATTGGTCAAACTAGGACAACTGATCAAATCAGCTGATGTCAAATATAGTGGGTAAAATCCTCATTTACATGATCTCCAGATAATCTTCAAAGAATATATCTCCACCTTCAGGGGCAGATCTAGTGAACACCATCTTATCCAAATGATCTAAGTTAACATCGGTGACATGGGGCAAACTGAAGTCACTGCTTCCAGATGCAGCGTACTGAGAAGGACATCGCTTCATCTCTGCCAAAAATACATGGCCAGAAACTAATCATATCTAAACTGAAGGATGTTCTACAAAACAGCCAGGTTGCTCTCTTTTAAAATATCAAGGTTAAGTAAGACAAAGAAAGCTGAGGAACTCTTTCAAAAAAGGTGACCAAAGAAATCTGACAACTGCCACTATACATGATGCTGGATTAGATCCTGGCCTGGGAAAAAAGTAGCTGTAAGGGACACTATTAGAACCAAAGATAAAATTTAAATAGGGACTATGAATTAGACAACAGTGTCATAATAATGTTACACTTCCTGAATGTAACAAACTTCCTTTCAGAAAATTGACATCTAATGAGTTCATACAAAAAAGACATGATATCTTGTACTTATACTCAATGATTCAGAAAAAAATTTGTATATATATATTTGTATATTTGTATATATAGATATATTTGTATATGTATGTGAAATATTTTTTATATATATATATACATATATATATCTACAAAATTGATACACATTGTTATGAAACAGAGAGAGAAACAAAGAAGGGAGATTGCTAAAGTAAATGCAAGGCATACTAGAGCTACTTATAATATTCCTGCAACTTTTCTATAAATTTGAAATTATATCAAAATAAAAGCTCTAAACAAATAATTAAGATTATGTAATATTTTTGAAATGTTTATTAGTAATCAATAAGTCGGTGTTCTTTGGAGAACCTGTAAATTATATTATTGAAAAATGTTTTTTAAAAAATTGGTACCAGCCACTGTGGTGCAAGCCTGCACTACTAGCAGCCTGGGAGGCTGAAGCAAGAGTATCACAAGTTCGAAACCAGCTTCAGGCCTGGGAATATAGCTTAATTAGTAGAGCGCTTGCCTCACATGCACAAGACCCCGGGTTCAATTCCCCAGCACCACACACACAAAAATAGAAAAACCAGCTTCGGCAACTTAGTGAGGCCCTGAGCAACTTAGCAAGACCCTGTCACAAAATAAGAAATAAAAAATGGACTGGGGATGTGGCTCAGTGATTGAATACCCTGGGTTCAATTCCTGGAAAAAAAAAAAAAAAACAAATTTCTTGAAACAAGTATTGAAATGTTACCCCATATATTATACCCCATAATTGTATTAATTAAAATAAAAATTCTTAATTCTTTCAAAATTAAAATATCTGAGTACATTAGCACAAATTTTTGAATTTTTTAATATTGATCTTCTAAGACTAGAAATTATTTAAAGATTACTCTGGTTACATGGTCATGTAGTTATTCAGTTCTGTAGTTATATCTTTCTATGATACCATATACTGATGATTTTCAATTTTATATATTTTCCTCATATTTTACCTTTTAAATTGAAATCTATAAAGATTTCAACCTATTTTCACAGGTCTGTTTTTCTCCCATTTAGACTACTTTCTTCAATAAGTATTTATTATAAGACAAGGCTGGTTTTAAAAAGTACTCTTTTATGATTCCTCTAAATACTTAATCAAATTTAGATTCTGCAAAATGATAGTCCGTCTCAATTTCAACCCATTACCCATTCCAGAATAGAATAAATATAAACTTACCAAAGATAAAATCTTTATCAAAACGTTTTTTCCACATAATGAGTTGAGCTTTCATCCAACAATTTGTCTGCTTCTTCTCTTGCTTTTGTATGAGGAAATATCAATCTCTCCCTATTTGCAAGATTTGTTTTTAATAATAGCAACTTACAATATACCTTGAGAACTAAAGTGTTTGGCTGTTCCTTTTATTGAAAAATTTGATTAAATACTTACTACTGATTTTGAATAAAATGCAATCAAAATGAAGATGACTTCTTCACCAGGGTTAACATGCAGTTGATTTGCCAAGTAATTCTTCAAAAGCTCAAATGTTTACAAGATGCAATTGGTGAAGAAATAGATACCATCTGTCATACTAAAAGTTTTTTTGTTTTTTAACATCAGTTTCATTGCCAATAACAGTACTCCATGTACATATAAAAATATTTGTAAAATTGAACTACTAACAGTTCCTATTTCAATAGGTAAAATATTGAAATGTGGAGGCAGGTGGGAGTTGTGCATGTAACACAATCAATCCAAGTGCATTTATGAACCAGAGATGTCATGATAAGAACATAGTGTTTGCTATGGTGCTATGCTCTAGCAAAACCTATTCATAAGATCACCACTGACACAAATAATTTCACTTTCAGTGCTGAATTTTTAATTATATTTACTATATTATTCACAATGATATCACATGTTTCTCCTTCGATGAACTTCTAGAAGTTTAACTTTGAGTTCATGAATCATCAGACGGAAAAAAAGGAGTCATTAAATGGAAAACAACTTGATTGACTTCCTATTTGAATATCTGATGACCCTGATATAAAACTGGAATTATTTGACTGTTTATGAAATTCTTCTTTTGTTGATAGGGTCAATGCTTTCACATTGCTTTGTGCATTTAAAAAAAAAAAATCTTGGGCTGGGCATGGTGGTGCACGCCTGTAATCCCAGCACTTGGGAGGCTGAGGCAAGAGGATCACAAGTTCAAAGCCAGCCTCAGCAACTTAGTGAAGCCCTAAGCAACTCAGTGAGACCCTGTCTCTAAATAAAATATGAAATAGGGCTGGGGATGTGGCTCAGTGGTCAAGTGCCCCTGGGTTCAATTCAATCACCAGTACCAAAACCCAAAAAAAAAAAAAAAAAAATTGATATTGAAAATGATTGAAATTAATTTAGAAAAATAGACATTTGATCTAAATAAAAAGTCACTTCAAAGAGTGATGTGTAAACAAAGTTTTCCACAGCTGCACATGTTAAATTGTTTTCTTTGAATGCAATCCTCTTAAAATAACTTCTAACTCTGAAGTAAGTACTGTTGCTTCTTTGGTGAATGTGTTTCTTTGGCTTTTGATGTTGGTGATATCACTAAAATCCCTCAATGGGTGGTAAATGTCAACAAATATTTTGTGCAAATTCTTTATTTATCATTGTGTTAGTTAGCTTTCCATCACTATAACAAACACCTGAGATAAAAATAGCTTATACATAGGTTTATTTTGGCTCACAGTTTTGGAAGTTTCAGTCCATGATTGATTGGCCAGTTGCTTTGGGTGGAGAACACATGGTAGAGCAAAGCTGCTCACTTCATAACTGGGAAATGAAAGAGGAAAAGAGAAAGAGCTGAGGTCCCACAATTCCCCTCAAGGACACACCCCCAGTGACCTACAGCCTCACACTAAGCCCCACCTCTTAAAGGGTCCACCACCTCCCAACACTGCCACTACCAATCTAAGGACCAAGGCTTTACTACATGTACCTTTTGGTAACATCCCAGATTCAAACTATAACAATCAACTTGACATTGAACAGTTTAGAATTAATTTTTCACTAAATGTGTTCCTTCAGTATTTTGAATTTGTTTTACTGCCATTATTGGTTTTCTTTTTGGTCTTTCTTTCTTTCTTTCTTTCTTTCTTTCTTTAGCTCATTGCTGCTAAAATTACTTACTATGAAAAATTTTAAGTAGTTACCAGATAGCAAATGACAAAATCATTACAACACGAAAGTTCACACCATTTTCAAAATATGTCATCTGTATCAGTACTGTTCAGTCTTTATATCCAACACATCTCTTACACCTTACTTGTGATTTCTCCTGTTTCCCACTCATGGGGAATCTGTGGCTCTGTGAATCTTCCTGGCTATGTCCCAGCACATATCAGGGCACAACTGACTTGTAGACTGGGGAATAGAAGAGACAGGAATGTCAAAGAGAAGAAGCTGCTCTTTTCATTCAACTGGATGACTCTCTTTTTAATAGCTAGCCTCCACATGCAGTTCTTGAAAAGGAGTGGTTAAATACATTGCATCTGGAAAGATTGGGAAGACACATGTATATTGAAATGTCACACCATACTTCATAAACATGAACAATTACGTGTCAACTAAACAGAAAAATGTATATTAAAAATAATAAAATTTAAAAGAGGCACACTCTTATTGGTCCCCTTTCATATTTAACCATGTAAGATTTAAAAACTCTCTTCATTGCTCTTGCATGAACATGTCCATATCGTGTGCTCCTGGTAGACCCGAAAGCACAAGCTAGAGGAGTACTGTATTAGGTTTCTGTGCTAGGTCACATGTTTTCTTTATCTATAAAAAGGGAATAATAACATTGCTACTCATCGGATTCTCGTAAGGAATAAAAGAGTGGATAAATATAAAAGTGACTGGGTCAAGAAAATTGCTATATTGGAATTAGATATTACAATAATTACTGCTTTCTAGAAAAAAAAACAAATACTGCGATTCCTTCAACAATTCCTCGTTGTTGAAACTGTTAGGAACCAACATGTTTTCCAAACCTTTCACTGTCTTCAGTATTCTCTAAATATTCCACTTGCCAATTCTTAGCCGTTTATGGTTATATTTCTGCAGATAATCATTTCTTTGCTGCAACCTCAACAATTTGCCTTTATGGGCAGCTAAATTGCACATATCTTGGCTAATGTTAAACTTAAAATATAAAAAAATAAAGAGTTCAAATATATTTTATATGAGCTGCCACTAAATCATAGTTTTCCATTTCGAAGTCAAACAGTTGGTTTTTATGAATATATCTTCAGAATTCTCTACTTATCCCTTATCATCCAATCTGGTTATTTCTATTTCTTTTAAGATACTTTTGATATCATCCTAATGAATAGCTTTGGATTGTTTGTCATTAAAAGAATAGATTTGGATTTAAATAGTTTTAAGTTTAAATATCAGTTCTACCCTTCATTAACTGTATGGTTTTGGGCAATTTCAACTTAAGTCTGTTTTCTTATCTGTCAGATAACAAAAATAACACTTCACATCACAGGATTCTTGGGATGATTAACTGTTGCAACTGGTCTGCTGCTCAAAATATTTTTGTATCAATAAAATATTGCTGTAAAGATAATACTTATTATATACTACGTAAAATCAAGTATTAAATGCAACATGTCAAATAGTACTCCTTATAATTATCAACAAAATGTAATTATAGAAAATTATTCAACAGAATAAAAATGATGTCTGTGACATTTCAGTAAGAACCCCTTTCCAGGGTTAGCAGGGTAGCTCAGTGGTAGGATGCATGTTTTGCATGTGTGAGACCCTGAGTTGGATCCCCCAGCACCACAAAAAAAACAAACAAACCCACCTCTTTGTCCAGGTAATAAGGCATATGACTTTCTACAGCTACAAAATAATTTTGTCTATCAATCAATTTTAAAACTCTCCCAGTAAGAATGGCTTCTTATAGTCAAATGGTTTTTTTTTCCTAATGCAATATTCCTTGTGTCTCATTTCCATTCTATTCCGCAATTCTTTGCATGCATCCATATCAGTGAAAGCAAGTTTCCAGACAGAAAACATATCTTCAACCCAACACTGCAAACAAGGACAGAGCATAGCATCATGGACACATTGAGGTTCAAGAAGCGCTTGTTGATGATGACTGAATGTCTTCTAAGTATGGATATTTAATAATAACAAGAACCAACACTGCATAATTCTTACCTGACCTGGCCCTTCCTGGGGCCAGACACTGCTCTCGGCACTTTGCACATATAAATCTATGTACTCCTATAGGGATCCACAGCTGATTCTACCATTATCCCACTTTAAAAGTGAGGAAACATTATGTACTTGTCCAAGTGGCATAGCTGGGTTGCAAACGCAGAGAGTGAGATGTCACCATACTTTCCACTCTTAACTCCGTTACTTTCTGCTTGTCAGAGACACTAAGTGCCACAATGACCGCCCCCCTCCCCCAGGCACCTGCTTTACCCAGAGGGAGCACCCTGGAACAGAAACCTGCTGCCTAGAAGAGCAAGCAAAGGGAATACATTCCAAGATGATGCATCCCAAGGGCTGTGCCAACACTACTCCATTAGAAGATGTCACCTATTTCTCTCTGCATCAACTTTTCCCACCTTCTGCATTGTTTTCACAGCACCTTATATCAGATCTAACTCTCCCTCTCCCTCCCTCACTACTGGGTGGATATTGCAGGTGTCAGGGTGAAGGGATGGGGGGGAGGCAACACTGTGCCTTGAACATTACCTTTGGATGTAGGACAAATCACAGCACCTCTCAGGGTTTCTCCCTCACTGCAGAAACCAAAACGCTCACCCCAGCTATCTCGTTTGCTATTATCCTGGTGACCAGTCTTGTTCATCTTTCCTTTGCCCTACTTTTCTTAAGCTCTTTCATCACAGCTTTTCAGTTTAGAATATTACAAAGAGGAACAAAGGTGAAGGACTGATGGCAACTCCTCATCACATTCTCGGTGGTGCTAAGTGGCTGGTATATCCTGAGCAGCCAACCTATCCCCAGACCAGCCCTGACTGAGTACCCCTTCTCTGCTGCCACTGGAGCCAGGACTAACTGCAGTGTGGCTGGTCAGTCCTGTCCCTCCTCCCCTCTGCTCCATTTTCCTTTCCTCTGAGTGCTTTCACCACCATTGGGCACCATTCCAGCAACTTCTGCTGGACAGAGCCCTTCTGCTGAGCAGCCACAAATCCCTGGTGAATGCCAGAATCTTCCTTAAACGCCTGCTGGAGAAGTCATTTCTTCAAGGTCCCAGCTCATGTTCTCCCTCTTATAACCGGTCTGCTGCTCAAAATATTTTTATGTAAATATAAATGTTCTGGCATTTGCCAAATGCCTCCACACTATTCCTTCATCCATTCTTCTTCAGGGGGATAGACCACTTACGCCTTGTATAAACTGAGTCTGAAGATCAGTAGCTGGAGGCAGGGAGTAGATAGAGACCATCTTCATCTGTGTCTGATACACCCCAGCTCACATAATCACCTCCAGTTGATGCTCCTGGGGCGGTTTACTGATGCTCACAGGCATAGGCAGGTCACCCTAGCCCTTTGAGCAGAACCTTCTCCTCCCACTTCAATTCAGTGCTCTTTCCACCACAGGAGTAAGGACACTTCCCTCTGGATCCCCCAAGAACACAATCTCCCTCTGCAAGCCTCCCACAGCACATTGAGTAAATCACTCCCACCTTCCGCAGTCTCGGCAATTTCTGTAGCTGCTTTCCCCCGTCACTATCCTGGAGGGAAAGGCCAACATCTTGTTCATATTTAGAGCCAACCCCCTTTCTCCCATTCCAGAGATGCTCAACAATGTGTGTATTATGGAGATATTTTAAGATAGACAAGGGTCTGATAAAGACAACTTTTGTTAACACTCAGGATCAAGCTTATACACAAAGGGAATTGGGGCAGCTGACTTTTCTTCCAAGTGACTCTGTTCCTTATCTGACCCATCCACCCAGCATCACTAAACATAATGAATATTTCCTTCTTCTGTCCTTCCATTGGGGTTTAGTAATAACTTCTCTTATAGCCCTTATCATAGTGTGTCTGTACAATTTTTCCCTCATCTTATCTAGACTGGAAGTTCATCAAGGACCAGAGACCAAGCGATTCATCTCTGTGAGAGATGAGTGGTAGGTGTTGCCTAGATGTTCCCTGAGTGGATAAAGATTGCATGAACTAGAGTGTCCACTTGAAATAGGAAGTGAGGCAGGTTGGTTGGAAGGATCTCAGAGTCTTAGATCTGAAGATGCTTGTGTTGAAAGACGCTTTGGAAATGAAGCCAAACTCCCTCATTTTAACAAGGGGGAAACCCAGGAAAGTTGAGCAATTTGCCCAAAGTCACAGTTAGTCACTGAGCTGGAAGTGGACCTTTGGTCTTCTTGTTCCCTGTTCAGATTCCTATCCCTTTGACAGTATGAGACAAGAAGAAAAAGACTTAGACAGCTTCCAGTATCCCCATTTCTTCATCAATCTCGGATCCTCTGGAAACTAGTCTTCAAAACTGTTTTTTTCTTGGGGTCTTAGAGGTGGCTATGGAACTTATGAAGACTTTGGCTGAATGACTGAGAAAGCTTTGTCTGCACTCACATTCTCTCCTTTTCTTCCACTGTGGCTTTTCACTCTGCACCTTCATCTAAAAGATGAAAACCTTTTACATGGAAGGAATTTCATCTCATAGATTTTTAATAGCAAAAGTTTACCCAAAATAAATGTCCATAAACAAGGAGTCAGGGGTGTAGCTCAGTGGTAGAGCACTTGCCAAGCCTGAGTGATACCCTGAGTTCAATCCCCAGCACTGGGGGGGGGGGAGGGAAACCCTCCAAAAATTAGGAAAACATGTAATTAAATCATGGTACAACTATACAGTGTCAAACAATAACAGCTATTCAATAACTCCTTGAAATCTTATTTTGATAATACATTAATTCATGCATGACATGAAAAATATTAATATTAGCTGACCATTTAATGAGTGCTTACCATATACCAAGCACTAGCTAAGGGCTTTATATGTATCATCTTATTTAGTCCCGACAGAGCTGTTATGAAGGAGACACTTATGGTTATCTCCATTTTACACAGGAGACTGCGGAGGCTTAGAGGGCTCACTAATCACCAAGGTAGCACAAGTAAAAGGAGGAGTGAGGAATTCTAGAAAAATGTTTTTATTATAATGTTAGTTCTTAAAAATCAAGTGCACAACTTTATATATTATATTCTTCCATCTGTTTTGTTCAAAGAAAATGCCACTTGTTGATAGTGGAAATATGCATTGCTTTTGTTTCCTAAAGATACTAAATATTTTTAAATATTATATGATAAATAAATATTTGTTATTTTATTTGTTTATTTATTTAAAGATATGATAAAAGCTTTTTTAAAAAAAGTATTGCTTTTATGTTACCAGAATTTGAAAAAAGAGGGTATCAACCTCTGTTGTTATATTCCTATTTTCTGTTACTGAATTCCAAAAACTGGATAATTTATAAAGAATAGAGATTTTAAATGGCCAATAATTATATTAAAAATTGTTCAACATCTTTAGCCATCAGGTAAATGCAAACCTAAAGTACACTGAGATTCCATCTCTCCCCAGTGAGAATAGATATTATCAGGACTTTTCTTTAAATACTGGGAAGGATTCAGGGGAAAAGGAACACTTGTACACTGTTGGTAGGATGCAAATTATTACAGTCAGTATGGAAATCAGTATGGAGATTCCTTCAAACTAAAAATGAAAGTACCCTATGATCCAGCTATGCCACTCCTTGGTTTATACCCAAGGAATTAGCTGGAGTAATACACAGACACTGGCATACCCACGTTTATTGCAGTACTATTCACAATAGCCGAGTTATGAAATCAGCCTAGTACCTGTCAACAGATGAAGAGATACAGAAAATGTGGTAATACATACATAATGGAGTGTTATTTAGGCATAAAGAAGAAGGGAATCATGTCATCTGCAGGAAAATGGATGGAACTGGAGGTCATCATGTTAAGCAAAACAAACCAGACTCAGAAAGACAAGTATTCCATGCTTCTCTCATATGTGAAGTCTAGAAAAAAATATGACATGAAAGTAGAAGGGAGTCTAAGAGAAGAAAGGGACAGGGAGTAGAGTGCTGGGGAAAGAACAAAGGTCATGGAAATGATCAAAATGTGTTACACACATGTACAAATACTCCACAATGAAACTCATTAGTCTGCACAATTAATATGCACTAATAAAAAAAGAATAGCAGTTTAATAAGGCTCACAGGGACCCCAACTTCATGATCTCATTTAACCCTAATACTTCCCAAAGGCCCCACCTCCAAATTCCATGAACTTATGAATTTGGGAATTAAATTTCCAACAGGAGTTTTAGAGGGGATGTTCAAACCACAGGGGTTGCCTTACGAAAAGACATGAGAAAATGAGAGAAACTGAGCCCACACCCCACTCACACCTCCTCCAAACCTCCTCCCAAGGTGAAGTACAGGTCCGGCCTGCACCAGTAAGAACTTTTCCAACCCAGCACCCAGAGAAGGGAAACAAGAACTGCTCCTCTCATAGTTCCAGCTACATGAACACCAGTCTTGGCCATTCCTCAAAGAATTTCCCCAGGAAGATTCTGAGTGGGAAATTCTGAAGCCCCTTCCCTGAACTGTATTTTTCATCAGAGAGAAACACCTTACCTCAGACCCACAGTCTCTGTACTGGGGATTTCAATGATTGCACAAGGGGTGCTGTAGAGAAAGCCAAGAAGGCCAGGGTTCTGGGCCCAGTCAGCTCTGCATGACTTTCCACAGAATGACCTGGAGTTCAGGGAAGGATAGGAAATGGACGCTTTGAACTGTGTCCGGTTGTTGCTTCCCCCAGCTTGGAGCCTGGACAGCCACTCTCTTCTCCTGAAGCTCTGGGACTAAGCTGCTTGCTTTCTTTCTAACACCTACTTCTAAGAGCCACAGCCCTTCAGGCGCATGTGCACACACACTGACACACACACAGAGACACAATCACCTGCACACCTTCATAGGGCAGGGCCCATCCCAGACTCTCGTAAAGCTAGTGCAAGGAGGAAGGTAGGCAGCAGGCAAAGTGTCTGAGAAGCTGCTTTGTTCATGGTCTGTTTATAGACAGCCCCTTCATGAGGGAAAGATAAAATCATAAAATGAAATAAAAATAATGAATTTCAAAGTCCATTTTATCTTGAGAAGCCAAGCCCTCTCCATCAAGTCTTCATCGGGAAAGATAAAAGTGAGAAGGAAAAGAAATATATTACAGAGCCAGGCGCGGTGGCGCACGCCTGTAATCACAGTGACTTGGGAGGATGAGGCAGGAGAATTGGGAGTTCAAAGCCAGGTTCAGCAAAAGCAAGGCCCTAAGCAATTCAGTGAGACCCTGTCTCTAAATAAAATACAAAATAGGGCTGGGGATGTGGCTCAGTGGTTGAATGCCCCTGAGTTCAATCCCTCGTCCAAAAAAAAAAAAAAAAAAAAAAAAACTGCTTTACAGAGAAGTTAAAGGGAATTCAAATGAGTTTGTGTCATGGATAACTAATAAAAATAAAATAATATTTTTATGATCTCTATTTTTTAAGTACTTTCAGATTTGCTTTTTCATATAATATTCATTACAACAAGAAAAGGAAATATCTTTATCCACAGTTGTCCTGTGAAGAAACTGAAGCTCAGGGAAAGAATGTGATCTTACCAAGTGGTGGCATAGTCAGAATGCAGCCTCAATCTCTCAGATCCAAGCTTGGGACGGTCACCCACACTTCACTGCCGCCACCACCCTCCTTGAATCTTACTTATTATCGGCCCCTAGGATTCATGGCAATGGAAGGAAAGGAAAGCACAGAGCCTGGGTTTTCCATGTTCTGTGCCTGAGGTTGTTCTTAGTCTTTAATTTCTAATACTGCAATGGGTTTGTCAACGAGGGTTAGATCAACCGCACATCTCAGGGGGAAATTGACCTTAACAAATTTAGAGGTTCATATGTTCTTAGTCAACGATGCTGGCAAGAGGGATGTTATATCAGAGGCTCAGTGTCATCAGACACACAGGATCTCATCTCTCTGCTCTGTCATCTCCTACAATGACTTCTATCCCTAATTTCTAGATGGTCCAAGGAGGCACAGATGAAGCTTCAGCCATCAAGTTCACATTCCAGATCTTCATCAGAAGGAAGCTCGAGAGACCCATTTATCTCTTACCCTTCCTTTTGAAAAACCTTTCAAGAAGCTTCCCATAACAAAGCAATTTAGGTTTCTTTAAACGCCCTCATCACAAAACCAAATCAAGCTGTGGTGGGGGTCTGGGGCTGGAAGTATAGCCCATATTCTGAGTGGCCAATCCCCACCTAAAGACTGTGCTTCTGTGACTAAGAATGGAAGAACAGATATTGGAAGGCAACCAGGAGCCTGCCACCTAATTGTATTCTACTGAGGGCTCAGAAGAGTTGGCCTCATATTTTACAAGTCCCTAATCCAACCTCTCCTCCATTCCCCATCTCCCACCCTATCTTCAAAGCATCACTTCATGCTTATCCACCAAATTTGGCATGATTTAGAAGTTGAGATTACATTAAATGCATTAAAGTATTCTTGTCAAATTTCATTTTTTATCACATTTTGTAGTTGATGTGTGGTATATTCTATCCTTTTATAAAACGGTAACAGAAGACTTCACTTCACAGCCTGAAGAAAATGACACACACCCCTGGCCCCACAAGACCCTACACTTGGCAATAATCACAACTAGAAAACTATTCTAAGTAACAGGACTCTACTTGTGACAAGTAATGTCAGGTCATCTCCATCTATGATCCCAAGCACAGGGCTCCCACTCCTGACTGGAGAGTTCCTATAAATCATTCTGAGTCATGGAAAACATGGGTATGCTCCATTCCTGGGTTATGTGATGCCAGTGTCCAAGGTGCCGTAGTCCATGACACTGATCCTCTGTGCAGGTGGGACTTGATAGATGGTGCTCTTGCTGGTCCTGCTGTTCTCTGCCTGTTTAACTCTAAGCACATCAATATCTTATGACATTAGCCTTGTGTGTCTGCACAGAGAGCATTCCTGTACATACTTTTGCTCATTTATGCTGTATCTGTGCCTAAAGAGGGTGTGGTGCTTTTTTTCTCATAGTTTCAAATGACCTCAGAAAATCTGAATGCAAAAACAAGTTGAAAGACAAGGAATAAATTGAAAAAGAAAAATGGTACCCAGTTCTGAGATAATTCCTGAGTGATACACTTGCATCTTGTAATATATTTGTAATACATCTTGTAATAACATTTGCATAACTAGGTGACACTATTATTTCCAAAATAACAAAGCTTTCTTCCCCTGATGATAACATGCCATCATGGGAGAGAAGAAACTTGTGCCATCTTTGAATATCTAGGACTGTTCATTTTGTGATCACTGAATAACTGAGAAACTTCAGAAGCATCTTTCACTCCTTTTTCCTTCAGTGTATATTTAATTTTAATTGACACATAATAAATGTACATATTTACATGTATACTATGTGCAGTGATCAGATCAGGCTAATCTGCACATCCACTACCTCACACATTTATCACTTCTTTATGTTGGTAACATTCAAAATTCAGTAATAAATGCAGTATTTATCTTTCTGTGACTGTCCTATTTCATTTAACATAAGGTCCTCCATTCACATCCATGTTGCTACAACTGACAGAATTTCATTCTTTTTATGGCTGCATAATATTCCATTGTGTATATGGATCACATTTTCTTTATCTATTCGTCCATTATTGGACACCTATGTTGATTTCATACCTTGGCTATCATAAACACTGCTGTGCTAAACATAAAACCACAGATATCTTTTCAACATAATTTCATTCCTGGGATTTCTGGATCACATGGTAGTTCTATTTGTAGTTTTTTGAAGAACTTCCATACTGTTTCCCATAATGGCACTTCCCAGACAATTAGTGATGTTGAGCATTTTTTCTTTTATCTACTGGCCTTGTGTATGTCTTTTTTGAGAAATGTCTATTTAAATAATGTGCCAATATTTAACATTTCTACTTATTTGTGCTCATTTATAGTATTGAGTTCCTTGTGTATTCTGGATATTGATCCCTTCTCAAAAAAGTAGTTCACAAATATTTTCTCCCATTCTGTAGGTTGTCTCTGCACTCTTGACTGTCTCCTTTGCTGTATGGAAGTTTCTTATTGCAACAATCTTATTTGTTAGTTTTTGCTTTTGCTGTGCTTTTGAGTTCTTATCCAAGAAAAATCTTTGCCCAGATCAACATCATGATGTGTTTTCTTCTAGTCTTTTCACAATTTTAAGTCATTATGAGTTAATTTTTATATAAGGTAAGAGGTAGAGGTCTGCCTTCATTATTCTGCACATGGATATTCAATTTTCCCATCACTAGTTTTACTGAAGAGACTTAACTTTCCCCAATGTATTTCTTATTGTCTGTTGAAAATCAATTGGCTATAGGAGTGTGAACTGTTTTTTGAGTTCTCTGTTCCATTCCATTGGTTTATGGGTCTGTCTTCATGCCAGCAACATGCTGTTTTGGTTACTCTAGATTTGTAGTAAGTATTGAAGTATTGTGTATTTCCAGCTTTGTTCTTTTTGCTCAAGTTTGCTTTGGATCCAGGCGCCGCCGTGGCACATGCCTATAATCCCAGCACTTGGGAGGCTGCGGCAGGAGGATCCTGAATTCAAAGCCAATCTCAGCAATTTAGTGGGGCCCTAGGCAACCTAGTGAGACCCTGTCTCTAAATAAAATACAAAATAGGGCTGGGGATGTGGCTCAGTGGTGGAGTGCCCCTGAGTTCAACGTCCAGTACAAAAAAAAAAAAAGATTGCTTTGGTTCTTTGGGGACTTCTGTATTGTAGTTTCATACAAACTTCAGGAGGTTTTTGTTGCTTGTTTGTTCCAGAACTGCATAAAATCTGTACATCACTTTGGGTAGTCTGGACATTTTATCAATATTAATTATTCCAATCCATGAACATGGGATGTCTCTCCATTGTGTGTGTGTGTGTGTGTGTGTGTGTGTGTGTCCTTTTTAATTTCTTTCATCAGTTTTTACAATTTTTGTTGTAGAGATTATTCACTTCCTACATTCGATTTAATCCTGGGGTTTTTTGTTTGTTTGCTTGTTTTTTGGGGTTTTTTTTCGCTCCTGTAGATGGAATTGTTTTCTCAACACCTTCATTATTAGTGTATAAAAATGCTACTGCTTTCTGTATGCTAATTTTGTGTCCTGGGATCTTACTGTAGTTGCTTATTGGTTCAAACAGTTATTTGGTTTTTATTTTGTTTTGTTTGTTTGGTGGAATCTTTAGGTTCTTCTACATACAAAATCATGTCAATTGCAGATGAACAATTTGACTGCCTCCCTTTCCAACTCAATGCTCTAGCTTAGATTTCCAATACTATTATTAATAAGAATGCATTGATCTTTTTTTAGTCTCTATTTTCAGCTATTTCTGCTCTTATCTTTGTTATTTATTTTCTTCTACTAATTTTGGGTTTAGTTTGTTTCTACATTTTTAGTTCCTTGAGTTGAATCATTGGGTTGCTTATTTGAAATGGTTCTATTTTTTGATGTAGGTTCTACAGCTATAAAAATTCCCCTCTTCATGCTGCTTTTGTTGTGTCCCATAAGTTTTGTCATATTGTGTTTCCATTTTCATGTGTCTCAAGAAATTTTTTAATTATACTTTTGACCTCTTCTTTGATCCATTGGTCCTTCAAGAGCATGCCATTTAATTTGCATGTTTTTAGACAATTTCTAAGTTTTCACTTCTTACTAATTTTTAGTTTTATTCCATTGCAATCAGAAAGTATACATGCTGTGATTTCAAATTTTTTAACCTCTTGAGACTTGTTCCTGTGGTTTAACACGTGCTCTATCCTGGAGAATGTTCCATGTACTGATGAGAAGAATGTATTTTTTTCATCTGTTGGGTGAATTGCTTTGCAAATATCTGTTGTTCCATTTAGTGTTAGTCTACAGCATAGTTTAACTTCAAAGTCATTTGTTGATTTTTGTCTGGATGATTGGTCCATTGATAAAAGTGAGATGACGAAGACCTACAGCTATTGCTGTATTTGTGTTTTATTTCTCCTTTTAGAGCCAAAAATATTTGCATTATATAATTGGATGCTCTAGTGTTGGGTGCACATGTGTTTATAATTGTGGTTTCCGTTCATTGGATTGGTCCCTTTATTAGTATATAGTGACCATCTTTGTCTCTCTTTACAATTTTGACTTAAAGTATATTTTATCTGAATAAAGGTATTCATGAAGAGAGAAATGGGAGATATAAAACATAAATAAATAAACAAATGAAACTTTCAGAGATAAAAGCAAAATATCCAAAATAAAAAGCATACTGGATAAAATTGCTAACTGATGAATATTAGAGAAAAAAAACTCCAGTAAATTTTAAAAGAGAGTAAGAAAAGTATCTAAATTAAAGTACAGAAATATAATAAGTTAAAAACATATCCAAACAGCAGCGACAGATGCAGATAGTATCAAGTGGTCAAACATATGTGCCACTGGAATCCTAGAGGGAGGACATAAAAATATATTTAAATAAATGATGTTCAGTTTTTTCCAAATTTGATGAAGAATATGAACTCACAAATCCAAGAAATTCAACAAATATCAACAGAATAAATACAAGGAAAATCATGCCAATGCACATCAAAATAAAATTTCTGAAAATTAATGATGAAGAGAATCATTGTAAAAATCAGAAAAAGAAAAGAAAAATGGACATTAATGTAAGGAAAATAAAGGTAAGAATTACTACTGATCTCTTATTATGAACAATGCAGGCCAGAAGAAAATGGACCAACTTTTTTTTTTTTTTAATTTAAAAATGGGGGAAAGGAGTCAACCCAGAAATCAACTAAAAAAAAAAAGAAGAAGAAGAAGAAGCCTTCAAAAACGTTAAAGGAAGTGGTTTAGGCTCAAGGATAGACAATAATTTCAAATGGAATAAGTTCACACAAAATAATGAATAGTGCCAGAAATAGTAAATATGTAGGTAAGTGTGAAAGAAATTTATGTCTTGTTTTTAAAGGTCTGATGATAAGTGATTTTTCAAGTGAAAAAATGATCTTGTGAGGTTAATATCATGTAGAGAAATAAAATCTAGCACAGTATTGCATCCAAGAAAGGGAAGAGGGAAAGAAAGTATATTGGCTCTCTGTTTTAAATTGTATGGGAAGAGTTATACACGTAGCCTCTTATCCTTCTACCTTTCTTATTCCATCAAATCCTACTGAACCCAATCTTGGCCTTCATCATTACTTCCAGTACCAATTCTTTAACTCTATCACATTCCTCTCTCACTTTCCTTGTCTTCCAACTTACTCAGTAGGAGCCTGTGGCCATGACATAGATTCATAGGTGCTACAGTGCCAAAAGTTGGGCAGTGTCTCCAGGCGCGGTGGTGCATGCCTGTAATCCCAGCGGCTCGGGAGGCTGAGGCAGGATAGCAAGTTAAAGACAGCCTCAGCAAAAGTGAGGGGCTAAGCAACTCAGTGAGACCCTGTCTCTAAATGAAATACAAAATAGGGCTGGGGATGTGACTCAGTGGCCAAGTGTCCCTCAGTTCAATCCCCAGCACTCACCACCCCCACAAAAGAATTTGGTCAGTATCCATCTCAAAACCTCTTCATAGGTAAAGAGAGAATGCAGGCTTCCATTCCTTTGCCTCCAGTGATTCTCTTACCAGGACCCTTTGCTTCTAATGTTCTGTTTTGCCTTGCCTAACTCCAAGCTGTCTAAATCATATATTCAATTTCTTTATTTTCTAGAATTCATTGCTGTAATTAATTGCTTAAGAAATTCACAGGTAACCTCAAGGGATTCCATTTTGTGCATCTCACTTCTGCCAGGCTTTCAATACTGTTCTATCTTCCTTCAGTCAATCTCTATTTAGTTCCTTGGTGGAATTCATAACTTCATCTCAGATATTGCCTCTCGGTTTTCTTGTGGGTTCACCTGTCCTCTTTCTTCCTGTGGCAGACATTTTTGAAGTTTTTGAGTTCTCAGCATATGAACCACCCATACTTCTTCCTGTGTTTGAGGAATTTCCCTTTGTCAGGGGCAGACTTCTAACCTGGCTCCCAGGATTCCCAAGCCCTTTGGGCACAGACCCTTTTTCCCAGTAATTCAGAAACTAAGGCTGTGAATTTCCTGTTATTTAAACACTAATTTCAGATGTAATTAAGTTCCCAAAACAATTGACCTTAAAATAAGGAGATTATCCAGGTTGGCTTGACCTAATCACAAGAATCCTTTCAATCTGGTTTAGAGGTCAGAGAAAAAGTCAGAGAGTACAAAGAGGGATTCAATCAGAGAAAATTTCTCCATTGTTGACCTTGAAGATGGAGAGATCACATGGCAAGGAATTGAGGCATTCTCTAGTCTCTGAGAATGGCCCCTCACTGTCAATCAGGGAATGGAGACCTCAGTGTTATAACCATAAGGAGCTGAATTTTAGCAGCTCCTTGTGGTTCAGAAGAGGACTTCAAAGTCTAGATGAGAATGCAGTCTGGCTGATACCTTCATCTCTTATAAAACCCTGAAAAGGAGCCCAAGACTCTCGCCCTACAGAACTATGAGCTAATAAACAGTTGTTGTTTTAAACCACCAAGCTTGTGATAATTGCTATGCAGCAGAATAAAACCTACTACCCACATTATGAGTTTAGGTAAGAGCAGAAACCATGTCCTGGCAAGATATGAGCATGCACCTTGGATTTTGCCTCTCAGATCCACCATTATGGTCTCAAAAATGGAAGCCACAAGCTAAAAACAGTGGAGATACCCTTACAGCCCCAGAATTCCCACCTCTGCACAAAGAGAAGGATAAACCTCCATGACACTACGCTACTGGAGTTAGTGATCTCTTTGCTATAGCAGCTTAGTTTATACCCTAACTCATTATAATTATTAATCTTCATGTTGAAGACTTTTTACGTGCTAGATACAATACATCATATCATTTAATCCCACAATGATACTATGGGGAAAGTAATATTAGAAATATAGAAACGCTGAAATACAGAAAGGCTTTGCAATTTTCCCAAGGCCAAATAGCTAATGGGTAATGGAATTAGAAGTCAAACCCAGGCCAATTGATTTCAGAAACTAAACTCTTAGTCACTACTCATCCCCTTGCTCTGTTTCATGGCAATATAGCCACTCACAGTTCTCCTTCAGACGTGCCAAAGGATCCCACAAGCACTTAGGGAAAAATGCATTGCATATACTAGATGTTCAATAATCATTTGTTGAATGAATGCTTGGTTGGTTTGGGGAAAAGAGGCTTTTTGAAAATTCTTAACTCTACTAAAGTGACATAGTTGTTTCTAGCTGTTCAGCATCCCTGTATCCCTATACAGAACATTCTCCTGGGTGCTTAGTACCTGCAATGCTTCTCACCAGAGAACACCATACACCTAGCACTTTCGTCCCATGTCTTTATCCATCATACACATGATCAACAGTGTCCATGTGTGGGGGTTGGGAAACCAACAGCTGTTGCAGTCATCTGTATTTATTTACACAGCTGCTCTTCCCCTTGTTTAGGCAGAAGACTGTGGCCCAGAAACCAGAGATGGAAATAAAATTAGGGGGCTTTTTGAAGACTGCTGGGCAGGATCCTGCATCCTGGGCTCTCAGCAGGGATGTGGGGTCCAGGGACTTTCAAAGTCTTCCTTTGTGCTGTGTTAAGGGTACTGGTACAAAGTGAATAGTGCTCAGAGCTTGGGGCTGTGGGAGAGGTTATTATAAAGTCCCCCTGTCCTGCTGGGAGGGCTGAATGTGCCCCTTCTTCAGAGCTCTTATCTGGAGCCCTAAGATAGAAAGGGATAGGACAGCAACACCAGAGCTGTTCTAGGGCTGCCTTCGGCCCTCCCCTGGGAAAACTTTTAGCAATAAACACAAATCAAGAGGAAGCTAAAGAATGATTTTTTTCAAGGGTCTTCAAACAGCCAGGCTTTATTTTCTCAAGCAGGGACAGGGGGAAGGCAAAAAGAAAATTGGAGCCAACTTTCTTTCTAATTAAGTTCCATGGGCCTCCCAAAACACAGCACAGATGCTGTGATGAGCACTCGCAAGCTCCGCAGTGGAGTGTGCTTGAACTCAGTGGCACTTAACGAATGATTTTTGAAACTAAGAATTTAAAACAAAACAAAACACATTCACAGAGAAAGATCATAAAAGCTTGTTGTAATCATGACTTGCATTAATTCTTTGGGAGATGAAACAAAAAGAGCAGAATTCTTTTTCATCGATTCATTCAAAATAAATTCACTTTTCTCTTTCAGTTCCATACTGATATATTATTAAGATATTCTTTCTTCTCCTAGGTGCACTTAGCATATTTACATTAATATGTCAATTTAAAAGTAAGCCTTATTTTGTTTCAAAACAGATGTTGGGCAACGCTGTCCTGGAATTCCATGCAGCTGTATGTCTCAAGTTCACCAAATCAGAAAGGATGCTGGGTCATTCCCTTCCAAGTTCAGGGTCCATAGCAATAATTGCACCATCAAGGACATGAAGGGGACACTAGGAAGATGATCTAGTGTCACTTTGGGGTTAGTTAAGTTGAAGAAAAAGAGTCAGACAGAACTAAGCCATGTATAGATGCCAAGATAGATGGATGGTGATCCTGAAACCAGGACCACTGGGAAGAGTTGAGTTCAGTGTCCAAATTCCAACTAGAAGCTGTTGGATAAACTGCGGAGTATTTGTCCGCGAGACTGTATTAAGGGTTATTTGTAAATCATTTCAAGGAAGAAAAGAATAGAAAACAATGGAGATGTTGGAGTGAGAGAGTAAACCAAAATACGCAGGGAATTTGTTTAAAGCAAGAAAAACTTTGCATATGAAATGAACTGAGGGAGAAGATGAAGGTTTACTGCTGTTTCTCTTCTTAATATATGTGTAATGTCTCTCCTCTAATGCAGCGTGGTAAGAATCTACTCTTATCCACACCAAACTGCTTAAAGGACATTATGGCTCGAACCTGGAAAGTCCCCCAAAAGTTCATGTCTTAGGCAATGCAGCAATGTCCAGAGGTGAAATGATTAGATCATGAGGGCTCAACTGCATCAGTGGATTAATCCATTTGATGGATTAATAAAACTGGGAGGTGGTGGCGAAAACTGTAGATAGGAAAGGCATGACTGGAGGAAGCAGGTCACTGAGGATGTGCCCATGGGGGACTGTAGACTCTCTCTCTCTCTCTCTCTCTCTCTCTCTCTCTCTCTCCTACCATGAGAGCTGAACAGCATTCGTCCACCATGCCCTTCTGCCATGAGGTTTCTACCTTACAGCTAGCCATGAACTGAATCCTCTGAAACCATGAGCCAAAATAAACTTTTCCTCCTCTGAGTCGTTAGGTATTTTGGTCTTAGTAGTAAAACACTGACTAACACAAAGGGAAGGCTCAGCTTCCCTCCTGTGGAGGGGTAACTCTCCAGGCCTCTCTCCAACCTCTCATTCACACCTCTGGAATGAGGAGTAGCTCATAACTGGCAGATTTGGGAAAAATTAACTAGACATTCTTGGCTGAAGCCCTTCCTTCTTCTTGGAAGTGAGCAGCCTACAGGAACAATAGTCTTACCTGGACAGCTTCCACCCCAAGGTGTCCTCCCTTGATCATTCTGTGACTGTGACTATTGGAGACTGATAGTGCTTAGTGTACTACCTAATTTATGGTTCAGTTCACAAGCCCATTTGGAGGTCCTCCTTACTATCCAACTCAGCGTTGCTCTCTGGGAAAGTTTATCTATGGATTTCCCAAGTGCCTAATTCTGTATCTTTTTTCTCAATTTGTTCAGAACTTAGAGAAAAGAAATGCTATAAGATGCTCCTTGACTTATGATAGAGTTACATCTCAACAAACCCATCATACATTGAAAATACTGTAAGTTGAAAATGCATTTAGGATAACTAACCTACTGAACATCACAGTGTAGCAACACCTTACACTGAAGAGCAAGGTGTTCCCCTGTGATCACAGGACGGACAGGGAGCTGCAGCTTATGCCACTGCTTAGCATCTAGAGAGGTATTTTCCAGGCCACTGATCACTGGCCTGGAAAAGGTCAAAATTCTAAGTATGACTTCTACTAAGAACTATCACTGTCACACCATAGTAAAGTTGAAAAATCATAAGTCTAACCATTGTTAAGTTGGGGACTATCTGTACATTAGGCTCTCTGGGAAATCCTACCAAATAATGGGTTTTCATACTATATTGCAATATATCGGCTGAAATGTATTAAAGTACATGTAAAAAAATAAGCAAACCAGAATAGCTAACTATGAACAAGAATAGTAAAGTCTAGATTACAAAGTTACAATAATTAGACCTATAGAGTTTTCACATTGAATATGCAGATCGATTGATAGATTGGATTAGAAAGTCCAGAAATAGACAACCATATGTAGAGATGTAGTAGTTATCAAGATGGCATTAAAATCGTTAGAGAAAAGGATGGTTATTTACTATACTGTGTTGGAGCAGCCATCTGGAAAAAAGTTAAGTTGGATCCATACTTCGTAATATATGGCAAGATAACTCCAGTTAGAGTAAATTCTTCAATTCAAAAAATGAAATAATAAGAATCCAAGGAGAAATTGTTGGAATCTTTTATAATCACGCAACAGGAAAAGTTTTCAAAGTATAATAAAACCACCAGAAACCACAAAAGGAAAGACCAATCATTTCAATCACATAAAAATAAAAACTGAAATACAGCAAAACCCATCAAAAGCACAATCAAATGACAGATGACAAACTGGATAGAATATTAGAAAGTTAAATCACAGAAGAAAACTCAAAATTTCCTAATACATAGTTCCCATAAATCAAGGAAAAAAAGAATAACAACTCAATAAAGTTATAAAATACAAATGGTTCATAAAGATATGAAAACATGTCTAACAACCTTCGCCAAAAGAAATAAGTGAATAAGAAAACAACAACATTTTGGTTATTAGGTTTTGGTTTTGGTTTTGGTTCTTACCTATTAAGTTGGCAAAAACAACCACCAATATCAATGCATAACTGGTAGAAGTATAAACTGGTAACTCCTCTACTGAGATTAATTTTACTCTATCAGTCAAAATTATAAATGTACATACACTCTGACCATGAAATTCCTCTTCTAGAATTGTATTCTACTTATATATTTGCATAAATGTGCAAAGTGAAATATGCATGAGGTATTCACTGTAGCATATTTAAAATAGAAAAAGATTAAAAACTGTCTAAATGTTTATTATTAGGAATAATAATTATAATAAGTTAGGAATAATAACAAGTTAGGAAGCTAACTTTAAAAATTGTGTGGACTTCATTTAGAATATTAGCTCCGTGAGAGAAAGGACTCTTGATCAGTTTGTTCACTGATATTTTCAATCTTAGAAAATCACCTCACACAGAGTACAATTTCAATAAATATTTGTTAACTCCACCCACACAAGATAATTCTATGCAGATTTAAAAGGGAAAGATGAATCTTTCAAATACTTCATGAAATGATGTCCAAATATATTAGTAAGAGATAAACAAGTGAACAACAGTGTATATAACATATACAATCATGTGTGTATAAATACAGTACATATATTTGCTTACATATGCATCAAGTATCTGTGTAGAAATATAAAATAAACCAATGACATTGATTGTATCCAGAGAGGGAAATGAGCAGCTGGGGCTGGGGATTGGGTATGAGTAATGAAGAAACTATTTACCACAGAACATTTTATATCTTTGAATCTTGAATCATATGAGTTGATTAACTATTCAAAGAAAGACAAATAAGGTACAAGTTATTTAAAAATAGAAATGGTTCATCCTCTTGATCATGTGATGGTCTCAAGGATGTATGCATGTCAAAATTTGTTGAATTGTACACTTTAAATATGTGCAGATTATTGTATATCAATTATCCTTCAGTAAAGCTGCTAAAAATATGCTGAGAAAAAGATTCAGTATTCAATAAACAGTGTTGGGACATTTGGTTACCATTTTAGGAAAGCAAACAGAAAAGTTAGATCCTGACATCACAACAAATTCCAATTAGATTAAAGTACTACATGAAAAACAAAACAAAACCCCTATAAAATGTAGGGGAGATATATTGGATCAGACATCATACTTCAATAACTTTTTTTTTTTTTTACCGGGGATTGAGCTCAGGGGCACTCCACCATTGAGCCACATCCCCAGCCCTATTTTGTATTTTTATTTAGAGACAGGGTCTCACTGAGTTGCTTAGTGCCTTGCCCTTGCTGAGGCTGGCTTTGAACTCACAATCCTCCTGCTTCAGCCTCCCGAGCCACTGGAATTACATGTGTGCACCACCACACCAGACTTCATACTTTTATAACTTTTGAGTGGGGAAGATCTTTCCAAGAAATATTCAAAACACAGAAGCCGTGGTAGGTTAGTCAGTTTTTCAGCATCGTGACCAAAATACCTGAGAAGAGCAACTTAGATGTGGACAAGTTTATTTGGGGTTCATAGTTTCAGAGGTCTCAATTCATGGTCCAACCAGCCCCATTGCTCTGGGCCTGAAATGACATAGAACATTATGGTGGAAAGTCATGGTACAGGAAAGCTGCTCAGCTCATGGTGACCAGAAAGAAGAATGACAGAGATAAGAGGCAGTCAGGGACAAATATAATCTTCAAAGGCACAGCCCCCATAGCCAGCTTCCTCCAGCCAAGCCCAACTGCCTACAGTTACCTCCCAGTATCCTCCATATCTTCTCCACCTATAGACATTGGTGAGCCCCAGAACCCAATACTTCATTATCTATTCTTTATTCCCCAGTTACACTCACACCCCATGGAAACACTATCTATATGCTGATAAAACCAAATGTAATCTCAAACCAGACCTCTCCCCTGAATTCTTTCTCTTGTATCCAGCAGCCCATTCAACATTTCCACTTGATTGTCTCCAATTTTGATTTCTTGCCCTGACCACACCCCATAGAATCTTTTCCTGGTCTCCCCCAAATTAGTAAATTTCAACTACATTCTTTCTGTTCCTCTTGCCAAAAACCTTGATGTCATCCATTTAGAGTCAATGAATGCTTATGAAAATTTGGCTAACAATAAGAGGCAGAATAGTAGAGACTCAATTATCGTTCCAACTTTTGTAATAATGCTTGGTGTACTAGCACGCATAATGTTAAACAAAACAAATTTGACTATTTAACTTTCAGTTAGTCCATCCCATTTTGGTTATGAATCTTCCCAAGCTTCATGGACTCTCACGCTCCCTTAGTACACCCATGCAAAGTCTTAAATTCCATGTGTGACAAGTCCCAAATGTGGAACTCCAAGCATCTTCTCTCTCTCTAGCATGCTGTTGCCACCTGGACATCTCCACTTGAAGACCTGAGAGAATCTGAAAGGGAGCTCTTCATTCCACTGCTCCTAACCTGCACCTGTGGCCCTCCACTCATTTCCATTAGACTCTATTTACCCATCCCTCAAGTCTAAAAACAAGGCTTCAACCATCGTGACTTGTCTTCTCCACACTTTGTTCAAATTTCAACTCCTAACTCCTGAAGGTTTTTATTTCAGAGTACATCACCACATTGTACTACTTTTCACATCTCTGTGGTTAGTCAGTCCTGCCATCAGCTCTTTTGGGCTCATCCAGTAACTTCCTAACTAGCTTCTCACCCTACCAACAACATTCCACCAAGGAGCCAGTTACCTCTTTTGTTTGTCTTCCTTGCAGTACTGGGGATTAAACCCAGGGGCATTCTATCACTGAGCTGCATCCCCAGCCCTTTTTATTTTTTAGTTTTTTATTTTGAAACAGGATCTCACCAAGTTGCCTAAGCTGGCCTCAAATTTGAGATCCCCTCTTCTGCACTTAGCCTTTAAAAAAAAAAAAAAAACTTCATGCTTCTACATTAAGCCCCACAATGGCTTCCAGTCACACTCTGTGAGATCCAAGGTCCTTTCCTGAGTGAGACCAGAGGGGTCCAAGAAGGTGGTAGAGAGGGGTCCTTAACCAAAGTTCCTTGACAATGTCACAAAGTAATTTCCAGATGTATCAGATAGAGGAACAAACAGAAATTTATTGGGAAAGAAAGGAGTTCCTGTTCAAGGGAGAATGTGGCCATCTCGAGAATGAGAAGCACCTCTGGGATCTAGGGCCGTCCTTTTAAAGGAGATGAGGGTTGGGCCTGGGGAAGAATATGGGAATGACATCAATCTGGTGATCACAAGATGGTTTATGGTGGTCTGGTTGTTCTCAGGATCCTTAGGTTGATGTCTTCTCCATTATCTGATTAATAGATAACCCTGAGCAAAATACCCTGTTACAATGTTCGTATCTCTTGTTGCCCAATCTGTGCTAAAAATGCATGTATTCATGAGCACAGAGCAATTTTCATAAGTGGGTGAATTTCCAGTAACCTTAAGATTGTGAGTGAAGATTTGTAGATTTCCCACAAATTTGGGAGTGACAGGTCTGAGGAAAAACTGGCTTGAGTGATAGTTCTGAGAGAAATACTGGCTTGGGGAGAGAAGGTATGAGGAACTCCAGCACCAGCTTTTTAGATTAAAGTTAGCCTCCTCTCCCTTCCTTTGTCTCCTTGCTACCTATCTCTTTTGTTCTTCTCTCTCAAGACAAGGTCCTTTATTTGCCTGGAGTCTTTCTCTCCCAGCTAGAATGCCATGAGTCAAGACCCCGCTCCTTTGTTTACCACCTTCTCCACAGCACACTCCTACAGAGGAGGGCTCAGTAAATATTTGTTGTGCAAAGAGACAATGAACTCCTCAATGTGGAGGTCAAGGTCAGGATGTGAAGGAGAACAGGAAGGAGGGCAATATCAACATCTTACTCTATGCTTTTTACCCCTCTGCAAAAAGAAGAAATTTTGAAGACCTACATCTGAAAGAAAATTTTAAAGAGAAAATTTTTAGTTTAACTTGATAACGAGTCTAAGCTGTATATGATGACTCAAAGGATACTAGAATAAGGTAGCAAATTTGTGAGGCCAAGATGGATAGAGCTGAGGAAGTCAAAAACGTGAAACCAACTTCCAGAGAATAATCCCATAAAAGTCATCTTCTAAATTGTCTTTATAATGAGAATCAAAGTCCCAACTTTAGCTGAAGCCTGTTTCTTCCCTTTTAAAAAAATATTTGTGACTTTGCCTACTTTCTTCTCCTGTTGATTTTTTTACCTGTCCTCACCTGAGTAACACCAATTTCAATTCAGTCACTGTACATTTCTAAATCTCCAGGTCTCCAGGTGGCCCCTAGGGAGTAAGGACGTGCCTGAAGGACAGGCCTTTTCCCATAAGACCTTAACATCTCAAAATAAAGATTGGGAGCATATCAAGAAAATCCAAGAGAACATTTCAAAATAGCCAACAAGGAAGCAATGAATTCTGCCTGAACAGAGCCCTAGGCCCTGGGGATTTTTTTCAGTTTGTGAAAAAAATTTTTTTCAGTTTCAGTGGTGGTTTTTTTTCAGTCTCTGATTAGAAATTGGGAAAACCAGACATTCCTGGTGGGTAAATGAAATGCTAGAGGCAACTCTAGGATTGACAGTAAATGCCCTCATAGTTCTGGAAGGAATAGGATTTGCTGGGTACCTATAGTCAAAGACCAACACAAAAGGGAGTGACCCTGGAGTCAATTTACCTCTGGGTAGCCTTCTTTCCCTAACCCATTCCAACACATTTTAACCAAGGGACAAGCCCCAGGCTGGGATTAGATCAGGACTGCATTATAATCACAAAACCTCATAACACTAGACTTCATCTGATGGATCCAAGAGAAAGTCTGAAAGAATCCTGGAAGAATTTGAAGGCAGAACTAGAAAAAAAAGCTCTGAGTCCTGTTGGATTTGGTGACAGGGATGGAATGCAAGTACAAACAATCCTCTAGAAGGGGACACTCCAGCTGCCATGCCCATGGCTTGAGGGGTGGACTCTGGCTTAAATTAAATGTTATGACTGAAAAACATAGCAGACATCTAAAAGGGGACTTTGGTCAAATATGTATTAAAATTATTCACTCTGTTGTATATCTGCTGAAAGGTGTTCAGATGTTAGCAATTGTTATCCCTCGGTGACTCTGTTGCCCCCAAGACAGGTCTTCCTGTAATGGAATAGAAGAAAAACGAGGGGTTCGACCAGAGAACATACAGGAAAAGGGGAGCATCCTGGCTCTGCTGTTAGATATCCTGAGATGTGGAAGAATATTTGCCACCAAAAAATCACTTGCATGGTGTCTGTCACTTTGGATATATTTCTTTTGGCTCATGAATGTTAGATAGTTCTTGGAAGTTATTTGAGCTGATTTTTAAATTTAATTTAATTTTTTAGTTGTAAATGTGCACAATCCCTTTATTTATTTTTACGTGGTGCTGAGGATTGAACCCAGTGCCTCACATGCGCTAGGCAAGCGCTCCACCACTGAGCCACAACCCCAGCCCTGAGCTGATTTTGCTAAGATTGGTGTTATTGCTTGTTATATCAAATAGCAGGAAAACTTCAGCATTTTACAAAGTATGTTGATGCGAACCTACCCTTGATTTTATAAGTCGCACCTAAGGACTTTTTTTCAACCCAAGAAATGCAATGACCGCCTTGTTAAGAAAGCAAAGCATACTTGTTTCTATTTTCTTATCTCTCATTCCTGTAATGGTTAAAACTGGTATTCTATCATTCTCTTTCTCTCACCTCATCCCCCTGTCTCTCTCACCTCTCTCCCTCTCTGTCACTCTTGCCATGTGTAAATGGGAAGTCTGGGTTCCTTGCTGATCCTCCTTTCTCTGTGTCTTTGCCCCTGCCAAACTTTTTCTTTTTCTTTTTTCCTGTCTGGACTGCCTCTCCCTAACTATTCCTAACTCTGAGAAAACAAAAACAAAAACTAAAGCTTTCTCATCTTTCAAGTTCTCCATGAAATCCTGCCTCTTCCATGAACCTCTCCCTTTTCCCCACAACTGGAATAATCTCTCTCCAGTTGGCCTAGGGCATTTTTTCTAACTGATACATAATGATAAAGATTATGTATGTTAATGGGTACCATGTAATGTTTTGATACATGTATACACGGCACAGTGTCTAAATCGGGTTAAACATATTAATCTTCTGAAACATTTGTAATTTTTTTATGGTGAAAACTTTGAAAAATCCTTTTCCCTGCCTTTTGGAAATGCATGAAATTATTGTTACCTGTAGTCAGCCCACCATGAATTTTATTTGACATTTCTCTCACCAGGTCTTACTGTTGCATATTACACATGCGTGTTTCCCTTGCCATACTGTAAGAACCATGAGGACTGCAACCATTTCCCCCAACCTTGTGTATTTGGCCTTCCCTCCAGGGCTTTCAAACAGAGCCCTAATACTGCAGGGCAGTATTTTCACGGGGAGTGTTAGTCAAGGCAAAGCAAAATCATGAGGCACTTAAGTGCTAAGCTTTGAATGCAGGAGGCCTGTGGTGGAATCCCAGCCCAACCACTTAACCAGCTTCTGACCTTGGCGCCTGCTCATTCTCTCAGAATCTCAATTCCTTCACTGGTAAAGTGGGAATAATAAAACTTAGTAACAATGGAATTGTTGTGACAAGTAAATGAGGCAAATACAAAGTACTTGGCACAGCGCCCTTCACATAGGAAAGGCTTCATAAGTGGTAGCTGCTTTTATTGTTATTACTATTACTATTAAACCTCTGTGCAGAGACCAAAATATTCTCACCACATGTTAATCTATTTAAGTAAATTGGGAGAGACTGCGCTGGAGAGGGAATTTCACTGGTCCTGCCAATTCTACCTTCTTCCAAAGACTTCTCTATAAAGAATAATCACTTTGTAAAAGCTATTCAATAGAAATGTAATGCAAATCACATATATAACTTAAAATTTTCTACTAGTCACATCAAAAGGACTAAAAGGAACAGGTGAAATCAATTTCGATATCTTATTTAACTCAATATATTCAAAATATTAACATTAAAAGATATAGCCAATATAAATATTGATGAGCAATTTTACACTTGGGATGGACTAAGTTTCCAAAATCCAATGTATACTTTACACATAAAATAGCATGTCTCGATTCCTGCAAGCTGTATTGCAAGTGTTACATGTGGCTGGTGGCTACCATATTGGGCAGCACAGCTGTGTAGCACTGGATTGAAAACGTTCATCTCATGAATGAATCAGGTCGTACCAGCCTTCCATCAGATGCTGTTGGTATTATAAGACAATGTGTTTCTTTGAAAATGATTAGAGCTGAAAGGACCAACACTGGGTTCTGTTATCGATTGTGCTGTTCACTTGGTAGACCTTGGGCAGACCATTTAATTTTCTTGTTTTATTTCCCACTTTTGTCCTGGGGCTTAGCTAAGTCACAGAGCCATAAAATACGTGACCAACCTCTCAATCCAGTCCATTTTATCACCACCCACTTCTTCAAATCTAAGCCTGAGACCTAAAACACAAACACGCTACTTGTGGTTGAATTCGTTAAGACAAACCATGTCTCTACAAAGTGTATTAATTGAGGCATCACTAATTCTATGAGGTTCTTGGAGTTAATTCAGGCCTTTTGTCTTTTCCTCAGAGGTTATTCCAGCTTATGGGTACCTTATTCTTAGAATTTGAGTACCTTTAATTCCTGATCCAATCATTTCCATTTTTGCCCTGGTATTTGAATGGCATGCTGGGGTGCAGACACTGGCAGTGAGGAAAAAGGGAAAAGAGGTGAGGAGAAGAAGCCAGAGGCAGGGCAAATCTAATGGTTCCAGGTTCCCCACCCCTCTTCAGGCTTATAAATGATGTGTGACATTGTTGTTCGTTTCATCATAAGATTTTATTTAAATGAAGGCTTTAAAATTTTAGAAACGCAGAGCTCACCTCACCATTTTCTTTGGAGAAGACTTCCTACGATATTGCCCACGCATATACAACCCAGGTCTCTTGACCCCTAGTCTCAGTGCATTTGCCTCTAATGTCCACACTAGGTTTTCACTATGGTTTCACCTGCTCATGTTAAGAAATTTGAAGACTTATTGAACTTACGCAACTCTCACAGGAATAAAGACTATAGGTGTTTGCAACTGGTCACCTGCATTAATTCTGTTTCAGTATGCACAATCCTTCCTGGGTTGTGAGGAAGGAGGCGTGCCTTTGCCTGTTCTGTGACCCGGAAGTGAATGGTCTCATGAGGCCTTAAGAATTTCCCTGACCAAGGAAAATAGGGTTGTTAAGCATCCTGGGGACTTTCTTCCTTAGTCTCTGAGCTTAAAATCAATCCACAGACATAGCAGAAAATGGACTTTGACTCCAGAGCACAGCATCGACCTTAAATGTATGCTTTAATGCATAAGCTAATTCTGTTCCAACACCCATATTGCCATAATAGCATTCAATGACCAAAAATTATTTTGGTAGCTAATGTTGATTTGTGATCAAGTCCCAGACAGTTTCCACCATTCCCCCTGTTTTCTCAGCTCAAAGCTGCATTTTCTGTTGCTTAAAAAATTTGCATATTTTCTCAGTGCCTGTTTCTGACTCACAATAAACAATGCCCAGACCTTCTGCCAAAAAAATGTCCAAATGCGAAATAGTTGCTATAATAGTCGTTTTTGTGATGGCAACTTTGAGCTGTGTGCTTTTAAATTATAATTACTTTTTTTCTTACAAAAGATGTGTATCTGTCTTGATTGCTGTAATTATGATTCTATACCAGCAAACAGTTATAAAAGACCCATGTCATCGCTGTGCTTCATAAAACCCGTGCCTTTCAATAAGCTTCCTTTGGTGACTGTATTATGTTTGTGTTTAATTTGTGGCAGGGAAACCTAATGAGAAGCTATTAATCATTGAGTGTATATAAAAATTTGTGTCCTTAACTAAGTAGACCAATGAAGATATGGCAAGTCCTTTATTGGCACGACATGATTTAGAGTTGGGACAGGGACTTGAGAAAAATCATCTAGTCTAACCTAATTTTATGGATGACATTCAGAATTGGAAGGGGGAGCACGTGGTTTAGTGACTGCAAACATTAGGGGACCGGAAGTCAAGGGAACAAAGTTCTGAACCTGAACTTGGCACTAAGGAATTACTGCACAGACTGACTCGACTTCCTCAGTCATCCCTGGTTTTCAACTGTGATGCGCAGAATCCATGGTCCAGGGAGCTGCTTCAAGGGGCTACTTGGGGGAAAGGAAAGTGGGCCACCCAGGAGGACTTGACCTCCACCAGTCACCCTTTCAATCAGAGAAGCCCAACTTCGATCTATTTTATGTTGAAATGATTGAAAAAATAACTCATTGACTTTTCTTTTTTAAGTTTGATGTTTACTGATGTCTTTTCCTCGAGTCTTAGAATCACAGATGGATTGACAGGGAGGACTACAAGGGCAATGTGGTAATGATTTGGGACATTCACCTCCTCGGGCCTTGGGAGCACCTGGGAGGGGGAGCCACCCTATTGCCTCTGGGGAGTGGGAGCAGTTTAGACATTCCCAGGAGAAATAACATAGTAGACCTTCCTTTTAGTGTTCTTTACTTTCTTTTCTATCTGCCTTTAATAAAACTTTAATAAAAGCTACATTTTTTGGAAAGAGATGAGAAATCAGAGTTCTAAGATCAGTTAAACAGAACTTACCTTTTGTTGGACTGTAATCCTGGGCAACCTACTTAATCTTTATGAATCTTCCTTTCAACACCTGTTGTACAGGACTAGCAATAATGGAAGTACCTCAAAGCATTGTCACAAGATTAAATTAAGTGATGGGTGAAAGTACTAGTCTATCTATAAAGTCCTATAAAAACACTGACTATCATTGCTAACACTCTGCTGAAAGCTTTAACTCCAGTGAGTTTCCAAGATCTTTCCCAAATAAACCAACACTGTGGCCTACAGAGAGGTTTGGCTCATGTTGGGCAACTGAGAAAGATAGTATTTTACAATGTAAATAATAATGATGCAATTCTTTAGAAAGCAGATTCTCTTTAGGTTTTCCTCCTCCTTGACTTTCTAACTCAAGACTCATTCACTTAAGGGCTTGGAGTTCTATCCCAAATTAGACTCATACCCAGGCTTAAATTCTGTGACTTCCTACTGCCTAGGAGCAGTTCAAGGTCTTTCGCTGGGTGTTGGGGGCTTTCTTGACTATTCTCCAGCATGCACCCCTACTTCCCCTGGCCATGCAGCACTGTGCCTGCTGTGTGCAGGCACCAAGCTAGGCATTTCAGGTATAGCAGGGAGCCAGGCACACAGATTTTCCTCAACTTGCTGTCAGTCTTACTGGCAGACTGATTGGTAAATAGGCCCTAGCACAGAGTTCCCATATCTCTGTGGGATCCTCCTATGATCCATAGCATAACAATGATAGGAAGTGTATTTGTGAAAGGAACTGAAATTCAGAGCAGTGGTTGCTCACAGTTTGTTGAGTGAATAAATGAGTGAACATGATAAAGATTAATTATAGCTAATTAACTATAATTGGTTAATGATAATTAATCTCTATATTTGAATACCATTGGATTTTGTTGTCTTCATAGGATTTTAAAATAAAACCCAGTCAACTGGGTTTTATTAAAAAAAATTCAACTCCCCAGAATTCCCCACAGGTTTTTTTGTGGGTGTATGCATGTGCATGTGACCAAAGTTTACACTCACACATTCATATTTAAGGAGGAAAAACTTTAAGACAAAATGAAAGACCAACTACCACCAGTACTACTTCACCTCCTGCTTTCTCTAGAGGGTCCACCCTTACACTCTGGAATCAAGTCTGGTCCTGTCCACTTATCTTAAGATTTTGTGATTTCTCAATAGTAGAACTGACACCCCTTACGGGTGATCCTAAAATGCATGCATGCTATTTGAAAAAGAAATGAGAAAAATTCCTTCTGACATTAAAAATTAAAGTAGGAAATATTCAATAAAAACTAAAATGTTTTCATAATCCATTTTCTTGCTCAAAAAAATAATTTTACTAGAATTCTCTAATTTTAAGTGCTAAAGTTGAAATCTAACTGTCCTATACTGTTAAGAACAGCACTTATTTATTATCCATGATGATCTCTCCTACTTCAAACCAATTAATGAGGATGCTCCATTTCTGGATGGGTTAGATTCCATTGTTTCTTGTTATACTAGCATTTTTTCCCCCAAAAGAAAGAACTTATCTACAGCATAGTCATAAAATGTTCAGAGAAAAATCTTGGCAGATTTTCCAAAGGAACAGCAGTTGCCCCATGTGTGTGTTTGTTTGTAGGTTTTTAAATTTTGGAATCCGAGCATTAATGATTCCCTGGCTCTGGGTCCCCTGCCCCAAGTAGCTTTAAATAAAATGCAGCATACAGAGGTTTATTCATAATTTATTGATCTTTCACTTATTTGGTGTATCTATGAAGAAAAATAAATGTTTTAAAACTCAAGGATCCTACGTATTCAGTAGGATGGGTGGGGGCAGATAGAAACATATTGAGTAAGTCCAGGTTGCCCCCAGGGCATTATTGCTATCATTTTTCCAAAAAAAGAAAGTGATGCCTAAAATACATAATTCCCAATATTTCCCCCAGACTAAAACCTTGTAATTCAGATGAACTCTGAACTGAGACTCTTTGCATCTCATTTTCTCATTAGGTTTTATTACAGCCAACAAAACTTTCAGTGGTGAATTACTTCCCTTCTCAATGAACACCAGACTCCCATAATGTCTGCACAAACTGAAATCACGAAATGGTGTTTAACCAAGCTTTAGGGATTAGAAGGAGGACAAGAAGGGAAATCAGCATCTTCTCATCTCTGTACTAACCAAAGTGTGGTATCCCAGCCCTTTTTCTCGCTTATAAAAAATAAAAAATAAATGAAACCCCACTTAAAATCGTCAGATTTCTCTTTCAAGTTCCCTTGAAATATAAATCATTTCCACAAGAAAGATGAACAAATTGGTCCTAAATTAGTGACTTAGGTAGGACCTGATATAGTCAATATAGTGCCTTTAGAAACAGTCATGGTATTGAGAAATGAGATCTACTCCATCCATCTATGTCAGGAGCACCAATATTAAAACACTAGCTTTAACACGAAGGTCAAAAAGTATTTTCACACCCTTATATTATGTCAGCCATTCCAAAGAATTGCTTGATGTTTACTACGTACCATAGGACAGCTCTTACCCTCAAAGAACTTATAATTTAGTTGAGAAGCCAAAATGTTAGAACAGTTTTAAGACGGATGCAGTACAAGATGTACTATAATTAAGTGTCGAACAATGGGGTGTATGCTAAGTGATCCAGGAAGAAAAAGGAAAGATCATAAGAGCTGAGACTGTCAAGAGAATGCATTTTCAATAAACTCTTAAAATGATGCCAAATTAGAAAATTGTTATAATTGCTGCTAATTTGTCAAGTTAAGGCATCTACGTGATTTACCATTCCTTTCCAACCAGTAGCTGTTCAAAACGGCACACATGAACAGTTGAAGCTGGCAGGAGACATTTCATTACAACTCCCTGGATTTACTAATGAGGAACAAAAACACGTATTTTCTTGTTGGATAAAAGACACAAGAATTGAGATTTTGCATGAAGAATTTAGTGAGCAAGAACACCAAGCTCTGGCTGTCATTTTTGGTAAGAGTTTTGGTTTCTAATGAAATATTTTCTTTCTCCCAAATAAGTTTTAAGTTTGGGGAATGGATCTGTCTCAAAATATAATTTTTCATTTTTGATATCTATTTTCATAATTTACTTTTGTTTTAAGAAAAAATGGACTAGAAGTGCCAGTTATATTCTCAAGGCAATGACAATTTTTTAACTCCTAAAAATGGTGTGTGTGTGGGTGGGTTGGTGGGGGTGTTTAGCATCCTTTAAAATTGAGGCATCTGAATAGCAGCTTATCTTTTGAAATCAGGAGACTTCAAGTGTGCATTTGCATTCTTGGTCTTAAAATGCTTTTTACTTTAGAGTTTGGCAAACATCCTAGTCCCTTTGTGTCCCTTACCTTTTCAGTCTTTGCAACGAAGGCAGCCTGAGCTCAATGAGATTTTGTTATAATGGAGTTTAAACTGCTAAAATAGAGGCATGTCTCATCTTGTGTTTTCAGTAACTTTAGACAAGTTTAAAGAATTAGAGTAAGCATTTTTCTCTATATTTGATTACGTTTAAGATCTCCTCAAGAAATGACAATTATAAACCCAATTCTAAAAGTAGGCACTTTTTCATAACAGTTGTACAACCAGGCAAAAGAGCACACTCTCCTGTTCCCATACGGGGAGGAACCTGCAACAATGTGAGGTAATTAAATTTAGCCTTAGAAAAGTCTTTGAAAGGTACTAATCAAGACTTCCAGCTTTCCCGAGTGTGTGCGCGATTTATTTTTCAATTCTTCCTGGTCCCGATTTTGCATTTCTAATGCAAGTGAAGTGACAAAGCGTGAAAGTGGGCTAAGGAGCAAAACAAAGCCCGCAAGCATGCTTCTGGTGTGCCAAAATTAATCAATATTCCAGAAGCCTCGGGGCTCCCCCTCCTTCCCGTGCGGTTTTCATTTCCCCACTCCCCTTTCCCGCGCACAGGCTCCTCCCCTTTTCTTAAGTTGCCTGATAGTAAGTTGCAGTTTCAGAGCACATGCATATTGTCAGGGCTGGCCCGCCTCGCGCACTGCCTGCGCCTGGTTGCTCTGTCGTACCTGCTGGGGAATTCACCTTGTCATCGCCTGGGGTGCCTTCCACCCACCGGTTACAAAATCAGAGAAGGTAAGTGCAACGTCCCGTGTTCCTGCTGGGTTTGATTTCTCCGTCCACTTCCCTGCGGATTCTGCTTCCCAAGCCGAGGAGTACCGAGAGTAAAAGCTAGCCATTTTGGTAGATAGTCCACGTTAGTGATTGAATGTAGTGAGCGTGCGGTGTCTCTTTATGGCAGATCCTCTCTTAATTTGGGAATTGAGTCATTTGGGGTGGATTGGGGGTAGATTGTGATTAGAGATCTAAAAAAGAGCCAAGATTTAGCTAGTCTGCTTAAAAGTGACAGATTGGTAAAGGGAATCCGAACTATTGGTTTAAAAAAAAAAAAAAATGGACCCTCCCATCCCGGTTTCTTCACTTCTCCCTAAGCTTTTCATTTGGCATGAAGTCTTAAACAAGCTGTAGGTCTTATTATCAATGACCCCAACCTGCAATTTTATTTAAAAGTCAAACTGTTAAAGTCTTTTTTTCCACCCTTGGATTTGCCACAAGCCTGCCAGGAGTCCCCTGGCTTGCAGTCACCTCCCCCACGAACACACTCCTGACTGCCTGCACTTCCAGACCCGCAGGTCCCCAGGAACCCCGGTTTTTACTCAGATTGATCCTGGGAAAGGCACGACTTAGAATTCTCGTAAAGCAGCAGGAGGAAACCTTGGTTTTTCAGAACAACTGATTTCCAGAAGGAAAAAGATTTGCTTAATTGTATTTGAATAACCTAAGAGCGCTTTTAAAAAACCAGAAACCCCACACTGTAATGTTTGGAATGAGAATTGGATTCATCTTGTCTGTTCCAGAAATCCTAAATTTTAAAACACTTAGAAGTCAGTGATAGTTTCCTCAGAAGACTCCAATGTGTTTGCCCCAAAGACAAATGTGACTTAATGAAGAAAGTAGCGGAGAACAGAAACACTCAACTTCCCTCAAGTAGGTATAGAACATAAGTATCACCAAGTAATTATCCCGCATTTCCAACACATTCAGTTCAATTGGACGTCTATGGAGTATAGGTTGTGAGGCACTTGGCTAGGTTCTGAGGCATAAGATGGTCACATCTAGTTCCAAAGAATACTTCTTTTGCCTCACTGAAGGAGAACAAACTTTGAAAAAACAGAACACAAGTTTCTGCCTGTATATTCTGAATTTATGCCCATTACTCACGTATGGTCCAGTAAAATACACACAGTTGGAAAAGAAGCCTGGTGTGCTTTCCAGGCTTTAATTTCTACTGATATTATGCGGTTTGCCTGCAACCTTCCCCCCGTGTGGGCAGCACTGATTTCTCACCCCTGCAGGCTATAACGCTTGTCTCTTTCTTTCCCATTGTAGTTGTGTTCTCTAAGACCAAAGAGGTTTGGCTTTCTGGAGGCAATTCCGAGACACTGAAATATAAAGAAGAGACTCTCCTAGAAAAGTAAAACATGACGAAAAGCAATGGAGAAGAGCCCAGGATGGGGGGCAGGATGGAGAGATTCCAGCAGGGAGTCCGCAAGCGCACGCTTTTGGCCAAGAAGAAAGTGCAGAACATCACAAAGGAGGATGTCAAAAGTTACCTGTTTCGGAATGCTTTTGTGCTGCTCACCGTCACTGCTGTCATTGTGGGTGAGTCATTTGATAAAACAAAACAAACAAAAACCTGTATCTTGTTTCTCTGGGGCATCTGGCAGCCTGGGAACATTATCAGATTGGACTGATTGTAGCTATTCAAAATGATAGCCCAAGCTCTGAACTCGAAGATTTTTTTTTTCCACGCAAATTGGTTTGTTGGCATCTTTGGAGCAATATATGGTAAACACATGGGAATCTGAGAGAAGCATCCTTTGGAATTATGCAAATCAACTGATTGTGTGGAGAGGAGAAAAAAGTCAAACGTCTTCTCATTTCATGTAGAAGTTAAGGAGGGACAATTCAATCATTAGACATGAGCAGTTGAATAATAACAAAAGCAAGTAAGCATGCAAGATATGGTCAAAATGTAATCATTATACAATGTCACCTTTGCTTAAAATTAATTTATACAATTAGTACACCCAAAATGAGATACAGGTCTCTGATGGTAATTATATTCTAACTGGTGTTGACTTGAAGCCGAGTATCAACACTTAAACATAGAGGCCCAATATTTTACGTGTTTGCACTCTCTCACCCAGCAACTGGGAAAAGCAAATTGGAGAAATGTTAACACAGATCTCTTTCATTCATTGCCTCACAGAGCCTCCCATAAGCACCTATACTTTTTGAAACTTCGCAGTTCCCTACTAATTTAGCATGGTTGACAGCGATCTGTACTAATAAGAAATTGCTTTATTTGCATCTGAAATTTTCAGTTACTACTTATGGGTAGCATTGATCATACCTTAAAATATAGCTGAGAAAAATTAACTTATTTGAACTTTTTAGCCAAACTAATAAAGTAATCCTTAGATTGGCAAACGTTAGCCAACCCCAGGTGGTAGAAAGTGCTCTAACTTAAAATTCTACCAATTTGCCACCAAAAAAAGGGCATTCATGTATAATTTTAATCTCTTCCTTGAAATTTGCAAAGATCTCCATCAATTATAAAAAGATGATGGCCATAAAAATCAAGAAAATTCTGTAGCATGTGTATTTTGTAAATTTGTCCAAGAAATGGGATTTATAAATTGTAGATAAATAGAAATGCAACTGGAGAGCCTAATTTGTCACAAGGCCTTAGATACATCTCATTTCGGCATGTTTGGCTTCTTTTAGTAAATGTTCATTAATAAGTGTTCAGCTAATTGTAATAATGTTCGAGAGAACGTGTCCTGATTTACCCAGAGAAGTAATGGGTTTCTTTAGTAGTTTCCCAAGTTTGAATGTATTCTTGAAAGAGATCTTTGAGTCTTGTGTCCTGCTCCTGGGAGCCATTGCAAAATGCAGCATCCCCCCTCATTTTTCACTCTGAATCACAATCATTGTCAAGCCAAGCAATAGCTGCATAGTACTCACTGCAAACATTTATGTAGTATTATTCCAGCTCCTCTTTAGGTGTTTTGCATCTGTTAGTTCACTTAATCCTCAAACAAGCCTATGAAGTGTGTGGGTAGGTATGATTATCATGGTCTTCCTCATTTTATAGATGAAACAAGTCATGGAGAATTCAAGTAGCTTACCCAAAGTCAAAAGGCTACTAAATGCTACAGTAGGAAGTCAAACTCAGTCTAGTGCCAAAGGCCATTCCCTGTCTACCTATCTGCTCAGCTGACTAGCTGACATCTTGTGGAAGATGCTAGGAAGAGAAATGCTGCCATGTGTGTGGGTGGAGGCCAATTAGCAAGCTCTGCTAGATGTACTCATGTAGCAGGGTCATTTTAGTATTTAATTTACCCAGTTAAACTCATCAGAAAGCTTACAACCCTTCTGTAACCAATTAAGTCACATTCCTCATTCGTTTAACAAACACCTATTGATTTTTCAGTCCTATATATAATAATAACAGAGGCTCAGAAGTACCAGAGTATGTTTGGAAACCATGCAGAAACACTTATTCAAAATGGTGTTCCCAAACACCAGAAGAAGGCCAGGGATGTAGCTCCGGTAGATCTCTTACCTAGAATGTGGCAGAGTTCTTATCTAGACTGCTTAAGACCCTGGGTTCAATCAACCAGCAGTGCAAAATATAAATAAATTACATAAATACATATACAGCAGAAGGTTCAGACTCTAAGATAGAAATACTTCCATTAAAGAACAGAGGAATGGAAAGTAATAAAACCCAAACATGGATGGCAGATTGATGGAGAAGGAAGTTCCTAAATACAAATGAATAGCACCCCTAGTAAAGAAGGAAAACGCCAGGACTTGAGAGTCCAGTTTCTGTAGGAGTTCTGGGATCACCTCCTTGCCGAGAGAGGCCTTTCCGCAGATTTGTGAGAACAGGCAGTAAGAATTGGCTGAGCTGGGGTAGACCCATTGGCTGGGTGCCCTCGTGGTTGGCTTCACTAATGGAAACTGAGAAGTTAGAAGCAACAAGAAGAAGGTACTCACAAAGAAACACATGAAAAGAGCTCATTGACAGTCAGAGAGACCACCAAGTCAACACCAAGGACTTAGAATAGCAAACAGACAACTTAGCAGCAAACAGATTTAAGAGGGAAGGAAGAGCCCCTCAGTTATCTGTCGGTGTGCCTTCCATGAGGGCCAGGGGGAAACAAAGGCTCCATTTAGCTGGTCACTGGCTTCCGTGTCTTCATCAGCCCTAAACAGCACAGTCGGGAACAACTGTCTGAACACCAGCTCTTTAATTTATTTGCTACAGCATAGGAAAGAAAAGCAGGAGAGAGGCTAGCAAGTTAGAAGGAAATAGTTACTTCCCCAAAATACGGTAGGAGAAGAAATAAAGCTATTACTCAGTTTTCAAATTCTTAGGTTCCCATAACTTTTAGTAAAAAGTACTAGAAAAACTTAGGTATTGGGATGAATTTTTCATTCAGTTTTTTCTTTTTGAAATAAAATGAATCCACACTTAATGTATAGAAAAGGAAACTAGAAAAATATTAGGGAGGAAGGGCAGATGTGAATCCATATATTCAGAATGAATCAGAGAACCGTAACTACTTGGATATCATTTCCTCTATAAGAATGGGACCACTTGTGTAATTTGATGTCATTGCACAATGACAATGCATTCAGTGACAAAATCTGAATGTGCCTGCCATGACCATGATTCATGTAACGAGAGCAGGTTGGAAACCTCATAGAAGGCAAGACCAAGTCCCTGTAAGAGAATTTGTTGGGAAAGCATTAGAAAATGTTGCAGACATCTATCTGACCACCCTCCCCCCACCAAAAAACAAAAACAAAAAACACTGAGAAGAGTAGTCACTGTTTTTCTTTCTCTAGAAAGCACATTCTGGTTTCAAACCGTGGTAAGTTGCATTAGAGGTTAGAGCTGACCTCAAACATCTTTGGTGAAAGAAAGGAAAGTCCTTGGGTCCTTCATCATGTTTAAGACACAGAGTGCTGACTTTTTTCTATGTCCAGGGAATGAGCACACAATGAAAATAAAATCTCAGGCAAAGAAATATGAAGATATGGGTAGTGAGATCAAGGGCTGGAGATCTGTAAATAGAATTGCATTGAATCGGATGTGGCTTTATCTGACAGAATTCACAGACACAGTAACTAGCATCTCTTCCCACTGTTGTTCATGCCTTTACGTAATAAAAAAGTTCACATCCGAGTTGCCCTTTATAGGGGTGTGAGAGAAATCAATGACTTCTCAGAAAGTCATCTAAATTTTTATACATTTTCCCCAATTCTCTAATTCTCTTTGGCAGTAAATTTAAATTGCACTTAAATTCAGTACAATTCTGTAATATTTCAGGAGACTGGTTACTGTGTGCATGTCTCTTAGGATAGGAGCTGAGTGTCTTATTTTGCCTCATTTATATTATCTATTGCTGTCTATTCTGTGCTAAATGAATATGTTAAATTATTTATTTTTTAAAAATTCAATGCTACTCACCACTTTCACAAATATTTTGTGTTGTGTATCTGGCCCTGTGCTATGCAATGGAGATTCCCTACTCTCAGGTGGTTTAGTGGGAGAGATGGGAGAAAAATAAGGTAAGAAAAAAGTTTACAAGGATCAGAAGTGGTAATAGAGATGTTTGCAATTTACTCTGAACTTTTTTAGCCAGCGCATATGGTGAGTACTGTTCCACATGGTGTCTTCACGTGTTAGTACTTTTGAGGTTCCTTTTTCTCATGAATACCTGCATTAGGAACTCCAGGCCTGCCATGTTTTTTAAAAAGTGTGGCTTTTTGAGGAAGGGTGGACCTGGATTCATACACTGGTTGTTTTTTAATAGCCATGTGGTCTCCTTTAGAAGGCATTTAGCCTCTCTGAGCCTTGGTTTCCTCATATGTCACTACAGCTATAATGTTCACTGCTACAAATAATAAGTAACACTCTGGTGTGTGAAGCTCCGTTGTGTTTTAACTTTATTTAGATCCACAACAACCCAGGGAGGGAGGCATTTTTATTACCCTCATTTCACAGATGAGAAAGCTGAAACTCAGACATTTATCTTAGAGTCCCTTCAAATCTACCATGACAGCATCAGTTTCATACTCCTCCCCAGCACACTGTTCCGGGAGTGCTCCCTGCTCTCAGGGAGTGCCCATACTAGTTTTATTACATAGTTAGCTAAAGGTCTGCAGTGAATCCTCTACAGGAAAGATAAGGAGGAGATGCTGAATTGGAAGATCATTAGAAGTGTCACACATGAGACTTGGTGTTTGGATGAGAGAGAGCGAACTGTAGGCTTCTGGCCTGGTCTCTGGCTTGGGTGACCAAGTGGTTGATGGTGCCACCCATGAAGGGGAGAGGGCAGCGTACACACAGATAATGAGTTCTGTTAGAGATCTGTTGAGTTTGGAGGAGGGTTCACTGCACATAGAGACCTGGAAGGTGTGCCCACCATCTCAGGACTGAACAAGGGTAGTACTGTCTTTGGGAGTTAAGTGACTTATGATCAGTGAGTCAGGTTATCCTACTGCATAACTCCTTCATGCCTGAGAGCAGTCATCTTTCAGTAACTTCACAGCATATTCTGTGCCTTGGACACTTACACGTTAGTTCAGCCAATCAAATTAACCAGTGTGGTTACTGTCAGCAGCTGGGTTGAACCAACTGGTCATGGAACCTCAGTGGCCACCAGCCTGAGCGAGTGGAGCAGGCACATTCTTGTACCCATGCTGACACTGATCTTTTCCTTAAGCCCCTGACAGAGGGGCATCTCACACAGGTTGAATAGGAATCCAAAGAATGGTGGATAGGTTGTGGGTTTTGATTAATGATTTCTTCAACACTTCTGGGACATGGGAAGGAAGAGAATCATTTCAGGAACCTGGGGGGATGGTGGCCCTGAGGCAAGCCCTCCACTGATATTACCAGACCTGGGCTGAGCTGCCAGTCATCAGAAGCTACTGGGGCAGAGGACTGGGAGGAAAGAAGCTGTGGATTTGCTGTCCTTGCTCTGGAGAAGCAACACAGAGATAGGGAGCAAAGACTAGAGTGTGATTTTTTTTCTCTGCTTTACCTTCTCCTCCAGGAAGCAGAAATATAGAAAAATTATCAGGGCTGGCCATGACACACTGAACCCAGCCCTCTCTCCCACCTTCTCAGAACTCATTCCAGGGAACTATCTCCTACTGCATGGGTATAGGTAGGCTGTAAAGTCAGGATTAGAGCTCTGGATTCTGGAATGAAACAACCCACAACTCCTGTTTGGGAATTGAACCTCTGTTTTCTTCATGCGTAAAACAGAGTAGTTATGAAAACCCTCTGCCAGAATGTGTATCCCAGTTTGCCCATGTACAAGCCATGTAAACTTAAACTGTTTTCTTAAATGCTTAACAGGTGAAGTGAGCAAAGACAATGTGAAACCCTTGCCTTTTGCCTAATCTTTGCTATGCAAATGTAGATGCTATGTACAATGCACGTTGATTCAGTGAAACTGGCCCTCCAGAGAACTACAAGTCCCAGGGATTTGGAGAGAATAAGGACAGGAATGGGAGAAGATATTTATTGACCTGGTTTAAGTTTAGAAGAAGTGGTTTGTATTTCCTTGGTCAGAGAAGAGAGCCAAGGGAGCTGTAGGAAGAGACTTAATAGTTGTAAAGGGCTTTGGGAGGCAGAAATGAAAGTCTCAGAGTAAGTGATACTGTCATTACCTGTCCCCTACCTCCATGGCCTCTTGAGTAGAACCAGAAAGTAATCCCCAGGGAGCTGTTATCACAACACAGACTTCCCAATGGAGGGAGCACCTGGCTGTAGATGCCTCTCTCAGGAAAATGGAGCCCTGCCAAGAAGATGGCTTTAATAAATATTGTAATATACTCAAGTTCATTATTTGTTCATGCCACTTGAAGCCCATCAAGGTTATTTTGGAGCAGCGAGCGGAAGATTAGTGTTCTAAGTTTATCTCTGGATTTTATTTTGCTCTATTTTTCTTCCTGTTAATTCAGATATTAAGAAAACAGAACAATTTCTGGTTTCCCTATCCAGTAGGTAATCAAACAAGCAGATATGTTTGCAAAACCTTCCATTTCTGTGGCACTGCCGTTTACGAAACACTTTCCTATCATATTCTCTGTAGCAGTGTAAGCCCATAGCCAATCTACCCACTTTCTGGTTCATATCTGCAAATGTGTGGAATGCGGTTGGGAAGCACTGAGAGCCTAACAGTCCTGGTTGCAGGCCCGGCTCTGCCATCAATAATTTAAGACAAATCTCTGAACCTCATATTTCCTCATTAGTGAAGGAAGTTTGGATTCATGCCTGCTGCCAACTCCAAAATCACATTATTTTTAAGTCTCATTTGCTGTCCTATAAAGCATCAGGATATGTGGAATAAGGTACAGTGGTTTCTTTTCAATCCATGATGCTGTACTGTTGTGAGAACTTTTTTCTTGGTCTGATGATCTCCCAACTCATTCAGGATGGCCTCTCCATTCTGACAAGCTGCCACCTTCTCTGCCCTTGACTTCTTGAAGGCCATCATGTTCCTGGTTCTGGGATTGATGATGAGTACTTCTTAGCCAGTTTTTGAGGACACAGGAGGACCATCCCTCTGCAGAAGCCACTTCTGCCCATCTTTCATCAGTCAGAGAGAGAACACTGTGTGCATTTGCTTTTACACTCATGTGAATGAGTTTGTGAAGAGCAGACGCCATGTGGAGGAGGCACTTGGAGTTAAGCACATCTGTTCCAGCTTGTTCGTTCCAGGATGTGGGGATTGTGGGGTATTTGGTCTGTGAGCTGCTGAGCTGCATCTCTGCTGTGAGATGGGAGCACTCTGGAGCACCAAGTTTAGCCACTGTCCTCATCAAGTATAAGAATTACAAGTTTTTGTATCCCTGGGGAAAAAAAGAAAGCACTTTCGGTACTCATGAGAAAGTTAGTTATTATTTAGATGATGAGACTGATTCTTATGTTTGTGTCACACTCTTCTGTGTTTTAAAATTCAGCTGTGTACGTACGTTAATTCTGCAACCGAAAAATAAAGTAATTCATGCTGTTATAAAAAATAATTGAGTTTTATGTTAAACTTCAGGGCTATCAAAATTGTCCAGAGCTTATTTCTTAGGTCAAGGGTATTCATAGCCTGATATCTACTCAAGAGATGGCTCATCAGAGATGATAGCTCCGGTCAGAGAAGTGTACGAAGTCACCTGGTATAGTTACACAAAGATATATTCAGTATAAAGCCATTCCCAACTAGAATGCCCACAGCAAAAGGGAGACAACTGTGTGTATTAAAAATGTAATTTCCAAATTTTCTTAGTCCCAAAAGAGCTAAAATATCATAATTTTTTTTGTATATTAAAAAGAGAGAGAAATGTCCTCAAGATGTTTCGAAACCAAAAAGAAAAGGATAAAAGCCCCAGAGAGGTTTAGATAAAGGGAGAGATGGCCTGGATGAATTAGGACTGAGAACAGGGGAAGGCACTCCCTTTCTCCCCTTGTGTCTCTTATCAAAGGTTCGAAGGTAAACAGGAGCAGCAAGTTGAAAGGCACAATCAGGTTTTGAATTTCAGGACTGAGTTCCTATCTCCAGCGAAGGTAACTCCATTCTTCTTGTCCCCAAAGAGATTTCTCCAGTTCTCCAACAAAGAGTTGAGGCCACCCACTGCAACTGCTTTCCAGAAAGGAGACAGTGGGCTCTTAGTGAGAGAACTTGTAGGAGGAGGCTCATTTATTCCTAATGAGAGTAGAGATGGCAGTTCCTGCCCTTCTTAGCCTGAAAAGATGGCCCCTGCTATTACATGTATTGATTGCACTGCCTGAAATTTCATCCTTGAAGCAAGTAAGTCAAAACCCCAGGAATGCATGTGCTGGACTGGACACTTGCTAGTGTCTCTACCTTACTGATAAATGTGGAGGTAAAGGCAGCAAGAAGGAAATTGTGAGTTTGTTAAGAGACTCCTGTGACCAAAGCCATGTTCATTTCTATTTATTTATCTTTATTTTCTCTGATTTGCTTTAATAAGGCAAATGGAATAGTTCTGTAAGCAAAGCTGAAAGCCAATCAACTCCCCAGGCCTTTGCAATGCTTTACACAGGATGATAGATGACGAAAGAGCACGCCACCTTTGCCAGATGGTGTATAATGTGAGTTTTCAGGTTGGGTACACCGTAGTTATAACTCCAAGTGCTCCTTGGTGAAAGCAGCATGTGAGCCCATAACAACTGCATTTAAAGTTTTTTCAGATTCATTTCCTTGTCTCCTAAAAGAGAGCTGTTGGTCACAGAGTATCCACTCACTATAAACTGAGCACAACCAGGGATTTCCTCTCCGTGGCTCAACCTAAGTTGTCATTGAAACAAAGTAAACAGGAATGAGAAGAAACCAACCCAGTGGAAGGGACTTTTTAGAGGGATCCAGGCATCTCACAGAAATGAATAGGATGAATTAAATTCAGAATGATTTTTTTTAAAGTTGAGAACAGTTATTTTTATTATATGTTTTGATATTTTACTTGTGCAGTAAACATACTCATGTAGTCCAAGATCAAAAAGTACAAAAGGATATAAAAAGAAAATACACCACCCATCTCTGTCCTCCAGAGATCTGGTTTAACCTTAGTATCCACTTCTTATATGCTGTTAGAGGAATTTTATAAGAAAATAAGTATATGTTTATTCTTTTCTTGCCCTTTTTGTACACAAATGATAGCATAGTATACAAACTTTGCTTTCCACCTTGCTATTTTCCCCCGTACGCTATTTCTTGTACATTATTCTTTATTAGCCCATAAAAAGGTTCCTCATTGTCTCTTCAGACTGCATTATATGGGCATACCATGATTTATCTGAGCAATGCCCAGTCAGTGTCAGTGTACACTTAGACTGCTTCCAATCTGTAGATATTACTATACAGAGCAATATAATGAATAATCTTGTTTCATTCAGGCAAATGAGATCTGTGGGATACATTCCTAGAGGTGAAATTTCCAAGTGTGAAGTTATACACATTTGTAGTTTTCATAAGTATTTCTAATAATGTACCCCATACAAGTTGTAGTAACTTGTTTCCCTAAATTGTGTGTTTAAACAAAGAATCTTGCTGCTGCCACTGTCAGAGATAAGGATGAGTGGATTTTGTGGTTTGTGCAGGATGGCTGGATAGATAATTAAGGAAATCTGTGCAGTGGCAGGCAGTGAAAAAATACAGTTTCAGGGTAGAATTAAGCAGATGCAGGTATTCCAGCTCTCTGCTTCCAGAGCCTGGATTTAACTCAGAAGGGACACCTAAAGCTTTTGTTAGTATGAGACATTCAACTTTCAAAGTACTTTCACATATTTTATCATCTACCATCTTCATACCAGCCCAAGAGATGGAACAGGTTTTTTCCAAAACCTCACCTCCAATTTATCAGAAGTTTAGAAGCTGAAACATGGAGTAACTAGTCAAGGGTACTGAGATGTAAGAGATACAGAGAGAAATCAAACTCCAGAAGCCAGGACCACTGGCTTCCAGGCCAGCCCTGGCTCTTCCAGGAACAGTTTAGGGGATCCATCCTAACCACAAATAATTCCCCAGAATCCTTGTGCTGATAACCCAAGCATCTGAGCATGATAGGGTCTTCACTGGATGCCAGGGTAGTAGATGAAATCAGGAAATTGGAGTAAGCTTAACTATTTGTATTTTATGGAGACATAAAAGTGAGCAGAACATAGGCTTTGAAAGAACAACAGGGAATGGATAGAAATGGGACACCCTGGCTTCACCCAAGCATGCAACACAGGAGCAAAAGCACAGCAGAGAACTTGGAAATCTTTTACTATATTTCATTTCCAACCTCTACTGCTTCATAACGATAATTTTTTCTCTAGAAAAGGAAGACAACAGGTTATGATTATTTCAGTTGCTATTTCTAGAACAGAAGTTTTTTTTTAATAATGGAATTAGACACATGAAAGGCTTGCAGGATTATTTGTAAATTAAGTTGTCATGTCACATAGATTTTTTTTTGTTTGCTTGCTTGTTTGTTTGTTTGTGTTTTGCTTTGTGCCAGGAATTGCACCTTGCTCATGCTAAGCTTTACCACTGAGCTACATCCCCGAGCCTCACAGATTTAGGAAGAGAACACCAGGCTTTTCTCAGAATTCCAAGGTTCTTCTCAGAGTTGTCTCTCAGAGTCACATGTGTGGACTTGTGTCTGCACCCTGCCTGGTCACCAGTCTCCAGAACTGGTTCCTCTGGGCACTTCTGGTGGAGCAAGGATAGAGCAGGTATTTTCCACCTCCAGCAACAGGAAATACCAAAGGACAAAAGAGTAAGCCAGGCCAGGGCCCAAATCTCTCAAGGATGTGGGAACAGAGAGATGGGGGAGGGTTGAGAGCTTGCCTCCAACACAGAGTAGCTTCTCATCAGGAAATGCTTGGAAGTTTGGGCTCAAAGGAAAGACCAGGGACCAGCAGAACTCTTGCAGGTAAACTCACCATTACGCCTTTCCCCCGCCCCCTAGGCCTAACAAGTTCATCAGGCTGGTGTGAGACAGACTTATGACCTCTCCAAATTGGACCAAATCCTGAAATAGAAGCTTTTATTTGATCTCTCAAGTAATTATTTATCGCATACTTGCCATAAAAACCGTGATGGCTGAATTGATGAGATATTCCTCATATGCATTATCAAAGAGTTTAGAGTTTGTTAGAACAAACAAGATGAATTCATTTAAAGCAACTAAAATCTATAATGCTTTTGGTTTACATGAGTCTTTTAAATGAAAACTTTTACCTGAGAACATGAAAGTTCAAGAGGACCTAACCCACCACCTCGAACACACACACCCAACCTGTGTATAGAACCAAGGCCTCCTGCTTGCTAGACAAGCTCAAGAGGGGCTTAGATACCATTTGTTCCAATCTATCCTTCCCATTTTACATATTAATAAAAAACAATAAAAGAAACCCAAAGAGATATGGTTTGAAGATATGGAAATAGGCAGATTTAAATTTGACAATGCATTCTGACACATCAGTGCAAATGGCTTATTCCTTCTAGGCTTCATTTCTTCATCAATGATATAGTGATGCTGAAATCTATAGATTTGTTATGAAGATTAAATAATTTACTTACAGTTTCTCTAGCCTAATATACTGGCAGAATCAGGTCCAGAATCCTCATCTCTGACTCAAATCACAATCTGTCAAGAGCATTCCACTTGCTTTCCCCTCTACTCAAAAAATGTGCTTCATGAGAGAATTAGGATCAGAAGCTACCATTCCTTCCTTGGGAATCCAGAAACCTAAGCTTATAAGAAATTGTAGTTCATTCAAGATGAATTTACAGCAGAGTGCGGTGGCGCACCCCTGTAATCCCAGTAGCTTGTAGGGCTGAGGCAAGAGGATCACAAGTTCAAAGCCAGCCTCAGCAAAAGCAAGCAGCTAAGCAACTCAGTGAGACTCTATTTCTAAAAAATACAAAAAAGGACTGGGGATGTGGCTTAGGGGTAGAGTGCCCCTGAGTTCAAAGTTCTATCCCCAGTACCCAAAATAAAGGTGGTGTGAGGGGGATGTTGTTGATTACTGTGCTCACAAAACACAATGGGAAATTCTTTGGGAGCACAAAACAAACATTTCTGCATTCAGGAAGTGTGTTGGCCACCAGCTGGGGGCCAGGCACTGGCTGATGCTGGTCATCTAAAAGAGAATAAGTCATGCTGTTTGCTCATTCATTCAACAATACCTTAAAAACCTACCATGTGCCAAGAACTATTTTAAGGGCTTAATATACATCAGTGAACAAAACAGACAAAAAAAAAAAAAGCTCTTATTTCAGGAAGCTTACGTTTTAAAAGGCAAAAATGATAATGAACAACAAGCATAATAAAGTAGAAAATTATGTTGTATTTTGGAAGGTGATAAGAACTCTTGAACTAAATTAAGCCACTTAAGGGAGAAGCAAATTTGGGGTAGGCCTTATTAAAAGACAAGTGACATATCGACTAAGTTTTAAAGGAAGTTAAAACCTTTAAACAACTGGAAAGAGTGTTCTAGGCAGGAGGAAGAGGCAGTGCAGGGAGCATTCAGTGGAATTGAATTAATGGAGGAACAAGTGGAAACAGAGGCGGAGGGGAGTGTGAGATGGATCCGTTGGTGTGGTGGAGCCCAGAGGGAGCAGACCAGGAGCAGACATTGCATGGCGTGAAGTTTCCATGCCATCTGAGAGGGGGGCCAATGGAGGGAGCAGAGGAGTAACTTCCTGACTTGTTAAAAGGAACCCTCAGGGTATTGTGTTGGGAATAAGCTGCAGAAAGGGAAAGTGGAAACAGGGAACCAGTTAGAGGCTGGAGGAGGGTGATCTTTAAACCTTGCAGCCTTCATTTATAAATGAAAAGGAAAAAAAAAAAACAAAACCCTGAAGCATAAGAGGCAAACAGCTTATGCAGGGTCACAGAGAGTTGAAGGCATGGATAGGCCTAGAATCCCAACATCTTTCATTGCCAAACATCTAAAGAGCATCTCTCTGTAAGTAGGTCTACACCACACTAGAATCTTGGTGAAGAGGACCAGAGACTGTGCAGGTTAGATGGACACTAACTGCCATATAAAACTCTCATTTGTGTGTCTGGGATGTAAGACTTGCTCTGAATAATAGAGTATGACAGAGTAGGTTTCCTTCTGGCATCTGCTTTCTTTCTTTCTTCTTTCTTTCCTTCTTTCTTTCCTTCTTTCCTTTCTTTCTTCCTTCCTTCCTTCCTTCCTTCCTTCCTTCCTTCCTTCCTTCCTTCCTTTCTTCTTGGAGCATTTTGCATTGTGAGCAATAACTCTCGAAGGTTTTGGTTGGCCCATATGCTCAGGACAAGAGTTGTGGATGGAGGAAAAACTAACAAATTTTCCTATTCGAAACTTCGATGCTTAGCAAAAGTTAAATTGGTTGATTTTATCTAAATTTCATTTCCAACCATGTCTCATCCTCTCACTCTTAAAATGTTTTCTTGTATCTTAATATTTCCAGCTTTATTGGATGAAATCTGTATCAAATTCTTAAAATAGATGTTTAAGTTTTAACTTGGTGTGTGTGTTTGGCCTTAAAAACCAAACCCGACGAGTATTCTTCATGAGGCTCAGGGAATACATTTTGTCTTAGTTTAGAAAGTGAGATGACATTTAATCTTCCAAAGAAGTATTTGTTGTGTAAACTCCCCAGGGGAAACACTGAACCCCTGATAGAATACCTTCTCTAGCTTTTCATAAGCGAGAAAAAGTATTTAAACAAAAATGCATCTTTGTTCATAGCACTCAAATAGCACAGTTGATTTTGATCACCCTAAACATCCTAATTAAGATATTTCCTAGATTCTGGAAATCTTGTTAAAATACTTCAGCAGGAATGCATTAAGATGGGCTGGGGTTGTAGCTCAGTGATAGAGCATTTGTCTTGCATGTGTCAGGCACTGGGTTTGATCCTCAGCACCAAATAAATAAATAAATAAATAAATAAATAAATAAATGAAATAAAGGTATTGTGTCCATATACCAGTAAAAAGAAAAAAGTGCTATAAGACTGTGGACCAAGAATAGGCAATCTAAAATATCACTAATGATACCTGACACCCATGTGTTGTATAATGTCACCAAGATGCAAATTGGGAAAGTTTGTTTCAGCTCTAACACATCCTAAAACATTTATTTTTGCCAAACAATCAATAATGAACATGTGTTCTTTTGCTTTGAGGATCTCGTGGCCCTAGAGCTTTTTATGAGCTCTGGGACCGTCAGTCAGTATGCTTCAAATAAGTGCCACTGATAGAGTTCAGTTTTTCAGAGACTGAGCTGCTTTACCAAAGGGAAAAGCACTGCTAAGACTTCGTCTCCCTCCGCCTCGTTGGTAGGAAGGGCAACGTGAAGAGCGCTCTCGGCACTCTGGGCTTGGGCTGTAGGAACACCTTTCAGGGAAGGCTTTTTGCCTTGCTGGACTCAAATGCAATCAGAAGGCTGTGCTGCTTACCAAAACCAGCAGTCCTTTGCATTCAGAGCCTTTCCTCTTGATTTGATGCTGATAGCTGGCTGACCCTTCCACTGGCTTGGCACAGAAAACTGAAGAAAAATGTCTTTTGTTTATTTGCTCAACAAATGGGTTGAAAAGAGCTAGATGTTGACTTCATTAAGTAAAATCAACAAAACCTTTCCCCCAGCATAAGCTCTAGATTTAGTTAAGCTAAGGCAAAATAGAATTTTTAAAGTAGGCAAATTATTGTGAACTAACTTAGGCTCCTTAAATTAGTAGATGACTATCACAAGGCTGTGAGAACAGGGAGCTTATGACAAGTCTGAGCTCTGGAACTGGACAGCCAGGATGTCAAGTCCACTTGACTGCTCACTGTGGCCTTGAGCAAGCAGCTTGACCCCTCTAAACCTTCTGTGGCTCCACTCTGCACCAGCTGTGTGGTTTTGGCAGTTCACCTACCCTCTCAGTGACTCTGGTTCTTTGTGAGATGTGGATAACAATAGTTGGGGCCTCAATGGTATTTGTGAGGCCATGTGTTAGTGTGGCCCTGACACCTGCCATGTGCCCAATGATATTTAGCTGCTGTTGTTAAGAATGCAAACCCTGCGGGAGGCTGAGACAGGAGGATCTTGAGTTCAAAGCCAGCCTTAGCAATGGCGAGGCACTAAGCAACTCAGTGAGACCCTGTCTCTAAATAAAATACAAAATAGGGCTGGGGATGTGGCTCAGGGGTCAAGTGCCCCTGAGTTCAATTCCCAGTACCACAAAAAAAAAAAAAAACCAAGAATGAGAACTCTGAAACAGGCTTTTATTTAATGTCCTTTCCACCTCTATTACACATGATCTCCAATGATTAAAATGTGGGCAATGGAGGGAAAAGGCAGGCCTTTTAGTTAACAACTTTATGTAAGCTTAATTAAATCGTTCCATAAAAAAGGAATTTGGTGTAGCTCCTCAATAAATAAGAAGACCCATAACATGTTCCACCATGTGCCGGGTGCCTCTGGAGAATCCAAGATTATTACTCAAGGGCATGCGCAGTGTAGGGTTAAAGATGCTGAAGATCAAGGGCCAGGATCATTTGAAAACTAACCTCAGGTCCTGGCTACAAGGGTGTTTTTGTGTTTGAGAGGCATTAAAAGAGTAATAGAGCCCTGAGTTTTATTTAGAATCCCCCAGATCATCTACTTACTGTCTTGGTAAGTTTGAACTGGGTCACTGACCTCTGAGCATCAATTATTCATCTTTAAAATAGATATGATAATATCTACCTCATGAAGTTGCCATGGGGGTTAAACACCACCATTAACACACAGTAAGGGCTCAATAAATATTCCCCTTCCCCAATATAATCTCCTCTTTCCCAAGAGGATAAATGACTCATTGGCAAACCCATAGACAGTAAAAAGACCAAAACCCAGACAGGAACAAAACTGATTCAATCCATATCTGATCCTGCTATCGCTCCAAACCACTTCACTCTTCAAAGCCTTTGACTTAAAACTGTGCCTTATAAATAAGGGATGTAAGCTCTCCGCTATTCCCACTATAAAGAAGAGCTTTTAGAAACAGTGTGTTCTGTGTTGGAGAGTATCAAGAAACAGACATGTAATAGAGGTGTTGATGGCAGAACTGCCTTCCAGGCAGGAACAGCTTGTTGACTGTAAGGAGACACACACAAAAATCACTACCTTTTGAGACTGCCTCCCTGACTGTCTGGCCTTTGATCTGGTAGGTAGGTGTCTGTTGGGCAGGTTGGAGAGCTGAGGCACCGTCAGACACATTGCCAGAATGCACTCACTGTGCTGGCCTCCTTACCCTCCTCGCACTCAAGTGAAAGTTGGTCATCCTAAGTAAATGTGGCTTTGCGGGGAAAGAGGAGAGAAGGCAGTAGAACACCCCAGGAGAGGGGAGGCTGGACCGAGCCAGCCACACAGAGGGAGCAGAATCAGCATTGGCATGAATTAGACTTTGGGAGATAGGATCAAGCACATCTACTATTTAGAAGGAATAATTGCTTCCTCCATGGACACTGGTTTGTCTCTTGTTCCCAGAACACATACATCACTAGAAGAGCAACTATTCTATCAATTATTCTTAGATTTAAAATTAAATAGGTTTTCTGGACTAATCAGGATCCTACCTACTCTTGAACATATTGTCATATGTGAATAGATACATTTCTTTTTTTTTTTTTTTTTGGAACCAGGGATTGAACTCGGGGTCACTCGGCCACTGAGCCACATCCCCAGCCCTATTTTGTATTTTATTTAGAGACAGGGTCTTACTGAATAACTTGGGGCCTTCCTAAATTGCTGAGGCTGACTTTGAACTCAAAATCCTCCTGCCTCAGCCTCCCAAGTCGCTGGGATTACAGGCGTATGCCACCGTGCCCGGCTTAGATACATTTCTAATAACAAACATAGATAGAAATTGGTAAAGCAAGTCTGACATTAAATTGGCATTTGAGAGCTATCTAAAATTCCTAAAAGCTTTATATGTTCAAATTCTAATGGCCAAAATGTGTTTCTAGTGTCTATTTTGAACATTTTTGTTGTCATTGAATGGCAAATGCTTGAATACATTCAAAAACAGATCAATTCCAGTAAAATTACACTTGATTGGAAATAAATCAAAACATTTATTTGTATGTTTATTAAAGGTTAAAACACTTATCTCTTTGTGACTTGGCTTTTATGTGAACAAGCAGGAAAGAAACAACCTAAGTCTTTTGTTAATTCATATGTGTTGTGGATGCTGCTGTGTTATGTAATGTACTTTGAAAATCAGAGTTAAATGCTTTACCCCAAATCGAGTTCTAGGATGTTTAAAATTCAGATATTTTTAAACAAAGCAAGCAAACAATCAAAGAAACAAAAATGAATTAAAGATTTGTTAAACTTGAGAGGGAGAGGGAAATCAAACATAACTCTTGAAGAAATCACCTATTTAAAAAGGCATGCACGTATTATTTTGTAAAAATGAAAAATACCTGTGTATTTTAAAGTAATACTATAAAGAAATAAAAATAGCTAAAACAAATATTTTATACATAGGTAAATAGTAATTATCTTTACTACATAAGGAGTCTATACCAAACATGTATGCAAACATATATAAACTCAATCTCTTCAGATTCATTGGATGCTTACAGAAAACAAAATCAGGAGATATGGTCAACATCATTAAACATGAAGTAAACTCAGAAGAGAACATCACATCATGTTACACATCCCATTAACAAAGGACCATGTAGACGTGTCCTAACAATCTTTCTATAATAGTAATCTCCTGAGGGTATAGGAGGCAAAAGTCTCATTGACTAGAGGAACATTAACTGCTAGGAAGACAGTTTGATAACTTGAATTAAAACAGTCATATCCTGTAAGGTACTGGTTCCCTTTCTCTAACACTGCACTAAAAGACTACTCCTAGATGGAAAGTAGCCTTCACATATTCCCCATGATGTTCTTCAGAGAAGTGAAAATTACTAAACCACCCAAGTGTTCAATGACAGAGGAAGAATTAGGTAAATCCTGAGAGTCCTTCATCTGACATCATGAGACCTAAAGGGGATGTTTATGGTGACTGTATATGGGAAAGTACAGTCTCTGTGATTCACATATATGTAGCTATATTCCAGAATATTCTAGAAAGAAACTCATTAAAGCATTAATGGTGTTTGTCTTTGCTCTATAGGAGAGGTAGAGGATGCAAGGTGGTTAAGAATGCATGATTAGAGTAGAAGCTGCCTAGGTTTGAACCCTAGCTCTGCCACTTGAATATACTTGACTTGGGATAATTTTTAAGTTCATCATGATTAGGTTTCTTTACCAGTAGATTGGTGGCAAAATAGTGCCTTCCTCCTGGGGTTGTCATGAGAATTAAATCCCTAACACAGACAAAGCCTTGACAGTGCCTGGTGTTAGTAAGCACTTGGTAAGCATTAGTTATTTCCTTTTATTTTAGTGGCAGAACCAGTACAGCTGTTTGCCCCAACTTCCTGTATTTTACAAATCAGCTTTGCCCTCTGTTACATTGGGGGGAAAACAATCACTATTTTCTTGAAGGCTCTGAGAACTGGGTCAGCTGGATTTTCTAATCACACACATTCAGGCGCTTATTAGAATATCACAGGCCATAGCTGGAGAATGGATAGCTTCATGGTTGCTGAGACTCAAGAATTGAAACTGGAGCTGCAGTGACAATTGCAGGGAACTTTGTGTCCCATTTCATAAGAGAAGTAGCCCATTTCATAATAAGTTAGGAAAGTTTCCGTAAAGGGCTGCTTGCATCTTTTGGAAATTCTTGTGTCTCCCCAACTTTCTCCCTCTCCCATCACCTCCCCCAACTTCTGGCTTTTAAATAACTCAGTACTGAGCATTTTCTTTTCTCTATAATTGACATGCACTTTTTAAAAAATTAAATGACGTATTTTAATAAAAGAAAATTTTGAAAAATATTTACTGTAAATAATTTTTTTTCCTTTTTTTTTGGTGCTGGGGATTTAACCCAGGGTACTTTAACACTGAGCTTCTCCCCCAGCCCTTTTTATTTTTTATTTTGAGACAGGATCTTGCTAGGTTGCTAAGTCTGGCCTTGAATTTGTAATCCTCCTGCCTCAAGGTATAAGTAAATTTTCTTGAGCAAGGAAAGTAAATTAGGGAAAGGAGAGAGAGAGAATCAATTTGTTAAATGCCTTCATTAGTTTCTGAACGTATCAACAGGTATCATGCATCATTTGATTTACATATGCACTTATCATTCTAAGAATATTTTTGTGGTTTCAAGATCAGAAAGGAAACTAAGAAGGAATTTGCTTTCTCTTTTCCCTATTTACTCTCAAGTTTTCAGGGAAAATTTTTGGGAAAAGTTGGCTCACTTTGAAGTCTTCTCTTGCCAGCAAGTAACAAGTCTGCACAATACAGTTACCAAGGCAATGTCAAGACCATGTAGACAGAGGGAGAAAATGTGGTGTGCAGACAGGAGATGGTGAAAACGGATTAGCAGCATGAGCAGGAAGGGTTTTTTTAATTGGAAAAAAATAAAATCTCATTATCCTTTTTAAGTGGTTATACCAGCAGTTCTGACATCTGTAGATTGTAAATGAACTTCGTTATAATATGTTCTTTTTTCCCAAATCACCTATTCATTGTCCCTCTATACCAAGCCATGTCAAAATGAGTTCCACTGCATTCAAGTTAGACAAAGAAATTTTTCATTTGCCCAGACCAAAACATTTTTTCTGTAAGTTCTACTTGAAGTCTTGGATCCAGCCAACCCCTTCCAAATAATGATTGCAAAGATAGATGCTCCCAAACCTGGACAAATATTTGCTGATTGAACAAATTTACTCTTGTCAGACATGAGTGGTTAAAATGAGCCAAATACTTGCTCATTTTCCTAGACTGTTGCTTTAGTTTTCAAAACACTCAATTTCTTTTTTTTTTTTTTTTTTTTCTTCTCCTTCGTTCAGGTACAATCCTTGGATTTACCCTCCGACCTTACAAAATGAGCTACCGGGAAGTCAAGTACTTTTCCTTTCCTGGGGAGCTTCTGATGAGGATGTTACAGATGCTGGTCTTACCGCTCATCGTCTCCAGTCTTGTCACAGGTACCATTTGCTGATTTTGATGTTGGTTTTTTGTTTTTGTTTTAAGTCTGCTTGTTGCAAACAATCACTTAGAAAAGCAAGTTTGGTTTTCTGCTGGATGCATGCTCTGTTCTAGAAAAATAAAGTCCCTTCAAAATGTTGGAAAGGAGGCTTTAGTAATGCATGAATGATTATAACTCTCATATTTTACCAATCACAAGAGAAAATGGATTTAAACAGTCCTGTAATCTGGTCTGCCTCACCATGGAAGAGGTACCCTGCTAGACACCACACGACCAGCTTTCTCTGACCACAGTGATGTAGTTGACAACAGCGTACAACAGGTCTGTTTTCTCACCCTCTTATCCCACCCAGATAACATCTGGTTGGACAGCCTATTAGCTATTGATGCAAGAATGCTTGTTCTCAGAGCCACCAGGACTTGAGCGGGAGCCTTCTTGGAAGCCTCATCAAGAGGTAATGCCCACAACACACTCAACCAATTCTGCTGCCACCAACACTTTTCCTGGTGTACCCGCATGATTTCATTTCCTTCTCCAGTTGCCCCTCACCCCCATTACCTTTTATGCTGGGGGGAGAGTGGGGAGGGGGTGGGAGATTTCCTGTTGGATATTTTGTTAGGGGCCACTTGGATTTCTCCCAGTGGAAGCTTTGCAGGATAGCATTCGATTTTCCATGGCAGTGAGACAGTAGTTTACTCCTGCATGAGAGAAGGCTAGAGTCATTGGCATATTGATTGACAAATACAGACTGAGCCAAGAAGTTGTAGAAAAACGTTCCTGTGATTCCTTCCTGCCCACTCTTCTGTTTCCCCACAGCACATCTCTGACTTGGAGAAGGAATTTCCATAGATACTGCCCCAGCAGGATGGTTTCTGGATTTGTAGCTAAAAGCCAGAACTCAGGTATTACTGACCCTGTTCTCTTTTCCCCCTCAGGCAGACCACTTCACCCCTGTGTGAGCTTTCTCTGAGCATCTTTCCCTTTCTTCCCAGGGAGTTCTCAAAGATACTAATAATCTCCTTTCAAGATCTCTGTGGAATGAGAATTTCATAGTGCAGCTCGAAAGTCATGAGGCAACATTCTATCACATGCCTCAGAGGGCTGACCATTACTTGGACAGGAACCATGTCAGATTTTTCCTCAATCCCTTGTAGATCTCAGCTGGCTTCCACTTGTCCAGGGTCCTAAACAAGTAATTGCATGTTCACCAGCTTGTGTTAGAGGATGGATTGCCCATAAGACAGTTCTGTAGACCTTTTGGCGTACTCGTTTGTGAAACTGGGCTGGTCCATTGCTGATGAGGGTCAATCGTAGCAGCTGCAATTTTTATCACAGAAACTGTATTAAATGCTGACCTGAGGGCATATTTTCATTCTGTTATCCATTTTTCTGGAGAAACAAATTCTTTGCATAAAACATGGGTCAGGACCCACATCCAACTTTTTATTTAGTAGAACAATGAGTCCCTCTTCATCACCCCTACTGGCAAGGCATCCAAACTGAGAACCTACAATTTTCCTGGACACAAACTGAGGGGTTCTGGATGCCTTTGTACTGGCTCTTGCAGAGAGGAACCAGTGTCAAGGGGTTTCTGCTCTTTCATATTTGTGCTGGAAACCCACAGTGTTACTATTCAGAGGAGCCCTTAAATGATACAGTTTTAAAAGTGCTACTTTTGTTAGCAGACCCAATCCACATTTACCTTGAAGTGGAATTCCTTGGTGTTTTTAATAATTAGTGAATCAACTTTACAGAAGGAATTTTGTTGAGTCATTTTGCTGGGGAAAAAAATACTATAATGCAGTCTCTTTGCATAGTTAAAAAGAATTTTTGTTCAAACCTTTAAGAAATTATCAATGTTTACAATATTGTTATTAAACAGAAAGGAATTATAAGCTTCAAACAACCAATATAAGTGAACTTTTATAATGTAACCTAATTGCATATTGGGAGTGCTGCCCCATGGGGACCATTAAGAGAGTCTTAGCTCTCATCCAGAACTGTGTTAAGACAAGGAGCCTGAGGGCCATAATTTAACTTTGCCAAAGATCTTTTAAAGGTGCTAGTCTCAAAGGAGTAATTTCCATGCTACACAGTAATTTAGATACTTATGATCAATTAAAATGTATGATTGATTTAATAAGAATTTCCTTTATGTTTTTGAGTAAAATGGTTCTAAACCAAAGGGTATGATCCAGTGGGAATGGCAGGGAGGAATGTTTTGCAAATTATGCCAACCCCTGGAGAATGCCTGTGTTTGTTGGGAGATGTTACTGGGAATATGTTGCCTAGGGAAGGAACAAAGGAAGGCTCCATTCTGCTCCAATGGAAAAACAATCTCAAGTGCTTCCAGTTATCAAGCTGGTGACATATATATGAAGCTGCCCTTTCAGGCTGCTTTTTGTTTTCTTACTTTGATAGAGTCATGGATACAGAGAAATAATTCTTTTCAGTGGGAGAAGGATCAGGGACAAATGTAATGATAAGCAGAGAGTGATCACACTGCACAATAAATGGACCACAGGGAGGAAAGGACACCATTGGGACTAATCACCTCCAGCCACTCATTGCCACTGATCAACAATGGCCAAATCTTCCCATTTTTCAAGAGAATGAGGTGGTCCAAAATTTTAAAAGCCCTTTTTCAATGTTGATGCATTTTTAAATGTTGATACAATTCACTAAACAAAACACTGCAAGCCAAGCTAAGCATATCTATCAGGCCAGTCCAACCCTTGGGCTACCTGTATCAAAATTCAGGTCTGGATGTCCCTGCTAATGAGAAATGCACTGCTCGATTCATGTACCTGTCAGGCTGTCACTGGGTTTCACATTTTGCCTGACTAACAGCAGTGCCATGCCAAAGCTTGATTGGTAACAGTGAAATTAGCTACTGAACACCATGTTTATTGCTGGCTAAACAAATAGCTATCTTGAAGCCTCTCCCCTCCATCTTCTAGGTATGACCACATTGTATGCAGCTATTCTAGTCTTTTCTTCACCAGACAAGAACATCATAGTAAGTACTTAGAGGTCACACTCCCATAGAAAGTATTTCCTAGTGGAAAAATGCTTCACAAACTTAATGCTTCTAAGTTCAATGCCCCAAGGTCTGCACAGATGGAAATGAAATTGCATTAACTTGTTATTGCATTTCTTGGGCTAAGCATTTTGTTTTGAAAGATTCTAGAAAACATGCTATACATTTAATTGTACAAAGTCATGTTTAGTTTCTTTGAGTTGAGAGTTTTGCATCCTGGGAATCAAACCCAGAACCTCGTGCATGCTAGGCAAGCACTGCACCACTGAGCTACATCTCTAACCCTGAAACTGAAATCGAAGCTAGAGTTCTGTACTTGACACATCTATCTTTGTGAGTTTTGACTCTAAGGTCCCTGTAAGCCACGTTTTCCTTGTCCTGAATTGAAATTCAAATCTTTCCAAACATCCCTGGTGTGTATTAGCATTCCAGAAGCTGCCAGGGAGAAGCTGGGAGAAAGCCTAATGGCTACATTTGTACTCAAGTACCTATTTTTTTGAACAAGAAGAATATGTCTGTGCCAACACACCACACAATAAAACAGGGATTTGGCACCAATTTCTATTGATTTGGTCAGGATAAGCAGCCAAACTATATATTTCATGCCAGAAATATGAGTTGGTTTGGCTGGCTTAACCTGATTGAAATTTACTGGATAACAATTGAACGACGTGTCTGGTTGTGTTGTGTAGACACGGCCATCACCTCCAATTTACTTATGAATTTTTTTAGAAAGCCAGTGCTTTCTCCTCTTCTCACTCTAAGTGATGCATTCCCCCTCAATCACGCATCACAAAAGAAGGTCCATGTCACCCCAGTTTTCTGGAGGCAGGGAGCTTCTGGCAGATAGTCTCTGTGGAGTGGGAGTAAGTGAAAGGGCTGTGGGGGCATCAACAGTAGCTACAGTAGCAGTGTGGAGGCCTCCAGGAGGGCACACTGGAGTGGGATGGTAAAACAGATGAGGTTCATCCTGTAACGTTCACCCACAGCTATTTACTATGTGAGACTCTGCTGGGCACTGGGGATTCCTGAATGCAAAAGTAGTCCCTGAGAAGATGCACTTTGGCTGTAAAGAAAGAAACCTCCCCAAATCCCTTAACTGATACAATCATGTAAGTAAATTCCAATGCCAGCGACACTGGTTCTCTGAACTCTCCACACAAGAAAGAGACAATTGGATTGACCATTTTAAGAACATGATCCCAAATCTGATTTTCATAGAGTCATGGCATCTTCAACCCAAAGTCAACTAGTCCAGAATTTTTCAACGTGGGCACCACTTCTGTTCTCACTCATTTAAATTTTTCTTTAAGTTAATATACTTTTTTTCTTAATAGTGCTTCAAATCATTCCCAAAATGGAAACTTCCTGTTTCCTTTTCTTGTGAGGCAGATAGTAAATTATAGTATTGTAGAATTTTGAATTGATATAGTTGCCTGATGGAGACTCTGAAAGACTCAGACACCCCCAACTCTCATAATTTAAAAAAGAAGGGGGGGTATTAGCAAATGTGTTTGAGGATGACAGGTACATTAGCACTGAAATAAAACTGTCCTTCCTGTAATCTGAAGAACTGAAAGAGGGATGAAAAGAATTACTTCTTATTACATGATTTAATTTTAATTAAGAAAAGGTTTCTATAGCACCAGAACCAGCGTAGTCTCCCTAGCCCCTTGGGAAACACTGATGTGCTCCAGCATCCCTGCCATTCCAGTCCAAATGATTGTCCAACTTCTGCCCAAACATGTCTAAGGACATGAGCTCTTTAGAACCCATTTATTCTTGGAAAACTAACCAAGTATCTTTGTATCCAAAATAAAACAATTCTTCTTTAAAAAACAAAAATCAAACAACACACCTGCTTGCCTATTATCACCTCTCCGTGTGACAAGCTCTGTGTGTCAGATATTATTTAGGCAGTTTCCCTTTAAATCTATAAACCTGTGAACTTGGTGGAACGTGTGACTTGACAATAGTTAAAGCCAACAAGCTAAAATCTCTTACCTGAGAAAGTAATGAAAGCAAAAGCAATAAATGTTATACCTCAAAGTACAGCTCTTTGGCTTTAAAGAAATGACAATAAGAGTGGACTAAAATTTGTCGGTTCATTTATCACAAGAGGCCAAAAAAATGAGCTTAAAAAAAAAAATTAGTTCTCGGGCTGGTGAGGGTTTGTTAAGGGCTTGCAAAAATGAGAGCCAAAATCTCTTAAGAGAAATTTAATATTTTAAACTATGCATTGCCAAGACTCTGGTGTGTAGCTCAGGCCAGTTTGAATATTCTGAGCAGTTACGGATGAGAAAAGGGCTCTAAGTTACACAAACTGTATTGGAATGAAAACTATCTATCTTGGATGGGGAAGTGTTTCTTTAGGCTTCCCTTTCTTTCCCTGAAGAGTGGAGGTGGAGGTGGTCCCGTGGGTGTGAGGATTGAAACCTGGCACATGGTGCGAGCTCAAGCCTTGGTAGCCATCGGCAATAAGAGCCGTCAGCTGGCCTCCGGCTGTTCTCACTGTGCAAATGAAAATTCAAGACCAAGAAGAGAGAACTAGAGTTCAGGGGAACATAATGAAAGCTCCAGATTCCACAAGTCTCATTTGTCTGTGATCCTTGCAGCAACCACTTCCCTATTAAGGTAAATTAGAGAAACCATAAAGTTAATCCAGTAACAACATGGGAGCCAGAGAGAATTCCTTCCTCACCACTGGAGGGGATTGGTTTCTGCCCTGAGGCATGGGATTTGACTTCCTTATCGCAGCTGCATAATTCTAAATATTATCATTGGTTATACAACTGCCCAATTTTCCCTGTGAAGCTCAGGCCCAGTGTGTGGCACCCTGCATTCCACCAGGCAGTGAATTCCACATGTTGCTCACATGCCGCGAGCAGAGACTTTCCAGCTAACCAACATTTGAGGCAAACTGTGTCTCTGTCTCAACGTTGGAACACACCTCATGGCTGCTTGGAAACAAGCCAGCTGTAAAGAAGCTCGGTCCAGTGCATTTGAAGGCTGCAGGCTGGTTTTGCCTGATGATCTCTGCAGGGCGGATCACACACTGTAGGAAGGCAGACTGAACCATGCCTATCTCCTGGGGAAGGTTGTAGGATATAGTGAGGAGTCCATCTCTGGGATAAGGCAATCTCCCAGCTTCTTTGCATCATGAAGAAAGGACATCAAATGCTGTTTTTTCCCTCCGTGGGTTTGGATTTTGGTGAGATGCAAACTCTACTCTTTCATTATAGACAACTTCATTCAGTAAACAATGGTGGAGGCTTTGTGTGTGCCAGGTACATTTCTAGGACCTAAGGATACCAAATGTGCACCAGGGTTTCACACTCTGGTTCATGGAGATTGGCAGTGATTGCAACAGCCAGGGTGACAGGCAGTAGGAGCCTACTGAGGGAACCGCACGGGAAGGAACACTGCAACCATCCCTCTTCCCCTGCCTCCCAGTTTTAGGGCCTTCTTGCCAGGAAATAACTGAGCAGGGAAAAAAAGGACATTTTTGTCTTGACATGTGAGTATGCAGTAAGAGCCAGAGGTGGAGACCTGTGAAGTCCCTAGCAGAGGTCACCACAAGGAATGTGGCCTTGCAGGTGGGCAATCAGGGAGAAGAGGTGCTTGACAGGGTTTCAACCACAAACTGTCCCTTTCAAGAGGGTCTGGGAGACTCAAGGCTCTTGAGCTAGAAGGGATGTGGAGGTAGCATGTGCTGCCTTGTTCCCCTTCCGTCTCCAGCACCCCTGGTGGATTGCCATCCAGCTCCACCCAGTGGTTCCATTTTAGAAGAGCTCACCTGCTGAACCAAAGGCCATCTTCTGGGAGGTTCACCTCTTGGTCCTAATTGTGCCATATGGAGCGGCAGAGTACCTGGTTTCAGGAGAGTACCTGATGTCTCTTGTACACGTGAGCCCCAGCTGGGTTCCTGGTGCTTCTTATGTGCCTGCCTCTAGGTGCTCCAGCATTCTGCCCACTTCCCACACCCCACTGTGACCCCAGGACTGTCCCTGGTGCTCCAGTTGCCATGTGACTGGGCAGGGACAGTGATCTTGACCCAGTCCTTCTTAACAAGGCTGGTACCAACTGCAGCACCCAGTGAAATCCCAGAGAGTTGAATGCTCCTGGGAAGACTCGTGGTAAAAATGAAGTGGTTCTTCAGTTGGAAGAGCAGAGGCCTCAGGCTCCAGGCTCAGTGTGGGATATTGCTTTCCAAAGGGCTTGGGCCTGGGCCTTGGTGAGTCAGAAACTCTTTTCTGTGAATTTCAACACTTTTAAGGTAGCCTGTAGCTTGGGTGTATTCTTGATTGGAAGAAATTTTATTTTATTTTACTTGTTTTGGTTGTAGATGGACACAATACCTTTTGTTTATTTGTTTATTTTTATGTGGTGCTAAGGATCAAATCTGGTACTTCATGTGTGCTAGGCAAGTGTTCTAACACTGAGCCATAACCCCATCACCCTGGAAAAAATTTTTGAAACATTTATTTCTTTAAGAGAAAATTTAAAAGTCTCCTTTAAGAAAAATAGGAGTCTTCTATGCCCTTAATTGTCAATGAAATAACCTCTTTCCTGACCACTTCTGATACATGTTTCCAGAGGCATGGGTTCATTTCCATCTCTTTGTTTCTGCACCCCAATGTGATTTGTTGTTGTCTTCTTCCTCACAAAGTGTTCTGGAAGGTTCCATGTCTTTATCTGGCATATTTTGTGCATTGCCTAAAGAACAGAGTATGAACTCTTGGCTTCAGAGTCATCACAAGCCACTTTGCCAGCTTCCTTGCCCACGGCTTCGCTGACAGAAACTCTGCTTCCTCTTTCAATGCTCTAATGCCCTTGGTGCTTCATTCTTCCCCTTGGTGTGCTTCCCTCTTGAAACGACCTTTTCCCCATCTCCATAAAATCCTTTAACTCCTCTGAGGTGCAGCTTCACTTTCCATCCTCCATAAGGTTGTTCCTGCTGGCTGCAACTGAACGTTAGCATCCCCTCCATGAATGCCTGTTGTGTTACTCGTGTGGCACTGGCACACATTGCCAGTGTCTTGCCCTAAATTGGAGACTTCCACCAGGACCACGTTGTATCCACCAGAGCACAGTTCATCCTGCCCGACAGTATACCATGTTAATGGATACTTTTGATTACAAAAGCCATACACAGTGTACTTTAAAATGACATAAATATCGAAGTGCATAAAGTGAAGAGTGAAATGCTCCTATGCAAAGGTAGCCACCTTTTCCAGGGTGGAACCTGACAGAGAAGTGGTGGGTGGTAGTGGGTAAGTATTCATGGTAGATTGAGTTCAAATCCCAACATGGCCACTTCTCAGCTCAGTGACCTTGGGCAAACTACTTGTCTCTCTCTGCCTCCATTTTTTCATCTATAAAATGGGGATTATTGCAATCAATACCTACCTCATTGGATTGTTAGGAAGATCCAAGTGATATCTATAAAGCATTGAGAACATTGCCTGACACGTAATATCTATTAGAAAATGATTTGTTAGTCTTTCACACCCTTCTTTAAAAGCTTACATGCAAGTATATCATTTTTTTAAAAATGACAGAATCAGATGTGTTTTCCTGCAATATGCTTTAGCTGGTCAAAAATATCTTGTGGCTATTCTACTATATAAATCTATGCAGCTATGCTTTACCACTGTATGCTCAGGTTTCCTCCAATATTTTGCTCTTTCAAAAAATCTGCAGTTAAGTTCATTGTATACGTATCTTTGTGTTCTACTTTTGAATGATTGTTACTGAAAGTAGAATTGCTAGAGCACCAACTATGCTTTAGATAGAATATTTAATAATATTAGATTAGTTCTAGCTGGTTTATAATTTGAATTTATTGTTCTTAACAGTGTTTATATTAAGAGCTGAAGTTTCATTATTCTTAAGCTAGCTTCCTGAAAGTGTATCACAAAATGTTACCTAAATGAAGTATAGGGATCCATACTCCCCCAAAACACCTTTAATACCAACATATCTGAGCTACACATTGAAAATTTAAGAAAAAAGATGGAAACATTAGTAGCTTCTATACTGGAACCCTGATTCTTATCTTGGAACCCTATGCTTTAAAAGCATTCATTTGGCAAGGATCCCAAGGAGTCAGACATCAATGTAATAATTCTCAAATAAACTTTCTTTAAACATTCTTACAAGTACTATTAAAAATGTTTATGTAATGGATTCTATATATAGGTATATCCTGCATGACACAATGTGGCTCTTATGCAGTATAAGAATAATACTGTAAAGTATTCCCATAAATAGCATAAGCTACTGAATCCAAGCATGACTGACAATTTCAAATTTTCCAATATCTTTTAGGGATAACACTTCATAGCTTTCAAGCCCTTTTGCTGTTAGCATTCAGACAAAGTGGAGGGCAAGAAAGACTGAAGAAAAATTCACAGTGAAAAATCTTACAATTGGGAAAATTCAATCTGTTCATTTTTAACTATTAAGTTTTAATAGTGAATTGGGCACAAGGCATCATTATTTGATTTTACCAGAACCATTTAAGTGCAGCTTACAGAACATAGATGTCCCATGGGAACATGACTTGAAGTCACTGAATAATTTCCTGTTAAATAAACACCAGAACGTTCAACTCCCAGTGAGGTCAACCACCTGAAAAGGGCTGTATGTACCAACTGAGCACATTTGCCTTATGTCAGAGATGCATTTATCACAGTGCCCATCGGACTTTGAATTGCTAGAAACCTTCTTGATGCCAGTTTTGCCACCACCACTAGCTTCCCCTTATTCCTTATGAGGTGGAAACTTATTTTGCAGTTCAAAGAGGGGTTCTTGAATTTATATGAAGTCCTTAAAGTCATTTCTTGTATTTGGTAGACGTAGATTTATCTAATTTCAAGATTGTACTTATTAACAGGCTTATTGAGAAGTCATTCACTTAACACCCAGTTTACCCATTAAAAGTGTACTTGTAATGGCTTTTAATGTATTTACAGAATTATACAGCCATCATCATAAGAGATTTTAGATTTTCATCACCCTTAAAAGAAACGCTTCATTCCTTGGTTATCATCACCCAATTCCTCCATTCTCCTGGCACTAAGCCCACACCAATCTGCTTTCTTTCTCCCATAGATCTCCCTATTCTGGACACATCATGTAAGTAACCTCTACAATATATGATCCTTTGTGGCTGTTTTTTTCACTCAGCATAATGTTTTCAAGGTTCATCCCTATTTTTTGCATGTATCTGTATTTTATTCCCTTTTATGGCTGGGTAATATTCCATCATATTGACATACAAGTTTTATTAATTCATTCATTAGTTGATGGATATTTGAATTGTTCTCATGCTTGTTTTGTTTTGTTATTTGCTATTATAAATAATGCTGCTATGAATATTTATAGACATATGTTTTCATTTCTCTTGGGTACAGAATGGAATTACTAGGTCATATGGTAACTCTGCTTTTTCAAAGTGGTTGCACTATTTACATCCCCACCAGTGTAAGAGGGTTATTTAAAGTTCTCCACTTTCCTGCCAATACTTGTTATTGCCTATCATTTTATTTATATGTTTTTGTCAGAATGGGTATTTTGTCAGAAGTGCTATCTCGTGATTTAATTTGCATTTTTCTGATGGCTAATGATGCTGAGTATATGGTGCTTTTGGTCTTTTGTTTATCTTCCCTGGAGAAATATCTTTTCAGATTCTTTGCCCATTTTTAGTCAGATTGTCTTTTTATTATTGAATTTTAGTATTTCTTCCCATATTAAAATTGCACTTTTAAAAATACTCTGGACACTAGACTATACAGCAATTACTGTGTAGTCATAAGTCATAGTTATGATCACTCATTTTTTATGGGTGCATTATAATTGTATATAACAGTGGGATTCATTATACCATAGTCTTACACACAGCAGTCCTTCTTAAAAAGGATTATTTGCTATAGTTAATAATATAAATAAGCACTCTTAAATTCTTGTTACAAAGTATAATTCAAGCCGTAGAACACTAGTGAAAGGTCCTTGTTCTACACTGATATACACTACTGGAATAAAACTTCTCCCCTCCCTCAAAAAAAGAAAATAATTGAATGGCATTGTTTGATAGAATAGCGCTTCATCAGAAATATATTTTGGCCGGGAGTGGTGATGCACACCTGTAATCCCAGTAGCTCAGGAGGCTGAGGTAGGAGGATCACAAGCTCAAAGCCAGCCCCAGCAACTTAGTGAGACCCTGTCTCTAAATAAAATACAAAAAAGGGGACTGGGGATGTGACTCAGTGGCTAAGCACCCCTGGACTCAATCTCCCAGTTCCGTACATGCGGTAGCACCTGCCTATAATCCCAGCAACCCAAGACGTTTTTATGGCCAGGCACTGTAGTGCATGCCTGCAATACCAGTGGCTTGGGAGGCTGAAGCAGGAGGATTATGAGTTCAAAGCCAGCCTCAGCAACTCATTGAGGCTCTCAGCAGTTCAGTGAGACCCTGTCCCTAAATAAAATACAAAAAAAGGGCTGGGGATGTGGCTCAGTGGTTAAGCACCCCTGGATTCAATCCCTGGCACCAAAAAATTTTAAAAATAAGGCATGTATAATATTTAATGTCAAGTCTTTTAAAGGGGGCATTCTGAATGGTGATTTGCTTATCAGTCTAACCTACCACATAGATTTTACACAAAGCTTTCAAAGCACATTTACAGCTTTGAGTTAGATAGCTTTGTCTCAGTCCTGGAATTTACTTTCTGAAATGAATCATTTAGATACTTGAATTATCCAGAATGTGCGTTCCTGAAGACAGTGATCAGAGAGCTCTCTAGGTTGAGACATTCCTCAGCCACCCCTGGGTTGCCCTAAGGAGATGGTTGGGCATCAGGGGTGGGTGAGGTGATACCCAGCAGCAAGAGGACCTCTGGATTCCACACACCAGTTTCCTCCAAGGAATGTGGATGCTAAGACTGCTGATACAAATCTCACTGATATGAAATAGATGATACAAGCTGCCTGGTCTCCTGGTTCAGCTCCAATTCCAGAGTGACCCTCTTGCTAAAAGTTATTTCGGTCTTTAACCATAATGTTGAATTATATATTCATTGCAATGCTTTTTATTGTTTGTTATGATCCCTAACCAGTTATTTTCAATTCCAAAAGGAAGTAAATGTTTGCTTTCCATAGCTCTCTGAGCTTCAGTGTCCACAAAGAGAGCCCCTCGTGGTTGTGTTCTTTTAGGACCTTCCCTTTTGAAAGCACTAGTAAGACCTTAAACCCAAGTCTTAAACTCTGTGTCTTTGAGAAAAGACTTCTACTGCCTTTTGACCATCAATTAGGGAAAGCCAAAGTGAAGCTGGCCATAAAGGCTTACTTAGATGATCGTTCTCAGTAACTTGTGGAGTTGATTCATTCCACTTCTATCTGATGTCCTGAGTTTTCAGCAGAGGCTGCAGAAAATTTACTTTTATTTGAGTAGCCCATTTATTGTGGTGCAGGTTATAGCTAAATATTTTTCCTGAAATAGCCCAAGCAGCTTCTTGGGCTGTATATCTGAAAAGGGGTGACATTGGCATCCTTTTTCAGAAATATAAATACATTCATCCATCTGTATTTTAGGGGATCTGGCTCAATGGCCCCCTTCATACCAAAATGCACAGATGCTCAAAGTCCCCTCTATAAAATAAGATAGTATTTGCATATATCCTACACATATTCTCCCAAGTGCTTTAAATCATTTCTAGATTACTTTTTTAAAAATTAATAGAATGTAAGTGCTATGTAAATAATCATTATATTGTATTGTTTAGGGAATAATGACCCCAAAACAGTTTTTGCATGTTCAGTAAAGATGAAATTTTTCAGAGTATGTTCTGTCTGCCATTGGTTGAATTGGTGGATTCAGAATTTGCAGAAACGGAGACCTGATTGTAATATGTGTGATGATTATAGGCGATTCCTTTGTGTTCCTTAAGGAAAATTCCCAAAAGTCTCTTTGATGCAAACTAAATTTAAGCTACTGAATAATCTTTCAAGAAATAAACCTCTGTTGGTAAGAGAAAACTGAAGATGGTTGAGTCTTTTGAGGTTGATGACGAGAAGTACAGCATTGTCTTCCTTGAAAATCTCCATTGGTTCACCTGCCAGAGATGGGATGACTATTGGTCATATTGTCACAGGAGAAGAGGTGTCTCCTAATAAGGATGCGCAGAGTTCCAGGAGGGAAGGGGGAGCTCAACTCGGCACCAGTGGGGTTCTTGTCATATGTGACAGGGAAAGAATTTCAGCACACACCAATCAGCAGCATAGACAGAGGTTTATTGAAGAAAGTGAGTACACATTCAAGGAGAAGGTGGACCATCTCGAGAATGAGAGATGCAGTCTGGGGGTTCCAGGCTCTTCTTTTAAAGGAAACTTCATGGGGTGTGGGTGTGGAGAGATATGTGGGAATGATATCAGTCCAGTGATCTCAAGACAGTTTCTGGTGGTCTGGTCAATCCCAGGATCCTCAGGCTGATGTGGTCATCATTATCTGATCAATAAATAGTGCTGACAAGTCCCCCCAATTATAGGGTCCTCAAGATATCCTATCTCTCTTTGCTTAATCTATTTGTTGAAGGGGCAATTAATAGTGCACAGGTAGTTTTACAGATTTCCCAGGAATTTGGGGAGTAAGAAGCTTGCAGGAGAGACTGACTTAGGGAATGACAGACCTGGAAGAGTGCAGAATTTCTGACTTAAAATCTTATTTCCTTGTCCTTCCTTTATGTCTCCTTTCTTCCTATTTCTTATTGCTTCTGTCCTACCTCAATACCAAGGATACACTGGAATGCTAAAGAATCCTGAAAGAATATTGCATGGACTTAATAACAAGGGCTGGTTGTTTTGTTTTGCTTTATCAGTAATAATTGATTTCCTCTGTTTATTTTGCTTTTTCAGATTATCTTTTCTGTGTTAAAAAGTCACACAAAGGGCATAATAAAATACGAACCCTCAAAAAAAGTAAGCAAAATATTCCAAATATTTTGGAAATCTAAATGTCAGACATTGTTCTGTACTCTCTGCCCGCTGTGGTTGGACAAAACCACACCCTGGTATGTCTGTCTGCTTTGTCCTTTGACCCCATGATTAGCTTTTGGTAGTTCAGTGCCAGAGTTTACTCTGAAATGCAAGCTGCATGAAGGCAGAGAGAGTGACAGCTTTAATTAAGCTTTGCAATCAAGCCCTGGACACGTGCCACACAGCCACCATGGTCTGTCAACCTTTGTCCATATTAATACTAATGATTTACCCCCATAGTGGAAGATGGGATTGTTCCCAGGGAAAACATCTTGTGGTGGCATGGTGTGGTCTCTGGAAGGAGGAAATTCCACCACGTGGTTCACTTTGAGAACTTTGTTTCAATAGCACCCACAAATAATGTTGAAAGGAATATTCCTGAGAAAAAGATAACTGGATATCTTGCAGGTTTAAGTCTTCCCTTCCTCAGAGAAGTAGAGTGCAGTGTGAAGGAATCGGAGCTGCTGGTAGAATTTAAAAGTACACTTTATTCACCTGCTGTTAATCATGCAATCAGAGTATAAAGGTCAGAGGTAGAGTTGGTTTCTTTGGATGTTTCTGATTTTGAAATCCTCTCTATTCTTCTGGGCTTTGATAGTACAAGCCTATAGTCCCAGCAATTTGGGCAGCTGAGGCAGTAGTATCACAAATTTGAGGCCAGCCTCAGCAACTTAGCAAAATTCTCAGCCACTTAGCATGACCCCATCTCAAAATAAAAAGGACCAGGGATGTAGCTCAGTGGTAAAACACGCCTGAGTTCAATCCCCAATACAGAAGGAAGGAAGGAAGGCTGGCCAGCCGGTTGGCCAGGTATGGTGGTGCATGCCTGTAATCCCAGCAACTAGGAAGGCTGAGGCAGGAGGATTGCAAGTTCAAACCCAACCTCAGCAATTTAGCAAGGCCCTAAGCAACTTAGTGAGTCTCTGTCTTAAATTAAAAAATAAAAAGAATTGAGGATATGGTTCAGTGGTGAAGCACCCTTGGGTTCAGTCCCCAGTATCAAAAGAAAAAAGAAAAAGTAATCATCTCTGTTCCAAAGCCCTCCTGTCCATTGTCAAATTGTATCTATTTTTCTAATAAAATATAGATCTCATATGACACCACATTAGAAAACACATTTCCATTTTTTTCCCATAGTTATCCTATTAGAAATGTGTATGGGGGTGTTGGCTTTTTTGTTTGGGACTTTTTTTTTTAATACATTTTAAAGTATGAATCTAATTTTATCATTTTCTTCTTAAAATACTCTTCAATCCCTGCTAGTTCTCAACAAACACTCACTGTTGACCAATTTCTACTTTCAGCCACAGACTGTACAGAGTGCAACCTTATCTTTTAAGAGGAGTCCAGCGAAATAATGTAACTATTTTCAGCATACAAAAGGCAAAATTAGCTGCCATGAATTTCTGTGTAAAGTATCTTTGATCCTTCCAAGCAAATTTTTTTATGCCCAATCAAGATAACTCACATTCAAACGTATGTATTTGTTGTTGTTGTTGTTAAGGAGAGTATTTCCTTGAGCAATTGAAATGCTTCCAAGCATTGCTCAAAGGAGAGAGGGAGGGAGGGAGAATAAATACATCAATGAAACTTTCATCAGTGTTCCTTTGGCATGTTATTTCTGCCATTCTACTTCTTGGTGGCATTACACGGAAAGCAGTTATAGCAACTAAGTAATTCAACCACAGATGAAGATTTTCAGCACCAGAAAAGGCAGGTCAGATTTTTACTGGCAAATATTTCCTTAACAAACATTCAGATTCTGGCATTCATTCTATTTTATTTTATAAATAAAATCCATTCTTGAGAACAGGCGGCAGTTCTCACAATCGCTAGACTTTCAAGCAGTTTCTTTTATCACCACTGATTGCAGTACCTTCATGGTGTTTTTGTCTCTTGTTTTTAATTTGTCCCAGTACTTATTTGCAGGAGGCTAAAATCAGCTACAAGTTGTAATAAGCATTTTAAAGTCTTATTATTTGAATCATCCATTATTTTGTATAGAATTCAAGAGTCAGAAATGCCTGATGTGATTAGTTGTTGTAATTCAAAGGTATTTCTTGTAATTAAGGCATGAATTAACATTAAACTTGCCATTTAGTTTGTACTCACTCCTTTTTTGAGGGCAAAGTACAGAGATATATAGGAAGTAGTGTTTTATTCTTTTAAATACCTGCTAGGTTTTTTTTTTTTTATTACTGTCTCAATGTTGAAAGGAAATGAAAGAAAAGGTTCTTTGTTCAATTATTTTAACTACAGGTAGAACTATGCCTCAATTTCCAAGTTTTCAGCTTAGAAACTTTTCAAGGAAGTTTGAGATTTGTGCCGAGAAAACTTTTCACTGATGATTAATATAATTTGGAATATAGCCCCTCAATTCAGATCTTCAGAGCCTACTGTTTGTGTGCCATAATCAGGCAGATCTTTGTACAGCCTCCACACAGATCTGTACCACACCTCATACTCCACAGAAAAGTTGGAGAGTTTGGCTTTTACATCCTTTGGCTGTCCTTGGTATTTATGAGTTTGGTGGGCTTAGCTCATAATCACAACATTCTTCTAGGCTAACCCCTGGCCCTCTTGTGACACTGAACTGCTGATATCAATTTCTACATGTACAGATTGTCCACATTCAAAAAGTGCAGTCTCATCAGGAGTGAGACTTGAAAAGAATCTCTTTAGGCATGAGCAGGCCCAGAGTGTAAGTGGTCTTCAGAGAGTAATTCTCACTATTTTCCCTTTCCACCACATACACTGAAAAGATTTCATGGGGGAAAGTGTAGGACTTTGATCTCTCAAGACCCTTGCTGCATCAATGACCTTGATTCAAGAGTTACTTAAGATTTCAATAGGAAAAAAAAAAAAAGTATGAGAACAAAAAAGCATTCAAGAAAATCACCGCAGATGCATACTTTTGTACTACATTCAATGAACATTCCTGACTGTCAGTGCAGTTGTTATATTCTTTATGTATGTTTAACTGTAAAAGTAAAAGTCACTATTTCATCCTAGATGAATGAATTTTTCTGATTGACTCATCAGTGAAAGATTCTCTGAGAATTTCGTGATCTCTACCACTAAGGGAAAAAATTGGAAAGTTAGTGTAAATTCCTACTCTTAGTCTTCCCAAAGCAAAATACAATTCTGTCTTCTGTTGGTTGACAAATCCAATCTGGAAGAGCGACATAAGGAACAGACTGTAGCCGTTCTGTAACTTGGGATTTGTCTGTTAGAAAAATCTTTTTCTTTCTTTCTTTCTTTCTTTCTTTCTTTCTTTCTTTCTTTCTTTCTTTCTTTTTCTTTCCTTCTTTCTTTTTTCTGAGCTTCATTCTAACAGATTTGTTGTAAAACAAATCCTATGTTAAATGGACAAGATATGTTTCACTTTGAGAAAATAACCTAAAGAAAACTCCTCATCGGTTGGTCTCAAAAATTCTCCAGTTCCAGCATACTTGAGGAATAAAAAAATCACCCTTTGCAGTGATTAATAGTAGGGAATGTAACCTCCTATTTGATTTTTAATGTTGGTGTAGAGGGAGCAGACAGAACAGTGTAAACCTATACAGTTTTTAAAAAATTCTAGACACTATTCTGATGCCTTGATGCTCATTTCCCCCCATTCCTTAACACTTGAGCACCTTCCCAGTTGAAAACCAGCATGAGATTTCCAAGAAAAAAAAAAATGTTTAAATGCTGTACCATGGATCTCTTAAGGGCATTTCAATTTGATTCAAACTTCGGAACATTGATTTCACTTTCAGGAAGGTATTGCTGAGTACAGGTGAAGGTTGGGCTCAGGAATGTCAGTCTATCTTATTATTTGAGAGGCATCCACCTCCTAGGGTAGAAGTTGAGGGAAAACAAGATTAAATGTTGGGTGAATGTGTCACTGTCCACCTTGATCTGTAACTCCAGGATGAGGGTAGAAGTCTCCTCTCCTGAATGAAAGATAGGGCCTTTCGTAGTCTGGAATCAGTCTTCGCACAGATGGTGTGACTCTACTTTGTGTACAACCAGAGAAACAATAGCTGTACTCCATTTGTGTTCAATGAATCAATAAGTAAATAAAAAAATAAATAAATAAAGGATATTGGAAAAAAATCAAATGACAGTTCTTTGCTATTATCAGCTAAATTGGATTTTTTGTTTGCTTGTTGTTAATCTCCTTTTCTTTTGCTCTCTTTTATAGTTTGTTGATCTGAATCAAGGCACATTCCTTAATCTGAATTTATTTGTGGATGTTTCTTGGTCTGTAGGTGCTAGTTTGAGCCCCACCTCCTTTCTCCACAATCTGGATTCTGATGATTGTATCTTATCTCCCTGTTGTTGTTTAACATTCTCCTCTTTGTCCCCCACTCCAGTGTTTCATGGTCATGAGATCCACAGACAGAGAAGAATCAGATGCAGTAGAATTCTGCATCTGAAAAAGGCCTTGAAGAGCCCCAGGAACCACATTTTTAGGAGCTAGTGAAGTCAGTTGGCCAAAGAGTACTGAGCTAAGCAGGGCCAGCCCTCAGCAATGTAGCTACTGACACCCACAAAAAAATTCTTTCTTTTGTTTCAAAATAGCAGAGAGCTACAAAATAAGTCATAAGATGCTTATAGTGCTTACAGACACAATGAAGACTGCAAAATTGTGCCTAAACGGGACCCAAGGGTCCTTTTCAAGTTACTCAGATTTTTATGAAGCAGATTCATCATTTTGAAGGTGTTGAGTGCACATGATATAAATATATACCTGGTTAAAAACATAAACATGGGACTGGGGTTGTGGCTCAGTGGTAGAGCACTTGCCTAGCATGTGTGAGGCACTGGGTTCAATTCTCAGCACCACATATAAATAAATGAATAAAATAAAGGTCTATTAACATCTACAAAAAATATTTTTAAAAAACATGGAAGAGAATTCAGGTATTTTAGATTTAGAAGAAAACAATAGGAAAACTATTGAAAAGTTTATTTTAAATATCAAAGGAAATATAGAAACTAGAGGTTGAATCAAACACTTGGACCCTCCTTCAATTCCCTTTCCCACCCCTCTGCTCTGGGCTTCTCGATTCTCATTTAGACTTCTGACTATGGCTACCCCTCCACCCTCCTCCAGGCAACAACAATTGATCCTAATCTACTTTCTCTCCCTGCCTTCCTCTCACCCAACTCCTCAGGGTCTTGCTCTTTTCTTTCTTTCTTGTGTTTGTTTATTTGTTATAAGGAGATAGTACAAGTGGCACAGGCCTATAATTCAGCACCTTAACTCAGGAGGCTGAAGTAGGAGGATTGTGAGTTCATAGCCAGCCTCAGAAACTTAGCAAGACCCTGTCTCTAAATAAAATATAAAAAAGAGCTGGGGATGTGACTCAGTAGTTAAGCACCCCTGAGTTCAATCCTCAGTACTGGGGAAAAAAAAAAAAAAAAAACAAGAAGACAACATGAACTTTCTAAAACTCAGCTCTGAGCTTATTCCCTCCATTGCTTTTGGAATAAAGACCAAACATCTAAGCACATTTGGCATGGCCCCATTTATGTATTTCCACCTTACTACTCATTCCTGCTCCCTGCCACCAAGCTGTCCCCACTGCAATGCCATGCATTCCTGGACTCTTCATCTGAAGCCCCTCCTCACCCTCAGCACTTCCTTTGCATGTCACTTCCTCCAGAAACCTTCCCTACCCTTGCAGTGTACTGAGGTGGTCAACTTCAAGTGTCATGAAAGCAAGGACCATTTCGTTAGCATTCCATCCCATGGGCTGGCAACAGTCATTCTTTGAGATTCCAAAGGGTCTTAAGTTATTTTATAAAATGTGCACGTCTCCACTTTCATTTTTAAAAGTTTTATTATGCTGCACAACATTATTTGGAGAGATTATTGCAGGAGGAAGAAAGGATCAAAGTTTCAAAGTCTGAAACTATTATACTGCTTCCTTGAGTGGTATTGGGCCAGAAAAGAAATGAACTCTGCACCCTTTATTTAGAGAAAGATTGTGCCCTACTGCCAGTCTATGCTATTGGCTCCCACTCCCCTCCCCCACTCCACTTCTTTTCAAACAGGCAAAGAAAGCTTTACCATGCTTTTCCTGGAAAGATTCATTGATTCAACCTTTCAGTTAATATTTGGTGGAATGCCTACTAAAGTTATGGCACGCAGTTCAGCCCTGGGACATGAGAGTGTGGGTGCCTGCCGACCAGAACAGTGAGCATGACATGGAAGTTCTCTGCTTGCCAGCTAGTTCGCTTCCCTCACAGGCATTTCCGGATGTGAGGAAAGATTTATTTTGGCACCCGCAGCTCCAACTGGCGTGGGCGAGTACACACACACACACACACACACACACACACAGTTCTCCCATGGTTTTTAGGATCATCTGTCTTCAAAGTTGAAAACCGAGTTAACACTATAGCAGAAGAGCCGACTCTTGGTTAACTTTCAAGGGGGAAGGGGCATCTTTCCCTCCCTTGGAGCTGAGTACAACAGCTTAAAAATAGCACAATGTGTGTTTGGGGTATTCTTTTCATCCTTTGCATCAGTAACAGGTGTACGGTTACGGACACAAAGAGCTAGATTCACATCTTCCGTAGGCCTCCAGAGAATTCCCATAGTTGCCCACAGAGCAAGAACTGGGCCTAATTTCATAAAAAGAAAGTAACCCAATATAGCTAGGTACGACTAATGTTGCCGTATCACATGGTTCTGTTCTCCCATAATGATTCTAGGATATAAATGTACCTTGGAAGAAAATTTTACCAAGAACAATTCTTAGGAAACTTAGATGCACATGTTTTCCAGACCACAAAATAAGGTTAATGCCTCTAAAAGTTGAATTGGAGAAATTGACATGACTACTGCAAATTGCAGGCTGTGAAATGGTTTGGACGAGGGTTGGGAAAACTGAAATGCTTCCACCAGAGAGCACAGGGACAGCTTTGAAAACCTCATGTGCGACCCCAGATTAATTTGCTGGTTTGCATGTTTAAAGATGCCTTTCTTACATTGTTTTATGATCTCTTGACTTCACATCTGCTTTGTGATTAAATTCCTCACCCAGTTTGCAATATGCGTGGTCAGTAATGGTATTACTTAATGAATTCATTCACACGTAAATCTGCAGTGTAGAAGCAGTAGCCCCTGCACTCGCTCGAGCTCTCTCTCTCTCTCTCTCTCTCTCTCTCTCTCTCACACACACACACACACACACACACCCACACACACACACAGCTGCTTGCAATTCCTTCATGTTCCCTCCGAGGAAATGGTTCCTAATAGATGTGAACAGATGCTAGGTGTTTGGCAGCACTGTGAAGGCTACTAGTTTTCAAAATTTGGGGTTTTGGTGTCTCATAATTAGAATTTCAACAACCTTTTTCAGGCTTCCAGGGTGTTCCTCTGCTCACATAAATACTTAACTTCTGGCTCCACATTTACCTACCTCTCACCAGTTCTTCTGACCTTTTTATTGGTTCTGAGAACACCACTACTGAATTCTTGGCTCTCCAAGTTCAATCTGGTAGACATGCACGAGCAGATCTGATTTGGCACTCAAATCGCTCCTTCTTTTTGAATTGAGTCTTTCCGGTTGTCCCCCACCAATGTTGCCAAAACTCCAACTTATACTTTATTAGCCTTTCCTAAGTCCCCTTCTCCCAGGCCCCTCTTTTCTTCTATCCCACGTGAATCCCTTTTTTCTTGACCCAGACACTGCTCTGTCTCGGGGAATTCTGTGGTCTCCTGGGCTCCTGAGCGCTGAGAGCAAACGCTAGGTTGTATTTCTGTCTATAGCTTCTGCTCCTGGTTTGCAAAAAGTGTGCAATACACGTTCCTCAAATGAGCCAAGGAAAGTTAGCTAAGAATAAAGAAAATTCTTTCTTCTTCATCAGCTAAACTTCAGAAGACTCAGAATACGCCTCTGAGGGGGGCTCCTATGCCCCTCTGGGAGCTGTGAAGAAACATATCAAAAATTATTTGGATGCACAGAAAATGCAGTGTGAGTTGGCTGAGCCAGTTGGAATCTTTCAAGCTTCAGAACACTCAGTGGTAGATGAAGGCTCCTTGTGTACCTTGCCCACGGATTCCCCGTGCATGGATAGCCCACTCGCCTTGCTTCTTTACACTCTTTATGTCCTTTTTGAAATCCCCCAAGCATCCATGAGATGCACATACTGTGGCCCCCGTAAGGCTGTCCATACACTTCTCAGAGGCATGAACCATGCCATTTCCTTTATTTCCCATCAAACCTTGTGTGGCTCTGTGCTCTCACTGGGTATGCTGTAAATAGTCCTGACAGCATCTGCCCTGTGTGAGCTTGCTTCATCCCCTTCCTTGTCCCCATCGCCTTTGTGCTGTGAGTCATGCTCAGCTGCTATTGTCTAGCTGAGGTTGTCACTTTATTTAATATTGAGCTCCTCCAGTTAGAAGTGCTAGGTGCTGAGGAAGGAAGTCCCAGAGCTGTTAAAGCTGGACTCCAGGCCCTGGATCTCCCCACTGTGCAATCAATGAAATGTTTACATCTGAAAAGCTGACTAGGCCTCTGCCCAGGGGTGCAGAGAACACTCCTGCTAGCTGCACATATTTGTGATAATTCCTGCAACACAAATTTAGGAGCTACTAGAAGGTTCTGTGCCAGTCACAGCAACTGACTAGCTGTGGGAGAAATCACTTTGGCTTTCAGGGCTCATTCATGGAGTGGAAGTAATAGCAATAGTAATAAAAATATTTGTTGTAGAAGCCTGGGTGGAAGGTTGGGGTGTGGGGGTTGGGCCTGGAGGTGAGCTCAGTAGAGACCATGCTGAGCAGGCCTCTTATGTGAATCTGCAGGCACTGGACTGGACTGACAGTGATCACCACCACCCAGAGACTCCATTTCATTCCTATAAACATAAGCTTCAGAGGTCCTCTCCGCTTCCTTGCTGGAGAGCACTGGGTGTAAGGCACCCCCTCACACTTACCTCTGGGGTCTGCCCAGAGAGGATCATTTCCTTGGTCATAGCTCAGGTCCAATGCTGGCATTGTCATTGACCACATCTGACTCTGTCACTCATCAGTGGCCAGTCTGAGAGGTACTGTGTGTTACTTCACCCCCTTCCATTTGGTTGCTGTCTCCTGAGTTCTTCTCACCACAACTCGCGGGTGTTTCTGAATGAGAGACCAATTCTGGTGACCCCAAGAAAACAAGTGAAGTCACTATATTTTCTACGTTTAAAAATAAATAAATAAAGACTGAAAAGAAAGTGCTTGACTTTCCAAGATGGGAATACTCCATTTCTTCATTTGTCATAACTGTAACCAGTTTGAAGTTGGTTCACTAAAGCAGAACTTTGAACTGCTTTGCATTGACAAAAACCCTTGAAGCTTTAATTTCATCTCAATCTCACCACTAACCTAAGGGGTCATTTTTGTATGTCCTTGAGCCTCTTGAGGTCCTTGACCTCACTCCCCAAACATGAAGGGCTTCAGCCACAACTTAGCCCCTGTGTAGGGCATTCACTTTTGGCTTTTTGACGACCAATCCGGTTTCCCAGGGTGTTTGCAGATTTCTTGGGGGATTATGTTCTCTCCAACCCAGTTTCCCATCATTAAAAAGCATGCAGGGCTGGGACTGTAGCTCAGTGGTAGAGCACTTGACTAAAATGCACAAAGTCCTGGGTTTGATCCCCCTCACCAAAAAGAAAAAGAAAAATAATTAAGTGCCAGTTAGGGGCAATGCTGCATAGTTTACTAGCCTGGAGTAAAACCTGGCACATGGTCACTCCTGAGTAATTAGCTAAGCACAGTAATATGTGGTGTACATCTGAAGCTGTGAGTGTTTGAGAACATTGGCCCTGCAGCTCAGATCATGTGTACTCTTCCACCTTAAAGTGGCAAAATAATCATCTTGGCTGGAGATTCGTTTTGTGATTGGTGGCAATTTTTATTTTACCTGCTAGGAATTATTAAATATAAAAAATATCATTTATTCAACACACATATTTGTTGTATTACTGGTTCTTTTATGGAAAGAGACTTATTTCCTGGAGTTGCAAAGCCAGTTTTGTGGTATTCTCTAAAACATCTTGTAATAGCTCCATGTAGTATAAGAAATCTTTTCATATTTCTTCTCCTATCATAACTTTTTGGCTTGGAATTCCTGATACAATTTACTTTAATTATTCTGAAAATGTTTGAGCCTTCCCTAATACCTTTGACAATAAAATAGGGTCTGATAAAAATAGCAAAGTGGATTTGAAAGAGGCTGAACATTTAGACCTAGAAAGTATTTAAGGTTCCATGACTACCTGGGACATCCTAACCCTGGGACACCCTAACCCTGGTGTACTTTAAAAACAAATAAACAAACAAACAAAAACTTCTCCTGTTCAGAATTTTTATCAACAACTCAATGACATAGAAAGTGCCTCCCAGTGTTTTCAGATGACATAAGCCCCGGAAAGGAAGGCTTTCACTACATATGCCTGTGATTACAATCAAAATGACTCCAAGAGGCTGCAATGCTGGATGGAAACCAACAAGACAGAGTTGAGCAGGGAATAAATGTACATGTCTGCTTTTAGATTCAAAAGAGAGTTGTGCAATTACAGGATGAGGAGCCACAGAGCTTGGCAGCCGTTCATGGGACTAAAAGCTTAATATGAACCAACAGTAGGAAGTGGAGGCTGAAAAAGAATGAATATAGCCGAGTGCTTCCTCAGTAGAAATATTAATAGTTCACTGTACTCTGCAGCAGTCACGCTGTGTTGGGAATAATTTGTTAAGTTCTGAGCATATTCAGGAGAGACTTTGAAAAGGCAGAGTAGCTACTAAGAGAGTGTTGACTCTAATCCAAGGTACATTTATTGGACTCCCGTTTGGGGCTGGCAATATGCTAACCAGGGCTGGCAATAAAGACACAAAGAGACCTTGCTGGTCTCTAGCCTCAAGGAGTTGAAATCTAAAACTGAGAGTTCGACGACAGGTACGCACATGACTAAAACAAAGCAGACTACGAAGCCAAGAATCACAAAGAATGTGCTGTGGGAATTCAGGGGCTGGACCAGCAGTAGGGTTTCTACAGGAAATGAGGACAAGCGCAGAGGAAGCCTTGAAAGCAAAGATGCAGAGACAGGAAAACGAGAGGCACATCTAGGGAATACTGAGTAGCCTGGATTGCCTGGAAGAATAGGGTAAGCCTGAGCAGGAAATGAAGCTGTGAAAAAGAAGGTCTGGGCCAGAGCAGGAGGGCACTGACTGGGAGGCAGTGAAGGCATTCCAGATCAAGGGGCATCTGGAAGTGGTGACACAGGAGGACCTGGTGGAGAAAGAATGTACATTTAGTCAGAAGAAAAAAGACCAAAGTCCACCAGGATACATGGACCAGGCTTTCTTTGGGTTACTCCAGATGCAAAAATTTATCTCAGCGGAAATGGGCTATAAGGAACCAGATTGCAGGTTTTTACTAAACACTTTTTAGTTTGGGGTTTTGTTTTGCAGTTGTTCTTTTGTTTGTTTGTTTGTTTGTTTTAAGGAAAGCTGCCCAGTGATGAAGAGTTAATCTAGCAGCTTGGGAGCACCATCCTGGGTGAACTTAGAGAAAGTTTGGTAAACAAACCCTAAACAGATTGGGGGAAGAAGGGGATGCTGCGGCTTCACCAAGGGGCCAGGGAGGTCTAGGAATTACCCAATGTCTTTGCAATGTGTAATTATACACAGTCGAGCTTGCTTTCTTTCCTCTTTGATTCAGGATATCCATTAATTTATCACCTTCTGAATAAAGCCACCATGTTGTGATGGCAGGCTGACCCCAGTGCAGAGGTCCCCATGCTGTGACCATAGCCACTTATCATTGCTTTATTTTACCACATATATGTCATCCTTCTTCACTGTAATATATGGCATCCTCTCAAATATAAATGTAAACAAATTTTTTGTCACAATTTCCCATTAGGTGGATCAAACGCAGACCAACAGTTGATACAAGCCCAGAGCAAAGTATTTATTTTGCAAAGAATCTCCAAAGCAATAGTATAGTGATTAGTAGGTTCAAGAATCGGAAAGATAAGAATTCAGATGTCAACAATGCCACTTAAGAGCTGCGTAATTATGAAGGAGGGATTGAACTTCCTTGTCTCCCAATCTGTGAAGGGAAGTTGACCATTATTAGTCCCCACCTTGGAGAGTTATTTAAGAGGATCAAAAGAGATAAAGCACTTAGTACAGTGCCTGCAATAGACTAATTTTACTAAGTTCTCACCTTTCATACTGTTGTTCCAAGGAGCTTTCAGAGCTAAAGATATTCTTTTTAAATAAAACCATCACTGATGTCATGTGCCAGTTATTATTCTAAGGCATCGCTTATGTTAATTTATTTAATTCTGAGAACAATCCTATTTTCCAAGACACTGAGAAGTTACATATTTTGACCAATAACAAGCTAATAAGTCAGGGAGCCAGGGTTCAAACCCTGGAGTTCACTGTGATTACAACCATTTCTTTCCAGTACATACCAACAAATGTCCAAGTTTGCTTCCCAATTCCATCCCAAACCCCTCAGCTAGAAAATTTTGTGTGTTTTATCTGTTCAGGGCAGTTTCACAACTATATGTTTAAGTCTTATTGATTGTTTTAAATAGCCCTCTGTATTTGCAGATTCAACATTTTCAGATTCAACCAACCACAGACCCAAAATATTCAAGGAACACAATGAATTTAATCTGTACTGACATGTACAGACCTTTTTTTCCTTGTTGTTATTCCCTAAGCACTACAGTATAACAACTAATTACACTGCATGTACATTGTATTGTATATTGTACATAATCTAAGATGACTTAAAATATTCAGGAAGATGTGCATAGGTCCATGCAAACACTGTGTCATTTTATATGAGGGACAGGAGATCTACAGATCTGTCCTCTGATATGGACGGACAACTGTACTTTGTACATGTTAATTTTCATGACCTTTGCCAGACCATTTAGAGGGCCTTCATAAATGTTGAATAAGTGAAAAATTTTAGTTGTAGAAGCAATTCATAGTCACTTTTAGAAGAAGTTATCTTTCATGTAACTTCAACACCTCACTAACTCATTTCATTATTGGTGATAAGACAATCATAGCCCTTTGAATCATTCATTTAAAATCCATGTTTCTATTTACCTTGTTTATAAATATTTATCTGTTTCTATTTACCTTGTTTATAAATATTTTATCAATATTCCTTTTAAGGAATGGCCTGAGTGTTTCCCTCTCTTTCTCTCTCTCTCTCTCTCTGTCTCTCTTTTTTCTCTTTTAAAATCATTTAGTGTGAGCACATTTTACTCAAGTATGCCCATCCACTAGTTGGACCTGTTCCAAACATTGGTGGCTACCTCATCATCCAAACTTTGCCTACTCCTGGATCCCATGTTAAAGAATGATTTTACCAACCCATCCCATGCAACATCAGTCTTAAATCTACCAAATGTCGTTTCCACATCTTTTCCTTGGACACTCTTCTAGATCCCTGAAATCTATTCAAGATATGTGAAATTGAATGTAAGTAACTACGCACAATGTTGGTTTGGGGGGTTTTTTTGAGAATTTTTTGGAATTCCTAAATACCCCTTGAAAAAATATTAACTATGAGGCTGGGAAGCAAATCATGCACATGGGTTTTTTGATTTTGGGGGTTTTTTTTGGTTTTTTAAGTAGAATATGCAGAAACAGCGCCCTTCTATAGAAGGAAGAAAGTTGTAAAGTATTGGCCACTACCTGTGGATTATCAGGAATCATTCAATTCCATTGTTGCCCTTGGACCTGGGGGCAAAAATGCAGCTTTTCCTGTTTCAAGGAGAAAATGTTCTCCTACTATACACAAGGCAGTGATGAAGGAAGCCAACCAATTCCAGAGTTTAGGGCAATTTTTTTTTTCACTCTGTGAAGTGATACTGCTCTATTGTTTAACTCAGGTAGCTGGGAGAATATAATCTCTGACTCCCTGGGTGTAACTATTCCTTTATAGATTAGACAAGAACAATTGATGCGCTTTTAAATGCTGAGAAAACTAGTTAGAGCTAAAAGGGGGTGTTGTAAGCCACAGCCCAAGAAACACTGTGAGAAAAGCACCTACTGAACTTTTTCTCCTTCCATAGTCCTCTGCTTTTCAGTTCCCCTTTCTCTCTCTCTCTCTCCTGTCCATTCTCTACTCTCTGATCTCTACAATCTTCTCTTTGTCCTCTCCTCCCTTAAAATTTAATTTGGCCCACTCTATATTCTAACTAGCCAAAACATGGACCTGATTTTATTAAAAAATGTATTCTTTATAAAGTAGATAAGATTCACATCTCTGGATTTAATTTAGAAAGCAGATAAGGTGAACATGTTTTATTCTCTAGTTGTTTCTTGTTTATCTAATAAGAAATACATCTTTCTGAAAATCATGATTTCAGTCTTAAGTCACACACTTAACCTCAGTCCAGTTCAGAGGGTTGGGTTTTGGTTCCAGAATCTGTCCATGCCAAGACATGGGGATAGGGCAGGGGAGGCCGTGGTAGGAAACCATTCACCCAGGGGTGTGTGGTTCCTCTGGCCCAGGAGTCCACTGCCTCCCAGCCTCAGTGCTGGGCCTGGAGTCACACTTCTGCTTCAGTTGTTCTTTCGAAAGCAGGGCCAGGTCCAATTGGTCTTCAGCCTCCATATGTTGCTTTCAGCTTCTGTGAAACTTTCGTTTCAATTCCTATTCTTCTGTGAGGGACAGGCCCTTCGTGGGAAGAAAGGGCCCCCCTGGGAGCCTGACATGCTCTCCAGTCCGCTCCAGACGCCCTTTGGTTGCCTTTGGACAAGTGGAGCCCGGTTGTGGAATCCATGGTGGCCATTCCACACTCTGCCAGCTAGGAAACGTGCTGTCTTGACCATCTTCCTAAGAAAGTCACATGGGAAGGCTTTTTGCATTGCGGGAAACACAATCCAAAGTAAAGACGGCTTTTTTGGAAATTGCGAACTATTCATCCAGTGGTTGGTTGATTCTTTGGGGGAAAAAAGGCAGAGGGGGCTGGGGCTCTGGCCCTCACAGAACTTCCTCTCATTAAACCAGAGCAATTCACTGCTCTCTGCAGGCTCTTTCTGTTAGTGAACTCACCTACTTTCCCCCCTAATGCTAACACTCCCGTTAATGGTGCCGATGGACGGCCTACTCTGGCAGGGAGGTGCCTGTTCCTACAGGACAGAGGTTTCCTTTCAAAGCCAGCTTTACAGGTATGACCAAGAGTCGCTTTGGTCAGCCTGTTGTCCCCACTGCCCAACACACACTTTTCTTTTTGCTGCTGTTTTCCGTGGTCCTGGGTTTCTAAGTCTTGGCAAGAGGACAGTCATTCCTTTGTGCTCTGCTGTTACAATGAGGTAACCAAAGAAAGGGTCTTGGTCTGAGGCTGTCAGCTGTTACTAATCACTACTCCCCAGCTCGTCGTGGGTCCCGCTCGCCTCTCCCTCTTGCTCTGCTTAGCACACATAAAGAAGATGAATTACTCTCTGGTTCCTCTTCAAAAAAGCATATTGTGCGGCACATTCCAATACTGTGAGCGAAGGATGGGCTAATGTGAAGGGTAAATGGGTATCTAAATCACCTCCCAGCGGGTCTCGCGCCGGCAGCTGTGGGCCTCTGAGAAGAGAATTTCAGGGCTGTCCCTTCTGAGAGTTTCTGGCGACCTTGCTTGAGAGTGAGAGGAAGTCCCTGCGGTGGGCTCCCTGGCAAGTGGAATGACTGGACCCGTCACAGGGCCATGCAAGGCTGTACTGAGAGTCTGCTGAATGGGTAAGACCAGTGCAGGGAGAAGCAAAACCTCAGACCCAGAGGCCACCATCGGCTGGATCCCCAGGACAGGCAGCCTCCTCCCCAGAGGTTAGGCCAAAGGGCGTTAGACGCTCTTAGATGTTAGACGTGGCAGAGATGGAAGTTGGGCCTCAGTTTCCTCTCATTGCTTCCTGACGTGGGAGTTCTTTCTCAAATGACAGCTGTAGCCAGAGAAAAGGAATTGTCTGCTTAATCCTACCAGACTGAGGGTAAAAGTGATTTATTTGACTTTTTCTGCAACTAATAATATTGTCTGCTCCACTGATTTTTTTTCCATTAAACAATCTTTCAAAAAGGAGAAGTTTTTTTGCTTTTCTGCACTTCATTTTCCTAGGGAACACTCAAGCTCAAAGAAAAAGACTTGTTGACAAGTTTTAAGGGTCAAATTGTAAAAATCAGTTCGCCTGACAAATTATACGCTGTTGCAAGTGGCAAGTTTGTGACAGACTTTCCCTTATTGTTTTCATGGCATATAATCTTATAAAGCTGAGTGGCATTCTCGATAAATGAAATGGCAAGTTCTATGATATTATGAACATGTGCAAGAGAAACTTTGGCCCGCGTGAACACCCATGTGAAAATACTTGTGATTTAATTGACTGTGAATGCTACAAGATCTTTCTCAGCTCTTTGTGAAGATGGTTTAACTCTTCACTAGGAAACACTAATAAAAGAAAATTACCTTTTCTCGAAATTCCATGAAGTGAAACTTTTCTAAAATGTTCCCCCTCGTTACAGTATCCATAAGATTTCTGTCCAGATGAATTGACCAGGACCAGAGCTCAGCCCCCAGTGAGATGAAATGAGATCTTGGGTCTGGTGGGCAGCCCAAGGTCACGGGAAGTGAAAATTATGAGAAGGGAAGACCACAGCTCGTAGCTTCTTTTTAAAGTCTGGGCAATTATCAGAATGGGAGACATACCAGTGTTTGCAACCTGTGCTTCCAATAATAAAAACATTTTGTGCTGTGACCTGGCACATACATACATATACCCAGAGAGCTGAAAAAAATTGTTTTAATAAGACAATACTTACCTTGATCAAGTGTGACACACTCTGGTATTCTACTGTATCCCTTTCATTAATGGATAAAAATGCTAGTCATGATGCACTAAACTGATTTCATGACTTGCATAATAAGCATTTATGCAGCCCTCACTCCTCTCTGCCATTTCCTTCTCTGCATTTATTTTTTTATTTATTCACTCATTCTTCTGATAACATATAGACATACAGAATAATAGCAATAACTTCCATAGGTTCATTAAGAAGAGTGAAATATGTTAGTGAAGGAGGGAAATATGTTAGAAAATTTAGGCATGGGAGAAGGAGGGCAAAGGGCAAGAGGGAGGGGTGTCCCAGTGTTGTGGAGTAGGGCTCTGCCAGCATCCTGGCCCTCCTGGGGACACCTTGCTGTAACAGCCTTCCAGATCCAGAAATGAAGTTCCAGATGAGGCCACATGTGCTCGGTCTGTTTTTCCCCACTAGGTCTATCTCTCATTGTTCCGGACAGAATGAACCTCATAATTTTAGATTAATTGAGGGAAGACCAATCAAAATTGGAGAGTCTAAATTTCAGAGTATTTTAACAAAAACAATTTTAGTTCTTGAAATCGATTCAGGAACCCAATCTAAGTGTTTTTTTAAAAACCTGTGTGTGTGGCCTCTACCCAGCACAACAACGACTGTTCCATCAATAAATAACTACAGGTGCCTTCTGGGTGCTGGCCCTGTTCTAACGCTTCCTTGGTTTTGTTCACTGAGGTACGGAAATGAAGAAAACAGGTGGTTCTGCTCTCTTGGAACTAAAATTCTGGTGGGGAGACGTAGACTGATTGTGACTGTCGTTATCCAGGACCTCCTTTGTGTGGTGTTTAGGTATGTCCAATCTTGCAACGTAGCTATGATTAGCTTCTTTCCTATACGAAAAACAGAGGCTGAGAGAGGTGAAATAATACTTGGAGAGCAGCATGTTTTTTATTTATCTGCTTGGTTAGTAATAGCTAAGATTTGCCAAATGCCGCATTAATGCCCTTGAACACCCTTCGAGTAAGATTTTATTATTCCCATAGCACAGACGAGGAAACTGAGGCTTAGAGAGGCCGGATGGTACCAAAGCCAAAAGTGGAATCCTGGTATTCTAACTTCACAGCCTGCACTCTTAATCACTATGCTATAAAAAGTATTTTTTTTTTTAATTAAAGGAATGTGCTCCTAAAAACTCTCAAAATTCCATGAAGCAAAACTTCTCTAAAACGTTCCCCCTCATTACATTGTCCATAAGATTTCTGTCCAGATGAGTTGACTAGGTACCAGAGCTCAGCACCTTCATTTTCTTGGCCGGGGACTGGTCTTAAATCATTAAAATGTTGTCTTTTAAATTAAGTTTTGAGGCTGTAACCTGCTCAGGGACTGCAATTCAAAATTGTAGTACAATTATTCTTTACCAACAATAAGGAATCTCAGTTTTAAATATTTGCCTTTGTTTTTAGAACCCATGGAATCATTGAACTGTTTGTTTTTTACTGGTTATTCTACTAAGGGGTTGGAAAAAATATTGTAGTTCAGAAACACCACATATATTATCAAAATAAGTGATTTGCTTGGGCCTCACTGAGCTCTCTTGAGCTTTCCTATGTGAGCTTTTTGGTCCTCTGGCTCCTTCACCTTTCTGGGGTGAAAATGTGCCCCAAATCCAGCAGGAGGCAGCTCCTTAGGACTCAGGAGCCTGTTTCTCAATCTGTCAATATGAAGTACATTATATATTTAGAGTTTCATTTTTCTATTGAAAAAAACCACCTAGTATTCACATCAATACGGTACACATTAGAGCTCATCTCTGTTGTAAGTCTGCCTGACCTGAAATTCTAGGAGGGCTGAGAACAGGCGGCTTTCATTAGATGATGTTTGAGAACTGCATTGTGGAGAAGGAGTACATCTAAAATAAAATAAAAACTGAAGCAGAACAATCTCCTTGCATCAGCAGTTGCCATTACCCTTTTCTGTTCTTTCTGGGCCTGGTCCAGGGGCCTTGGAAGAACAATGGAACATCATGAGAATCAGTTGAAAGACAATTCAAAACAGAAGGCTGCTGCTTTAGATTCCACGTTTCAAAACCAGAGACATGAATTGGTGTGGGGTGAGTGACTGAAACACGCTAATTTATGAGACATAAGTATTTCAACAAATGAGCAAATGAAATCCATGCAAATGATAGAACCTTAATAACTTGGAATTATTTACATTACCCTTTCATGTTTGGCTGAATACATATTTCACTTATCCAAGAAGTCATACCAAATATTATACCAAAAGGAATCTAATTTACAATACAGATTTACAGAGCTCTGCATACATATTTATGAAATACTTCATTCCCTACCCCCCCCCAAAAAAATCCCATGAATTCCATGCATGTTTGTTGTGCTAAACTGATTACCCAAAGACTGTCTTCAAAGACAACAACATAATTACATCATTGTTTCAAGGAATTCTCTTCCTTTCTTCTATCTTTCAAGTGATTGCTGCCTAAAATACCTAAGTCTTTGAAGTGAAGTATTGATCTTATAGATTCTAGAAAGCCTGTTCAGTCTCCTTTCAAGGCTTAACTCATTGGTGAACATACCAGAGGTTTGCAGAATTGGCTGCTTGCTCGATGACTAGTTATTGATGGGTAGATTTCCAGAAAGGAAAATAAGATTCCTTATTCTCATAGCTAGCAAGAATCCATGGCCCTCCACCCTCCATTACCAACATGCATGCATGGTGAAGAACTTGTGCTGATATCTCAGCTCCCTAGCTCTCCCCCTGCTGACCAACATTACTCAGTTCAGTCTTCAAGTAGGTTTAGGGAATGCAGAGGAACTAGACAGGTTTTCCACAATGACAACCCTCTGTAGAATTTACTTCAAGCCAAGTGGCTTGTCTCAACATTGAATTCAATGTAAGAAGGCTAGAGAGAGTCAGCATGGATAACAAGCAGGTACAATGTGGTGGCTCCTTGCTTGTCCTTCAGAAGTAAAGTGGTAAGGATACTCCTGGATGTGTGGGTTTGGATCCCTCACTGCTGTGTATTAACTGTGCAACACTGAGCAGTTTGCCTGACTTCTCTGACCTCTTGTTTTTCACCTGTAAAATAATAAAATAACAACTGCATTAAAGAATTGTCACTGAATCAAAGGAACATTTACTGTCACAGGCAGAACTTGGCGAGTCACTGAATCGGCCAAGCGTACAAGTGTAACTTTTGGTTGACTTTTGGTTAACTCAAAATACACAAAACATACAAACACATTGTAATAACTGGAAGAGCCGTTGTGGTATAGTATAGAATTTCTTGGGTCTTAAAAGGGTCTTGATTCCAATGGCAGGTTGTTTTCATGATAAAGATGCCATGATGTCTTGAGTGGGGCTGAGACCAAACCAAATGAAGAAAAAGACAAGATAAGACCCCCATCTTTACTGCTCTCTCTGGAATGTGTTCCTCAGATACGCACTTAGATGCATGCATGATGTTGTAACACACTCCATGAATACCCCCGTACCTAAGTGGCTTCCTGTCTCCCCGTCGCCCCAGTGCCCTTTTCTCCCATATATTTTAAAGGGAGTGACAAGGCTCAATGCAAACTTTCCCCTTTGCAAACATTTAGGACATTCCTGCCAAAATTCCCTTTTCTCCAAAGTGATTTAGTACTTTAGCCTTGCCACAGATGCTCTGACGTGTGCTTAGTTTCTGGTGTTAAGCTTAGTCTCTCATATTTCATGAGGTTGGGGGAAAGGGATGGTCACAGAGTTTGGGTGAAGGAAAGGAAGCTCACTTGGAGTTTCCTCTTCCAGAGTTCTTCCTCCACTTTTCTGGCTCCCCAGTATCAAGGCCACTGTATGTATAACAGGTTGTCCACATCCATCCTGCTGTTGCCCTGGTGATGATGTGTGGCCCTGATCCTTGTGGCCTTTTTAGTTTTACCAGCTGGAGCACCGCAGGAGCAAAGGTGAGCAAGTGCTCCTATGTGGAACTTGGACCCCCTTTAAGACAAAGACCTGCATGGAGATACCCCCACATGCACCCCTGTCCTTCTTTGACTAAAACAATAGCAGCTGTGGTCTTACTCTCTTTCAGAGGGAAAGAAAGGGCCACATGCAGAAGTGGGTGAGGCCTCTTAATTTACTCTTGATACTCCTCCTGTGCTCCTTGCTAAGGGAATGCCTTGTGCTGGCTGTCTCCAGCTTTTTCAGCATAGAAAGTGTGGAGAAAATACTTCAGTGTTGGTTTTCATTTTTTAAAAAATTAAAACCTATACATTTTACTTCCTAGAGTTGATAGCCCAATAGCTGTGGATACTGAGATAACTTTCCCCATCCCTCACGCCAGGGTGCGGGAGGGAGATGTCTGCCACGGCAGTTTCCAGTGCTCTCTTGATCATTTAGCATTCTCTCTGATAACTACAGGTCAAAACTAGTGACAGGAGCATCAGAGAAGAGCTGGCATGAGAACAGAGCAGTGCCCCAAAATAGGAGGAGGGAAAGAAAACATCTCAGAGGAAGAGAACTGCTGCCGGGTACCTCCTAACAGAGATATCTGGCCTCCTGTGCTTACACCACTCCCGGGTCAACAGGGATAGAGCCAGAAGGATTGCAGGCTTCAGTGGTGACTGGTTCAGGCAATCATGGGAAGGATAAAGCATCAAAAGCACAGAAAGTCAAGATCTTTTCAAAGGATTTGGATCTGAAAATGGAAGTGGCGGGGAGGGGACACTTTGGCTGAGAACAGATTAGCCCATTTATAATGTAGTTCATTACTGAAGTGATGCCATCTCAGTAACTAGATCCTTAGCCCTGGGTTTCAGGAAAGTGGGCAGGGACAAAGGAGGCTACGTTCGTGCACTAAAGCCAAGTTGGCCTCCTCATCTGTGGGAGCTGAAGTTGGTTTTCTCAGGGGCAGAAAGTACAGGAAATTAAGTTATATAAACTCTGAGTTCAAGTTTCTACTCCATTCAACTTGATTCTAAGACCTTAGTCTTTGGCTTAATTTTTTTTTAAATCTGCTGTATAGATTGTTGTTAAAAATAAAACCATTCCAGATACTAAATAAATGCTTATTGTGAAGATTATGGATTATATGATTTGAATACAAATGGAATTATAAATTGAAAGTCATGGTTTAATTTTCTAGCTTTCTACCTTCAGTATCAACATTTCTGGACAAACCCAACCAGTTACCTGGCAATTATGGACATTCTTTTTTTAATGTTTCACATTGCTCTAAATATGTTTATGTGAACATGGTCACTACCTAAATACTGAACCAACATTAGAATCTGATATCTATCATTTAAATGCAGTATTATCTTTTAATACATTTATGGGAACATAATTTTAAATAGTAAACAGTCTGATGAACTCTAATTGGAATAAGATATAATAGAATTTTAGTGTTATAATGGAATTGGGGAGGATAAAAAAGAAGAAAAGTAAGGAAACAGTAAATGAAATGGAAGAGCCCACATTAGAGACAATTTAGTCTTTTGAGAGTTTCATATCATTTCCAACTTCGATGTTACATAAAATACATCATATAAAATACATAGTCCCAAAAACATCAATAAAATTGCAGTTCTCTGGAAAGAACTTAATGGCAGTTAATCAGTGACCACAGTGCTTGGAATTTAGGTAAACTTAGATTATCCTGCTGGAATTTTTAAAAATATTTCTGTATACATACACACACTGCTCACAATTCCACTTACATGTAGGCTCCCAATCAGTAGTAACAAAGAGAAGAAAAGTATTGCACTTTCAAAAAAACCATTAGAGTGGATTTTATTTGGCCAAGTGGAATCAACTCTTGGCACAGAAAATGGGTGATCACACACTCACTGATACTCAGCCATCCTATGGCTGTTCCCTTCACCTCTGGTGATCCTCTGATTCAATCTGGGGCCAAGTTCTGACAACACATACTACCGGGTGGAACGAGGGTAGGGGAGTATAGAAGGAAATGCCGTTCCCATTGTCTTCCACTGCAGAATCCCTTCAACTGACTCCTGAAAATTTCCTTCTGTTTGCCTTCCCCAGGAATGGCGGCCCTAGATAGTAAGGCATCAGGGAAGATGGGAATGCGAGCTGTAGTCTATTACATGACCACCACCATCATTGCCGTGGTGATTGGCATAATCATTGTCATCATCATCCATCCTGGGAAGGGCACAAAGGAAAACATGCACAGAGAAGGCAAAATTGTACAAGTGACCGCTGCAGATGCCTTCCTGGATCTAATCAGGTACGTCCTTGCAAGCCCATCCTCTTGGGTATATGCTGATCACTAGCCTCCATTATTTTGGAAAGAGAATCAAACCCTGAAAGAGGTGTCTGAATCAGCCTTGCCAGGCTTGAAACAAAGCTCACGTCTTTACTTCTAACAGAAACTGAAGTAAGGATCTATTTTCTGAGTCATATAAAAGATGTAAGATGAACAAGGAGAAGAGATAGATTTTGAGAGTCCTGCTTTTAGGATTCAGAATCTCATCATGAAGTTCTCTCCACTGTGCAGTTCATCCTGGAATATTAGTAAATTATAGCCTACGTTCCACAGTTCTTACTCATTCAGGCTTGTTTTTAGACTAATTGTTGGACTCCTAACTTAGAACCAGTGATCTGTTTTATTGTTCATTACACATTACAACATAGTTCCAGAAGGGACTTCAGAGGTCTTCTGGTCATACTTCCCAAGTTTCTCCTCTTGTACTATTTATGAGAAAAGAATTTGGCAGGTCAATAATAAAACATTAAAAGGTAGCTTCAGCATTGCTTTATGTATAGACTGATTACAAAGACTGCTAACCCTCAAAGCAGACATGATAAGAGTTCCCCTTTCACAGAAGGGCAGAGCAAGCCAGAGTGTAATTCTGGCACTTTCCTCCTTTCTCTCATGTTCACCTGCCCTGTGATCAGTCAGGTCCTAGCAGGAAGCATACTGTATCCTCAGAAGGAACACTGAGGAAGGTTTGCAAAGTGCAAGCAGGGTTAAGGGAACCTCCAGGGAATGATAGGCACCAGAGCACTGAGACTAGGAAGTTGTTTTGTTACCACCCTGGCTATGAATGGACAAAGGAAGGGAGCTGTTACTGGAACCCAGAAAGAGCTGTTGCCCTGGGATGGGGGCCTCGGGATAGGAGCTCTAACTTATTTGAAGGAAAGGAGCTGCCAACAAACCAATCAAAGAGAGAGCTGGGAGAATATATACATGGACCACTTTCTCTCTCTGCCCTGTGAATTGTGGGGCATGTCACCCAAAGGGCAGCCAGAACACAGGAGAATCCTTACACCATGGTCCACCAGGACTCAGAGAAAAATAGAGAGGTGGTCTAGAAGGCAGATGGAGGACATTCCAGCACAGGCCTCTACAACTCCTTCTGCTTTGCATTCCCCCACCAAGTAGCCTCATCCAACCTGTGCTCCCCAAACCTAACCTTTTCCTGTCTTCTTTACAACTCACCTGGACAGTGACCAGGTTGCCCATCCTAGATATACACTCTGAAGGACTCCCTTTGATCATCTGAAGGAAGCTTCCCCAAGGGATTGATTGTGTAGGTCATTTCAAGGAGTAGGTCTATGGAAGCTAGAGTCCAGAGAGGTTTGGGGAACAGAGGGTCTCCTAAGCAGCACCCCTCAATTCCCACCATGGGTAACTTAGCACTATCTATATGTAAGCACTGCCAACCCTGAGGCCTCTTCTTGAAAGCCCTTTTCAGGGAGTTAATCACAATGATCAAAAGATAATAAGCCACCCTATAATATTATTTCAAACCAAGTTGGCACCCAATAACTATGTTTTTATTTAGTTCATAGAGTTAATTAAAGCTTTTCACTGTTTCCATGAATGTGACCTCAGGTAGTTTGGATTAGAAGTATTTCATCACACTCTCTTTTCCTGTCATTTCTACCCTGATTTGAAGAGTTGAATCTTGCAATCCCCAATCTGGTTGATCCATAAGAGTACTGTGAATTCCTGGTTCCCTTTGCCTCAAAGACAAGTGTATGACATCCTGCCCCCAGCCAGACACTTGGCTTGAGCATTTATCCTGGCATCTCCTGAATACAAACTTCTATCAAGGTTTATAGAAGCAAAGACAAGGAGCACAGATGTGAAGGAAAAGGAAACAGGATGGTCTAGATAGTAGGAGGAAAGGGAGAAGAGTTTATAATCTAATGTGTGAGTGTGATACACACAAATTCTGGAATCTTGAGCCCAAGCTAACTGCCTGAGTCATGTCTCCTCCTAATGAGGGTCTAATCCAATCTCCTCTTTAACAGACGGGTCAGCTAAGACACAAAAGGGTGCTCTGCCTTGTCCAGTGTCACACTGGCCAGCTAGAATGTTGCCCCTCCCCCACAGTGAACTCAAACAACTGCTCTGTCTGTCTCTGAGAAAGTGACAAACCCTGCCACATGGCTTCAAGTTCAAATTTTGTGCACCATCTTTCATTGACCACTGAAGAGCCTCAGAACCTCCAGGGATTCATTGCCAAAGTCCCATCCCCCAGTGGCCTCTGAGAGGACTATCTGGAGAACAAAATTTCATGATCCAACCATGACTTTGGATTCAGAACATGTGACCCCTAGACAGTTGGAACAATAGCTCAAATAACCACTACTGAATAATACCTCAGTCAGCCACACTGCTAATGATTAAAGGTGTTCCATTCTCATTTTGATTCTTCCTAGGAGCAGGGTTTTGATGGCATAGTGGCTGAACAAAGAATCCCAATGGCTGACAAGAGGACAGTCAAGGTGAATTTGGGACTTCCCTGAAAAATAAGAATTACATGGGCCATACTTAGGGATAATCATATGCTTCATTTCAAGTCATAAAATTCACCAAAATTTCTCTTTCTCCATTTGCTACTTGGTTCAGTGAAATCTCTACCTTCTACACAATGAAACAGTATTTAAGGAGCAATCTTACTATGGGAAATTTTTCAATTGATTGCTGTTTTCTTTGCAGGAATATGTTCCCTCCAAATCTGGTGGAAGCCTGCTTTAAACAGGTAAAACTCTGCAGCCGCTAATTCACCCTTGAAACTCCTCTTTGGCATACCAAACCAAGTGGGACCCTCTATTCCCCATGTCCCATTTCTCCATAATGAGAAAATTTCTCTTGCCAACCAGATGGAAAACACCAGGGTTTTCTAGGAAATTTGGGATAAGAAGTGGTTCTTATCTTGTTTTGAAGTCTTGCTATTTGCCAAGCACTGTGTGTCTGCACATGAATAGCCCATTGAGTCCCTGTTCTTGTTAAGAGGATAATCAGGAGGCCCCTGTCCTTCCCATTATCCATATGTGAAGCCCATGAAGCAAGCAAACTCCAATACAAACTGCATTAATAACTTGCTTTAAAGATTTGAGAGACTACTCTAGTTTCTGGGCTTGACTTTCAAATCATTGGACTATTTATTACTACTAAAGGCCTTAGGAATTCCAAAACAGAACCATATCAGAAAGGAGTGGTGTCATTTTTGGAATGCCTGCTGTGTGCCAAGCACTAAGATTATATTTAGCCTTCACATAAATATGGTGAGCATCGCTGTCTTCCTTTTGCTGATGAGGCCACTCGTTTATAAGAACAGGGGGGTTATATAACATGCACCAATTTCCACAGATAATAAACAACAGACCCAGAATCCAAATCCCTTGTGATGACCACAAATTCTCTTCCCGTTAATCTGTTCCGCTTCCTAGAAAGCAATGTTCAAGGTGATGGGACACCTACCTGGAGGCTGTAGTGAGATTCCATTCCTTTTAGCCTCACATCCAAGCAACTCTTGGCCCTCTTCATTGTGATACTAATACTTTTTACTGCTAGGGAATAAAAATCAGAAAAGCTCATTCTTACTTCACTTGACTATAAAAGCTTTGTTGCCCAAAATACGAAAAGGGAAACAGACACTCTGGATTAAATAATAGTTCCCAAACACTTCTCCAGATGGTGTCAATTCTCCTCTGTTGTAATTCCCTAACCTTTCTGCTTGGGATCTGTAAAACAAGCAAAACAAAACCCTGACCTCGTGGAGAACTAAGTTTTACACATTTAAGTCCCCCTTTGTTTTTTCCCTTTTAAAATTCTTATTGAGACTATTTTTAATAGGTAATGCGTGCACACACTTGCAAATTTTCAGCAGAATCCTTCCTTTTAAAAAAAAATAGAGAGGCCAAAATCTAACTTTCTTTGTTCAAAAGCAACTATAACCATAAATACCAAACCCCTTTCAATGCAACCAGCTAACCCCAGCACCACGGGGCTGACTGTTCCAGTTAATCAGCTGGCACTGGATGATATCAAAATGCTGATTTCCAGATCTTTCAGATGGGAAAAGTGCTGATTCATGAAGATTTATTGTATTTAGTTTGGAATTGCATTTACAGGATTGTGAAGGGGAAGCAAATATATCTCCCCAGATCTATTTGGCTTAGACCAGAATGCAAATGAGGTCACAATTTCTGAGTAGGCTGCAAACTGTGTCTAAGGAGAAAGAGTTGGAGTCATAGAAAAAGCTGATAGAAATTGAAAATCTACCATGGACAATCTGTAAAATGCACAAGCACCCAGCGGAGTAAAGATATTCAAAAGTTGGCTAGAACAGGACTTCCTTTGTTGCTTCAAACTACCAGCAGTACCATTGATTGTTCAGGGTTGCGTACCCAGAATTGACAGCAGTCATGTCCTTGTTTGGAGATAATGGTTTCCCAATGGACCAGAAAGTCTCCCACTTACTTTTGACAAAGAAGTGGCCAAGCACTTCCTGTCCAGTCTTGCTTCCCCAGCGTCTAGATCCAGTCAACATTCATCTGTTCGCACCCTCATTGAGGCTTTGCCGCCATCACTGTCAAGGCGGGGAATTTTATTCTCATTAATATCATAGAGTGATGGGCTTGATTGTTTCATGTGGCCACAGCAATGTTGTCAGCATCTCCTGCCTGGGGCATTTATGTAGATGCCCATCAGGCAAGGCCATCTCTTGAGTTAAAAGAGAAACACCACCATGAAGTTGGAGAACCAGGCCAGAAGAAAATGTATCATCAACTATTCATCAGGCACCTGTCCTTTTTTTTCTTTTGTACCAGCAATTGAACCCAGAGGCACGTCACCACTGAGCCACATCCCCAGCTTTTTATTGTATTTTATTTAGAGATAGGGTTGCTGAGTTGCTGAGGCCCTCGCTAAGTTGCTGAGGCTGGCTTTGAACTCACGATCCTCCTGCCTCAGCCTCCCAAACCACTGGGATTACAGGCATGTGCCACCGTGCCTGACATCAGGCACCTATTCTTAAGGATTGATAATATCAGGAATTATTTAAATGGTGGTCATTTTTAGATTTGTCATTTTTAACATCCACTGCAATCTCCAGCCGAGTCTAATTCCTGAAGGGCTTTGTCACTGGGCCAACATTAGCATAGTTCTTTAAAATTTACAAAATGTTCTCATATATTACTTTTCATTTGATCATTGCAACAACCCCGTGAGGTAGAACCAGCACAGTAATCCCTGTTTGGCCAATGTGGAATATGAGAGAAAAGATGTTAGGTGATTTTTCCATGATCCATACATAGCATGATCCTCACAGGAGGTAGAAGGACTGTTATGAATATTTGGGTTTATGGTTTCAAAAAAATACCATTATTGTCTTTTCACTAGGATTTCAGAAGAAAGCAAAGGCATGTGTGTGTGTGTGTTTAGTTCAACATCTTTACCCAGTTATCTCTTTCCTGTCATGATGTTTTTATATATTTGAGTGTGTGTATTGTGATTTATATGTATTTGTGAGTGTGCACATGTTTGCATGTGTATTGAGAAATAGGGTTTGCCACAGATTAGAGACAGGTGATGGATGGATGGATAGGTGGATACATAGAAACTTTCTAGCACATTCTGTTCTTAAAGTAACATATATCATGGTAGAAAATTTGGACCATAGGAAAGCATAAAAAATGAAAATCTCTTTTAATTCCTGGGGTTTTTTTGTTTTTGTTTTTGTTTTTTACTTTTTAAGTTTAAAACCAACTATGAGAAGAGAAGCTTTAAAGTGCCCATCCAGTCCAATGAAACCCTCGTGAGTGCCGTGATAAACAACGTGTCAGAGGCCATGGAGACTCTTTCGAGGATCACAGAGGAGATGGTGCCAGTTCCAGGATCTGTGAATGGGGTCAATGCCCTGGGGCTAGTTGTCTTCTCCATGTGTTTCGGTTTTGTGATCGGAAACATGAAGGAACAGGGGCAAGCCCTAAGAGACTTCTTTGATTCTCTTAACGAAGCCATCATGAGATTGGTAGCAGTAATAATGTGGTACGTATTTCCATTTGCTGTAAAGCTATATATAAGATGCTCATTGCCATCAGCATGTGTTCTGTACTGCAGAAGGTGCCACCAGGCCGAATGGCCAATTGCAATTGATCTCACTCTGGTAAGCACAAGAAAATCAATGCATTTCTGGACCTGTAGGGGCCTTAAACCTATCTTCAAGTCTCTCTTAATAGTTGACTTCCTTGTTGTCAAAAGGTATCAACTCCTTTATGCCTCAGTGCTAATGGAATCCCATTCCTCATTCCTCTACTTCCCATCTATTCATTTATTCATTTCAGACATATTTATTGAGTTTCTCTATATGACAAGCATAGAATGCTAGGCATTGTGCATACAGTGATGAAGAGAACACAGGAAGATGTCCTGAATCTTGTAATGCTTTCAGGAGAGACAGACAACAAATAAGCAAATAAAACCAAATGCTTTAGTCACAAATGCTATGAAAAACTTAAATAAGACAGCAGGTGACTGGGGAGAAGGCACAAAATGGCCTTGGATGGTCTAGAAGGGCTTCTGAGGTGGCGTTTTTTCCTAAGACATGGATGATGACCTGGAGAAACCAGCCACACAGAGGGAGAAGAGGAGCATTCCCAGTAGAGGGAAAAGCACAGAGAGAACCTAATCAGAAAAATTGAGGTTTTCTTTCTCTGTTTGAGCCTCAAGAAACATGCGTGGCAGCTCTGCTCCAATGTGCAGAAGGACTCGTGGGAAGCATTATGGGACACTAAGCCACGATTTATAACAAAACTTCCTTTAATAAATTCAGGAGCAGGAGACAAAGGAAAAGACTAAATCCAAAATAGAATATTGACCTTGGAAAGTAAACTTGCCCTGGCAGGGAGAGAATCCTTTGCTTGGTTTAGGCCTTTTATCCCGTTTTTAATATCCAGACTCCTCCTTAGCACCTGAGGCAGGAAGGCATCCCTTGCTAAGAAAAGCACTCACTCACCAACACGATTAAAAATGTCCTTTGTCTTTCTTTAATACCACCAAAGCCCAGAGAAATCCACTTTTTAGAAGTTTGCACAAGATGGATATGAACTTGTGCACAAAGACGGGTCAGAGTGTGGTCTCCACAGGAGCCTCCCGTTGGAAGGCTCCTTTGAAATCCTGGCAGGGCTGTAAGTGGACATTTATCTTCATATTATTAAAATGCTTTCACCTTTCACCTCTTTTATGAAAGAAGTCCATTCAAGGTCACTGAATGAACCTCACATGTAGCTCTTCTAGCTGTATATTTGACTACACATTTAACATTGAGTTATTGCATTTCTGAAAACAGGTACTCCTGTGATTTCCTGGCCAGTATTTTTAAAGGACTTTTGAAAGAAGCATTGTGCTTTTCAGTTTGCAATAAGTCTTCTGCAGTTCCCAGCAGACCTTTCTCCTTAAGGGTGATTGGCTTCTCTGTTTTTAGTAACGTGAGTTTGGTTGTAGTTTACATCATACAAAGGAAGTTGAAAACCAGGCAGTGGAGCCTTTAAGCAAACAGGGTTATTTCAGTGCTACAAGTCATTTTGTGGTCAGTTGTTCGTTCTCTCGGAGTCTTCAGTGGCAAGCTCACAATTGGCAGTAACAGCCTGTGGGTAATAATTACTTAATTAGAATACCTATAAGCTGATTGTGGTGTTACATACATGCACGTTATTCATTTTAATAGCTCTGGAATTATTTTATGGTCTCCTATTTATGGGGCTAGTTTTCTATTTGCACTATAACACAAAATTTCCCCTTAAATTTACTTAAGTAAAAAGATGATTTGAAGAAAAATCCTAAGTAATATTCTGAGTAGTATGCAAATATGGAAAAAAAATTATCAAGGCCCTGGAATAAAGAGCTGACTGCAAATCTGAAACACTGACATGGTGTTGTGTGACTCTTCCCTTAACTTGGGAAGCAGGTTACAATGTGCAAAATGCTTCAAATCTGGATCTAGGTATGGTGGGTTGTGGCAGTTCTGGTACTTAGCAGAGATCAGGGGCACAGGGAGTGGGTGACATCTGAAGACCAAAAAAGCAACCCAGGTACAGTGTAAGGAAAAATGTCTAGGACAGAGAGGAACCCCAGTACCTGCATGTTTTTACACAGGTATAAGGAGAAAAAAAAAAAAAGTATCTTTGAGCAATTCTGATAGGAATGCCTGATTCATTAATATTCAGGGCAAATTTGTAATTGAAAAAGAAAAGAAAGAAATTCACTTTCTACAAAGTCCTAATAGTGTCCTGGTGGAGAAATTTGGAAATCCACCACCTTTCATTTTGACCTCTTGTTGGAAAACAGGCCTCCAGGTGTCTTGTGTTGCTTCCCCCAGGTACGCCCCGCTGGGCATCCTCTTCCTGATCGCTGGGAAGATCGTTGAGATGGAAGACATGGGTGTGATCGGGGGGCAGCTTGCCATGTATACGGTGACGGTCATCGTGGGCCTGCTCATTCACGCCGTCATCGTCCTGCCTCTCCTCTACTTCCTGGTCACCCGGAAGAACCCTTGGGTTTTCATTGGAGGGTTGCTGCAAGCGCTCGTCACGGCTCTGGGAACCTCGTCAAGGTGCGTGCCTGGCTTACCCCTCTAAGAAGGCGTGTCTGAAACTTTACCTTGAACGTGCGCCCCTCAGGTGGAGGCATTTTGTTCTGAGTTTCAAACTTCAGGAAATAAGAAATCAGCCTTTTCACCTCTGATGCTGATCATATCCATTTGGGATTCAGGGACTAGCTAGCTATATATACTTTTGGGGGGAACAAAATGGAAGTCAACTTTCCTTTCCTGTTTATAGTCATCCCCTTCTTCAGTTGACAGCTGCCTAAGAGAGAAATGACAGAATGACCTGGCACAGGCTGCTGCCATGGGGGATAATCAGAAGTGATATCTCAAAGGAACCCAGAAACAGGAGAGCTGCCAAGTGACCCCATGAGGGGCCCACGCTGTTCTAACCTCACTCCCTTATTTATACAAGTGCTGACTTAGTTCCCTTTAAGTTAGGACATGGGAGAGGAAGGAACTGTCTGTCCAAAAGACCAAATCCAGACTTACTCAGAAGTACCAGGACCCTCAGCTGACATGCCCTTTGTACTGTTCTCAGTTCTGCCACCCTACCCATCACCTTCAAGTGCCTGGAAGAGAACAATGGTGTGGACAAACGCATCACCAGATTCGTGCTCCCTGTGGGGGCCACCATTAACATGGACGGGACCGCCCTCTATGAGGCTTTGGCTGCCATTTTCATCGCTCAAGTTAACAACTTTGACCTGAACTTTGGACAGATTATTACAATCAGGTACAAGGAGAGTTCTACACAACATTTTCTTAAGAATGACTTTACCAAGTGTGTTAACTCTGTGTTGCTATAAGCAAACACCTGACAAGAACAACTTAGAAAAAATTTATTTTGGCTCACGGTTTCAGAGGTTTAGTCCATGGCCAGCCAAATCCATTGCTTTGGGCCCAAGGTAAGGTGGAACATCATGGTGGAAAGGTGTGGTGGAGGAGTACTGCTCACCTCATGGCAGCTAGGAAGCAGAGAGAGAGAACGGGGGAAGAGGCCATGGGACAGATGAACCATTCCTTCCTCTCTCAGGGGACATCCCCTGTGACCCACCTCCTCCAGCCACACCTCACCTGCTTACAGTTACCACCCAGTCTATTCAAACTGAAATGGACTGATGAGGTTACAACTCTCACAATCCAATCATTTTGCCTCCAGACATTCCTGCACTAACACAGGAGTTTTGGGAGAACACTTCATATGCAAACCATAACACCAAGCCAAGTGTGGTGGTACATCCCTATAATCCCAACTACCATAAAGCTAAGGCAGGAGGATCACAAGTTCAAGGCCAGCCTGGGCAACTTAGATCCTACCCCAAAATGAAAAGTGTTTCAAAAGGGCTGGGGATGTAACTCAGTGGTAAAGCACCCCTCCACCCCCTGTAAATACCACCGAATAAATCTCCACTACCAAAAACAAAAACAAAACACACAAAAAGAAAGACTTTAGCAGATGACAAGGTGATGAAGGTTGGTTGAAGAAAATGGTTGGGAAGGAGATCCCACATATACAGGAGGTTGAAGTTTGGAAGAATAATTTTGTTTTTAGATTTAGATATTAGCTTTTTATTTTAGATATGCACATTCATTAATAACAAAGTAAATAATATAGAAGTATAAAAAGTAAAAAGTAAAGCATGTATTCTCCACCATATCATTCCACATCTTTCTGTAAATAAACAGTATTCATGTTTGGTTTGAAAAGAACTTTTCCTATGCATAGACACACTCGCACCTCTTTTGTTGTGATTAATCATATTATACATGCTGTGTGCCCCTTGATTGGTTTGCTTATCAATTTACCATTTATAAATATATCTAGCTCCTTCTTTTTAATGTCTATGGAAGACATAGTATGGATATTTCTCCTTCTTAAAAGTCTTAAATTATACTTTAGGTTTTTTTAAATTTTTTTAGTTGTAGATGGATGCAATACCTTTATTTTATTGATTTATTTCTATGTGGTGCTGAGGATCCAACCCAGTACTTCACACATACTAAGCAAGTGCTCCACCACTGAGCCACAACCCCAGCCCTGTACTTCAGTTTTAAAAAGCATTAATGTGTTAGTGTTTATAGACAATATTGGAAAATGAAAAATACACCTGAAAAACTGGATTCATTTTTTTCTCTGGGGTTAGTTTTCAGGTAGTATAAAATAGACAACAGATCATACTGACATGTAAAGTTGAGAATTTGATTTTTGTGGAGAATATTTTTAAACTATTATTTTGAATTGTCTAGTGAAAGGTAATCTTTCCATACCTTCCCCCATCTCAGTTTCCTTCCACAGAGGCAACCACTATTACTTGCCAATTTCTCTTGCATCCTTCCAAAGATAGCCCATGCTTCTCTGTGTATATGCAAATACTACACATTCCCCCTTTTGCCTACTGAAAGTTACCAGGCAGAAGGGATTTACAAATCTAATGGCAACAGGGGGCTTTAAGCCTCCTAATCCAGCTCAGCTTCTGCTTTTCATTGTTGTGGGGTTTGGTTTTAATTATTATTAACAATATATTTGAAGATCAAAATAAGTCAGCTTTTTGTTTTTCCTTTCATAGCTTTTTATTATGAAGGTTCCCCTACATATAGAAAAGTCAAGATAAGCATTTTTACCTCGATCTAAAAATTGTTAACATTTTGCTGCTTCTCTCTCTGCCATCCTAACATCTCAACTATATATCATTTATCAAGTATCTCCAAAAAAATAAGGATATTCTTCTACCTAACCACAGTAGTAAGAATCTTAAAAGTACTTTCAGAATATGCAGTCTATCTTCAGATTTCCCCAACTGCTTTTTATTGCTTTTTCTCCCAGACCAAGATTAAATACAGATTTATGCCCTGTGTTTGATTTTATGGTCTCTTTTAATCTATATCAGTAACCCCACATTTTTGTTATGTTTATTTAGAATTAAGTTATCTTAGACTCTGTATATATGTTTATGCCACTGGAGAAGAATAATAGTTGAAGGGCGCATTGGAAAGAAAAAAAAAGACCTGAGGTCATTGACTGACGTTAGGGTTCTAGGAGCTCCAGGCCCAGTCTAACCACACCGAGGGTGGCAGATCAGCATCTCAGCTTACCTTAACCTGCTGTGTCAGTCAGTATTTCATCACTGTGACAAAATAGCTGAGAAAATCAACTTTAGGGAGGAAAGATTTATTTTGACTCTGGGTTTCAGGGTTTCAGTTCACAGTCACAGGCTCCGATTTTTCTGGTCCTGCAGTGAGGCAGAACATTATGGTGGGGAGGATGTAGCAGAGCAAAGCTGCTCACCTCATGGCAGCAGGGAAGCAGAGAGAGAAGTGGCTGTCCTGGACATGTCCCCGTGACCTACTTCAACCAACTAAACCCTACCTCCAGTGGTTTCCACCATCTCCCAATAATGACATCAGATTATGAATCCATTAATGGATGAACCCACTGATGAGGTCAGAGCCTGTGATCTAACCACCTTCCAGAAGGCCCCTCCTTTGAACACTGCAGCACTGGGACCAAGCCTTCAGCACATGAGCCTTTGGGGGACATACTAGATCCAAACCATAGCACCTATTCTTGAGCATACCTTGGCATATTGGTTAAACAGTCCCAAGTTAGGAAAAAGGTTCAGTTGCAGGTGTTAAGAGTTGAAAATAATGACAACAGTTCCAGTAACTTAAACAAGGCCCAAATGCATTTCTCTTTCAGCTGTGCTCCACAAAGCCCTTCTGGTTGGTAGGTGTTCTACAATGCAAGGGACCAAGGCTTGGTTCCAAAGTCCCTGGGGTGTTACCCTTATCCAGGTGGTATAGGATGGCTCATCTCCACCTCCAAATTTTAGCCAGTGGGAAGCAAAGAAGTAGCAAAGCTTCTAAGTTAATCATCATTTCCACTTGGTCTCAGCTCCATGGGAGGCTGAGAAGCGAAGCCTTCATTCTGGTAATCCATAAACCAGCCGAAACGTCCAGAACCATAGAAAGGGAACAGTATAGGGAGCCATGATTATTTTCTGCCACAGTCTTATGACTTTATTACTACCACTTTAGATCTAGATAATATTTTCTATTTGTAAAAAAAGATTTTTACTTTCTCATATGACCCTTCAAATAGACAGTTAACAAAATAAGTCTCAGGTAACACACTTGGCAGGTCCACACTGACACCACACACAATGAAATTGCAGTGCTCCAGAACTTACTTCACCACTCATTTTGCTTTTGAATTAATAAATTTCATCTTCTTTCTGACCCCATTAATCATTCAAGTTCAGTCGTTTTTTTACCTCTCCACTTGGATAGGGGACTTATTAGAACCAAATTGTTACCGTAATTTTACAGCATTTTAAACCTTACAAAACACTTGCAAGGACATGGAAAAGAACATAGCCACTAGCTTCTTCATTTAAAAATGGCTGTAATCATAAGACCAACTTTAGGAGGGTTGTTGCGAGGACCAAATGAGATAAGCAGAGCACATGTCGACACGTGGCGAGCACATGATGAATGTTAGTATGATCATTAGCTCGTTGATTTTTTAAAAACTCATTTCCATTTTTCTGAAGCATATCCTCCTCTTTTAACATGACAAATCAAGCACTGAGTTTTGCAGGGTACTCTCTTCTGGGAGAGATTTGTAAAAAAATGTTTTGTCTTTCAATTTTTCTTTCTACAGCATCACAGCCACGGCTGCGAGCATCGGGGCAGCTGGGATTCCTCAGGCTGGCCTGGTCACCATGGTCATTGTGCTGACATCTGTGGGCCTGCCCACTGACGACATCACGCTCATCATCGCAGTGGACTGGTTCCTGTGAGTACACGTCGACTGAGTTCCAGCTCACATTGTGGGGCACCCCCACCTCCATCCTTTGAGGGTGCTAGATAACCTGGCACACCTGTCGAGAGAACTTGGAGGAGGCGGGCAGCTTGGCCTGGAATTTCACTGTCCTCATTGCCCCATCCCTGGCTGTTATCTGGAAACCAAGCCAAGATGCCATGTGCACTGACTCCCCTATCAGACTGTGGGGCACATCTGGCTGCTACACTTCTCACTCCATAAAGTCATTCAGAGTTGGGAAACCTGCTGTTTGCAAAGCCAACATAAATCAGCAAGACCCTTTCTGAATTGCACAACACATCCCCACAGTGGCTGGAACAAAACTGCAGGCCCCACGCCCTGGTTCAGGCCCTTCCTCCTTGTGCTTCCTATTCCAATGGTGTAATGCAGTGCAGATGTCCCCATTTGAGTCCCCCAGGTGGCCATGCAGATAGTGAGAAATAGAGCTAGTGATTTGGGGTTCTGGGGAAAATTCCAAGAAATGTACCTTCCATACCCTCAGATCCTAACCACTAGGGCCCATCCCTGTGCCCTCTTCCTTACCCTTCCAGCTTACCCTTTCCCTTCCTTACTTCTCTGCACCTGTCTCTCATAAGTTCCCTTCCATTTTTGAAAAATTTGTCCTTAGGGTACCCAAAGTGAATGCCTAGAAGAACACCTAGGGGTACTAGAGTCAACAAATGCTGAATTCACTAGAACTAACGACCAGGAAGAGCCCTGTTGGGTGCAACATAGCTCAGTGGTAGAGCACTTGCCCAGTATGCTTGAGGCCCTGGGTTTAATCTCCCAGACCAAAAAAAAAAAAGAGCCCAACAGTGTACACCAAGCCCAAGGGGCAGAACACAGTTCCTCAGTCACTTGGATCATGTCCTGGCCCTGTGTGGCAGGCTACCCAGATACCCTCGGCTCCACCTCTGTGAAACGTGGTGCTCCTGTTCTCCACCCGCTGCTGGTACCGTGAGGACTGAACGCAGTGGTGCACAGCAAGCACGCAGCCTGCTTCTGGCCCTTGGTCAGCACTCAGTAACACCAGCACTTTTGTAGCATGAGACTCAGAGTTTCTTAACTTTATACTTGAAAATTACTGAGTTCCAAAAAGCCTTTTTATCCAAGTGGGCTATCTATCATATTAGAACAACTTACAAATTTTTTAATTCATTTGAAGGTTATGATAATGTGTATTAACATAAATAACATTTTTTTGGTAAATAACCATTTCCAACCCAAAAATTTAGTGGGAAGAAAGGCCCATTTTACATTCTGTAAGTCTCCTTAAAATCTGGCTTATTATCAGACAGCTGGAGCCATTCCAACTGCTTCTGCCTCCAGCAGGTTTTGACATTACATGGCAGGTAGTCTGTAAAACTCCACTACACATTCATGAGAAAGTGAGAGTGAAAGGGACAAGGGACATTCTAGTGTCATTATAGAATACTTTTGACCAGGGGGACCCCCAGGGGTCTCAGGGTCACATTTTGAGAACTGCTGGCATAAAAGAAGATGAATGGGGGGAAAGAGAACTTTTAAATAAGGAGAAAGAGAAGGGTCATTCCCCACTGCTGGGACTGTAGCTACAGCCAGCAGTCAATGGAAATTGATGGTCCATGTGTCCTTACAACTTTGATGACTACTGTGTCCAAAATATGACCATGCAGTTGGTGGACACGCCCAATGGATTTTAAGCGGTGCTTTCAGTAGGCTTTGCTGGAGGGCTCCCAGTAGAAGTTGAGCTCCTGTGGTGCTCACAGGAGCCTCCTTTCCTTCCTCCCCACTCCACCCACAGGGACCGCCTCCGGACCACCACCAATGTGCTGGGTGACTCCCTGGGAGCCGGAATTGTTGAGCACTTGTCACGACATGAGCTGAAGAACCAAGATGTTGAAATGGGTAACTCAGTGATCGAAGAGAATGAAATGAAGAAACCATACCAGCTGATTGCCCAGGACAATGACACTGAGAAACCCACTGACAGTGAAAGCAAGATGTAGACTAAACAGAGGAATGCCTTCTTGAGCACCAGGTGTTTGCAAACCGTTAAGAAACGTGTCCATCTCATCAAAGCTCATTCTCTCCAGTGAGCACCTTCCCTCTCTTCTCCTCCCTACTTGCTAGGATTGGAAAATATTCATCCAAAAATAAGGGAGGATGTTGCAGTGGCCCAAATGCACAATTTTCATCCACACTTGAATTTTTAAAATCATTTCATATTTGTCTTCCCTAATAAGGTACTGGGATCAAAAACAGTCTTACCCAGGAATGTGGCACATCATCCTATAAATGTGATGGTCCTATAAGTTAAAGAATTAAACAAACAGTAATCTAAAAGCATTTTAAGTCAACTTGCAAATTTTAAAAATCCCTCAGAATACAATTGAGTTTTAGTCTCAAACGTTAACAACTCGATGAGCAGCAATCCGTTATGGCTCGGACAGTGGAAGGGCTTTTCCCCCTTCTCTTCTGACGTGCGTCCTCATTTTATTAGTAGCAGGACAACTTGTATCACACTGAGCACTGCTGTGAGGAGGAACAGAAAGTGAAGTTGCTGTGTGGCCTTGAGCAAGTCACAGCTCATCTCTAGGCCTAAGTGTCCTCATCTGTAGAATGGGTGACTTCCTAGATGCCTTTACAGTCCCTCCAGCCCACACTTCCTGTGACATCATGGAAGAACCTGACCTCTATTTCCCCCCTGAGCCAGGTCCATGGAGCCTGGGGCTCTCAGAAAGGACACTTAATGGGAGTGAACATTTCTATGTAGGATAAGGATGGTGTGTGGTTCACTCGGTCTGTGTCCAAAATGTCAGTTATACAAGTCACCAGGTGGGAGGCCGTTCCAGGGGTAGGATTATTCATTTAACCCTTAGCCTAGTTCTTTCCAACAGAGAAAGTATCCCCTTCTCTCCTACTCTTCCCCAACAGAAGGTAATACATTGGGAAGGATGTCTCCCACCACTGAACTGACAAAGACTTAGAAAATAAACAGAAGAGTAGTTACTAGCAAGAGTGTTCTTGTGGTCTTACAATGGAACACTAAAGAGCTAGGAAAGAATGGAGAATGGTTGACACAATAAAGAGGATTTTAACACACCAAGAGTATAGTTTCCTCTAAGGAAGAATAAAAAAAGAAGAGCTTCATTTTGGTATTTATTTTTTTACCTGAAACATTTTTTTCTCTTCAGTTCTAAATCATTTCCCAAAGAAGGGTATATATGAAAAAAATAAAGTCACTTCTTACAAATATTAAAGAAGTCAAATGAATGAGCTCACTAGTGCAGGTCCAAGAGCTAGGTGGTCTCTCATCTGAAAATTTTAACCAGAAGTTCTTAGAATTAGGTAAGCAAGATACTTCTTTGTGTTGGAATTCCACTTGCCGATTCATTCAAAACTTTCCCCCTGGAGTGGGGTTTGCTTTGGTTTGGTTTGTGTCCCTAAGAGAGATGGTAGAAGATGAATCAATATGAATAATGTCAATGAGTTCGCAAGAAAAGAGAGCAGGAGCTTCAGTTTCTGGCAAGGCAGCTCCCAGGTTTAAAGGAGATTAATTTTTACCCCCTAAGGAATATCCAGTCAAAGACACTCAGTGGGAGCTGTCAGACAAATACCAGCTGTGTTTGAGTTTCTGAAAGAAAATGGTGAAGAATGGACTTAATTATGCTAACAAACAGAAAGCTAGACATACATCCTCTGATATACAATTAGAGATTTTTATAGAGATCCCAAGCATTCTGCACATATAAAAGTTAACATTAGGCTGTGGTGGAGTAAAGCATTTAATGTCAAGGTTCTATTTGAGAAATACACTACAAAAGTTAATGTACACGGCTGTCATCTTATGACACCAGTAGAGCAAAAATTAATCAAGTCAAATTAATTCTGTTATACAGTGTGATGTTTTTTATACTAACCATTTCTTACAAAAGCAGGTCCCTAGGGTGATTCTCTTGCCAGCCCATCACAGGCTCTGCATGTCCATGCACCCAGTATGGAATGGGAAGCATTACTTTGTAGGTGTATTTTCAATAAAGAAAAAAAAATAGTTTTACATTAATATCTTTGCATGCTGTTGTTATTTTTTCCCCAAAGGAAAATAAATTTTCCACTCATGAAACTATTGTTGGGAGCTCAGGGCATGCTGAGTATGGATGCCACACAGCATGGTAAAATCTTGACAGAACCAGCCGGTGACAACCACAAGGTAATGAGCAAGGACACTTTCTCCTGCTCACCTCCTAAAGCAGAAGGTGGAGACAGGAAGAGGTAAGGGAAACACTTCTCTGTAACAGCCTGCACTTACTTGTCCAGGTCAGATTCAGATTTCTCAGATAAATATAAATTATTTCCTTGTTAGGACTAGAGAAGTGCAATGCCACCAGGAGACTCCTCCAAAAAAATGACATCCTGCTCAGCCTTCAAATTAGGTAGATTCATCTCTGTGATTTCTAGTGCCATTTGTGAAAAGAACTAAGTAAAATCTCAAGAGGTATTTGAAACAGCCATGATAACTAGTGAACCACTGTCTTCATTAAGAACAACTTCTGGACAACTTCTTTCCCTTGCTTTTTAGTAAAGAATTGACAGGCAGCTGGGCACAGTGGTGCACACCTGTAATCCCAGTGGCTCAGGAGGCTGAGGCAAAGAGGATCACAAGTTCTAGCAACTTAACAAGGCCATAAGCAACATAACAAGATCTTGTCTCTAAATAAAAATATATAAAGAGGGCTAGGTATGTGGCTCAGTGGTTAAGTACCCGTAGGTTTAATCCCCCGTACCAATACCAATAAAAAAAAAAAAAAAGGAGGAGGAGAACAAGAAAGAAGTAATTGGCAGGCAATATTATGAGATTTCCAGACTGAAGTTGGATCTGGCACCCTTAAATCTGACCATCTATCTGCAGGAGCAGCCACCTAGAGGAAACACTTGAAAGCAGGGTTTGTGGACCACTAGGTCATCCATGTGAAGACTTCATGGGTTTATAGCCCTTAAAATTGTGAAGAAAGTTTTGTGCATTTGCCTTCTTTTTGATGGGGAGAGACAAAAATTTTCTAATTTCCAACAGTTTCTCTTATAGTATCTTATGGGGAGGAGGAAGGGCAAATCACTGTATTTGATCAATACATCTTAACTTTTTCCAAGACATATATGATATGTGCATAGTCAGTTGGGAATGGGAAGGAGGCTACTCACACATATTTGATCAATACATCCTAACTTCTTCCAAGGCATGTATGATATTTGCATAGTCAATTTGGGTATAGGAAGGAGACTACTCGGCCTGAGGGAACCAAACCAGGCCCCGCCCCCAAGGGATCAATATCTGTATACATGTGGGACGTTCTGGACACTAAGAAGCATTCAGGGAAGTGCCACTACAGATCAACCCACTGCTAGAAGTGCTTTCTCTTGTAGTGATGGGTTTCTTTCCTTTCTGCAGCTTAAGCTGGATTTCACACATCTCTGCAGTGCATACATGTGGTAGTCACAGATTTGCTCACAAATGGAACTGTGAAAAACATGTTCAGATATTCAGGTTAACTCTTTTTTTTTTTTTAATGTGTCTAGGTACATTTAACAAAATGTTTAAATCCTAGACTCTTATAAGTTAGGGTCTGTATCTTTCCCTTCCTGTATTCATCCTGTCAGCATCACCGTCCCTTCCCTAATCAAAAAAAAAAAAACAAAAAAAAAAACAAAAAAAAAACACAAACTTACTTTACCATTTAAATCCTTTTTCTATATCTTCGTTCATACACACCACGTTGAAAATAGAAATTTTAGTGCTGTTAATTGCGTGGGTCGGAAGGAAGCTTGGAGGAAGGGCTGGCTTCCTGTTGGACCCGATGCCCTGTAGGGATGATCTGCTTGGGGGTTGGAAGCACACTGCCTCTTTCCGGGCAGCCCGCTGGGCACTTGACCCCAGGCTGCTGTCACTCATCAAGCCTCAGTGCTGCAGAGCTTCCCCTTCTCCCACCCGGGTGGTCCCAGAACTGGGACAACAATGCCCAGCTCTGTGTGGCCTCTTCCTGGGGCCAGAGCATTTGAAAGGTGTCACCCTAGGGCAGACTCCTAATGAATAAACCGACAGAAAAACAAGGAGGAAGAGCGAAGGGAACTGATGGGTAGTGTCCTAAGGGGGAAAGTGGAGATGAAAAACTCGGGTTAAACTAGGCAGGGTCCGGGAGAGTGGTGCCCACAGTGACCACCAGGGGGAGCCCGGCGCTCGCACTGGGCTGATCTCTCAGGGAGCCCTAAGAAGGAGCCGAACTGCTTCTGGAACAGAACTCCGGAGTAACTTGGAATTCCAAGTCCTGTGGGGCAGAGAGGGAGTACTCTGAGAAAATCAGGAGGCGATTGAAGTTTCCTAAGTGCCTCCATTTCCCTCTGGTCATCCTGCTTCTGCAACAGTCTCTTCAAAGGAGCCTCCTTTTTTCTGGGAATGCTCTCTCCTCGCCACCTTTCGGCATCCTACTCCAGAATCTTATCTTCCCATTCTGTCGCTTAGTCCCAGTCACTGACTCAGAAGGTGGAATGGTAACATTCCCCAGTCACGCCTCATCCTGCCCACAAACCTGCTATCTCAATCTTCAGTTTTGAAATATTTCACATTTTGCTGAATTCCCCACCTGTAAGTAGGGTAGACAGATAAAATACAAGATCTCCTGTTAAATTTGAATTTCAGACAAGTAATAAATAAAGTTTAAGTGTTAAATAACAAATATTGTGTTAGTGTAAGTATGCAAAACACTGCACTGGGCATCCTGTATTTTAATTTGCAAATCAGAAAACCTCAAGGACAAATGAAGTGAACTGAAAATAATTTTTGTGTGCTCCAGTAAAGAGGATATGATAAAAGAACTTGTAGGGAAAATAAAGGAAAGGGAAGGGATGGAAGGGGAAGAAAGGGAAGGGAGGAGAGGGAGAGAAGGAGATCTCCAACACAGGTCAGCTTGCTTTCCTCTCCTCCCTTCCCTTTTATTTCCCTATAAGAAATTGTGTGTTGGGAAGGTGTCTTCATTATAATATAATCATTCCAATTTTGAATTTCTCTCTAAAGGCAAAAACATGCTTTAAAAAGTTCCTCTCTGACATTTCCTACTTATTTATTCTGGGTGCATTAGCACTTTTTCTGTGCTTGTAAATCTTGTGGCCACAGTTAAAAAGCCAGATGAATCACCTTCAAGACTTCACAGAACTATCTTAAATAAATTAAAAAATGTTTCAGTTATCCGTTCTTGAAAAATTTTAAGATTCACATCTGTTTTTCTTTTCTTCCCTTTCCTATTTTCTCCTTTCCCACTCTCATCTTTCTTCCCACCCACCCCTCACCCCAACACAAAATATTTTCTCTAATCCATTACAGCGCTGAAAAAATTGGCACACACATACTGTTTCCCAAGGATAGCCACATTCTTTTCATTTGGGGACACCATTTAGAAATGCACCCATATTTTTTTATATTGTGCTATTCAAAGATGATCATTTTCCTGTCACTGTAAAATTAAGAATGAGGCATTTTTCAAAGTCTTTCAGGGAACTCCAGACTCCATGGATAGGGCTCATTCCTACAGAAGTCCCTTTGGAAAGCCATGGCTGAAGGATATGAAGAGCAGAACTGATTGTTTCCACAGATGAAAACAAAATCATAAACTCTATCCCAATAAGATGTATGCTCCCCACAATAAAGACAGCAGTGATCCTACTAGAAGATGGTGTCCCGTGACAACTTTGGAATTTCTTTTTCAACTCTGTAGGTTCAGGGGATCATAGCAAGTCCTGAAAGCTGCCAGGCCAGGAGCTTCAAGACAGCTATCACAAGAGAAAATAAAGATCATTCAGGAGTCAGCTGAGCCCAGGGAACTGAATGAATCATTGGTATGTCCTGGGGAGGACTTAACTCACTAAGATTTTTGTCAACAACTCAAGTCTGAAAACTGTCACCAAAGTCCACAGCCTTGCAACTGAGGTGCCTCAGGGAGACACTTTTCTTAGAGCTGTTATACCCTCTGAAAATAAGATCATCCAAGCCATTCACATAAAGCCAAAAGAAGCCTTTATTTTTAATTTTTTTAGCTAGCCAGCAACGACCACCCTTACACCTAAAAGTGGTGTGCCGGGTGATTGAGCATTAGTTCTTTGTTGCCAGCATTTATAGGGAGGGAAGGGATTAGGGTGGGGCTGACTCTCTCTCCTGATGGCACTTGAGAATCTTTTTGGGGGGAGTGTAACAGCCATGAGGATCTATTAGCCAAAGAAGTAGCACACAAACTTGAGAAAGAGCACTTGTTAGAAAACTCACATAATCAAGCTAAAACACAAGCCCTGGACAGTGACCTCCCTGCCACCCAGAGTCCTCATCTGTCTACCCAGGGGTTGAAGTCCATCATATACAAACCAATTTTCACATCAGGTATCATGCTTTGGAGAAGACGTTAAGTGAAAGTAGGCCTTAGTTAAATGGTCCACTAAGCTTAGCAAATGATAAGTTAAACTTCTACTGGCTAATCTTAAATATATAGATATAGATATAATTTCTCAGCATAGTTCCTGGCACTCAGGAAGTTTCTTAATACATTTCGAACAAAACCAACTCCACCAAGAAGGAAGAAGCCTGGGGTGATGCTGGAGGAGGGGGAGCGCTAGAGGGAACTTCCAAGGAGGCCACAGACCTACAACTTATGGAAGGGAGGCTTTGCACAGGCCCTCACCCCTGGAAGCTGGCATGGAGAGTCGGCCAGCCTCTTCACAGAGGGGCCCACGCCTCTGCGCCGGGCCGGCAGCAGCCCCTGCCAGTCTCCTCCAAGGTTTTTGTGCAGCCTGGCTCTCCCAGCAGCTCCGCGCTGCGTGGTGGTTTTGTGAAGGGCACAATTCGACTCTCTGAGGAGACCACCCAGCTTCCTCTCCCAGAGCCTCCAAGAGAACAAAACTGTCCCTCTCTATGCCAGCGACCTCCCCCTCTGCCTGGCCCCCTCCCACGGCCCTCCGCCTAGCCAAGAGAAATGGGGAGCCAGTCAGGCCCTCGCTGGGTGGGAACCCAGGGGATGGGGTGCTAATGAGCTGTCCAGAGCACTCAAGGCCCAAGCCTCCGCGCCTGGGCCGCTGCTGCCACCCTGTGGCAAAGGGCTACTGGCCCAGAGCAACCAGACCAAACCAGGTGGAAACTCGAAGCTTTTTCTGATAATTTCATTACTTACAGACTCAAGGAGAGCTAGAGAGTCAGAAATAGCTCAGACATTTGAAGGAAAAAGTAACTTGAAGCAATCTGTGCCTGTCAGCGATTCTCAAAAAACGGATCCCTGGACCAGTATCAGCATCTCTAGGAACCTACTAGAAAAGTGAATTCTCAGATTCCACAATAGACCCACAAAAGCAGAAAATGAAAGGTAGAGTCCTGCAAACTGGTTTGACAGGCACTCCAGGTGGTGCCTGAAGTGAGAAATAAATGTCTGTTGGTATAAGCCACCCAGTCTGGGATTTTGTTATAGCCGCCCAAGCTGACCAAGACAAAGTTCAAGTATAATCATTGTTCTGATAATACCAAGTCCAGATGAGGCCTAGCTATTCAGATAGGGTGGTCAGGGAGGGCTTCCTGAGGAGCTGCTGTGTGAGGAGAGATCTGAGGACTGAGACACAGGCTTGTGGATCGAGCAGGTATAAACACCAAGTGCCAACACCATGGGTGCTCAGGTGTGGGCCATCTGGGAGGAGGCCCTTGCAGCTGGAAGAAGGGGACAGAGTCAGAGGGGACCAAGGACACATCTGGTGAGGGCTTACAGACACAGTGAGGATGAGGACTCTACTGTAGGTGTGAGGGGATGCCACTGGAGGTTTGGGAGCTATAAGAGATCCTTTAAGTTTCTTGAATGGCTCCTGCAAAATTCAGGCATTACCAGTGTGATGGTATTAAAAGCTGGGCCTTCAAAGGTAATTGGACCACGAGGGCTCTTCCCTCATCAATGGGATTAATATCCGTATAAAAGAGGCTCATTCAGCATTGGATCCCTTGCCCTCCAGCCTTCTGCTATGTGAGGTCAGAGTGTTCCTCTCCTCCAGAGGACCCAGCCCTCACCAGACAACTGAACCTGCTAGAGTTTTGATATTGGACTTTCCAGCCTCCAGAACTGTGAGAAAATAAGTTTCTCTTCTTTATAAGTTACCCAGTCCCAGGTATTTTGTTATAGCATCACAAAACAGACTAAGACAATATCCAACTTAACTGCTTATCCTCCAGGTCAACAATCCCAGTCTTTTTCCAAAGGAGTAGTCTCCTTTGGGTAAATCAGACATTTTCTATTTAAATGCTCAACCTCTTTTAGTACAATACCCTGGTCTTTCTGTTCCCCCTTTCTTTTCCACATTCTTCATCCTGCCTTAGAATTTGTTTTCACCAAGGTAGGACCACCATCAGAATACCTGGCTTTCAATCTGATGTCCCCACCTCACAGGAGTGAGTCTCAGATGTGCAAGCCACATCCCATGTTGGCTCTGGCAGCCTGCACAGTGAGGAGTGGGGTCTAAGGACTCTGTCAACAGCTTCTATAGCACTTCCTCTTGAGCCAGAAACCTTCCCCCTTCTTCTGGCCACCCTTACAACTGGAAGGGTTGGGGTTTCCATGCCTCCTTTTCTTCCTGCACAAACCTCCCAATAAAAACCCTTCACTCTGACTCAGCAGGACCAGCTTTGGATAACTAGGGAAGAAAATGTGGAAATTTAGAAAAATCTCCCTCTACAATACCTGCTTTCAAACCCATTGCCTTGAATCCAGATCCTATTTTGAGGGCTGGGGTGTAGCTCAGTGGCAGAGTTTGCCTAGCATGAGTGAGGCCATGGGTCCCACCCCAGCACTGGTGGAGGGAAGGCAGGGAGATCCTAGTTTCAGAATCAGAATCTGAACACTATCAATTTCTTCTGCTGTCATCATCCTAATTTCTTGAGGCAAATGAATGGCCTTAGCTGGCTTGGCAGAAAATACATCTGACAAGCAAAAGACAAAATCACATCAGCTCTCCATCTCCAAACATTATGTCGTTTACAAAAAATGAGGCCCAGTCGCAGAGAAATCTTCATTTGGTTTCTTTACACAGCAGAGTAGATTTGTTCATTTATGAAATTCAAACAACTTTGGCCTTTTTTGTGTGGCCTGGTTTTTCTCCCATAATTTCTTCTACTTCTTCCTCCCTTGAGATTGTGACTCGCCACAGATCACACTGCCAGGTGACCCAGGTCTCCTTCACTGTACTTTAGAGACCCCATGAGGGATAAGACTATGGATAGAGAAGGAGGGTGCCGCAGAGGCCAGACACAAAAGGAGCCTCAGTATAGTCTTCTAGCCCCTGAAGGGCCATGCTTGAGTCACGGCTGGTCATTTCCAAAGAAAGAAAGAAAGGGGGCGGGGGAGAAGCCATTATTGAAGAAGTGGCTTAAAGTAAAAATAATGGGAATCTTTTCAAATCCCTCCCCTCAAAGATCAAGGAAAATCTTGACAGGGAAGAGCTCACCATTGAACAATTATCCCCTGCCCAAATGGGAGGCAGAGTCCAGGAAGGCAATAACATCTCCTCTCTGACCCCCATTTGAGCAGGAAGGAATCAAGGAGTCTATGTGAGCAGAATGGAAAAGACTTCCTCATTCCTCTGTCCCACTCTCAGACTCGATGCAGACCAGGCACTTCCTGGGTCCTACTGTGGGCTCCTGGGATAGCCAGGCTCCAGGTGGATGAGTCCATGTACTGGCTTTGCAGGTCAGAGCCAGTACAGGTCAGAGCCCTCCTCTTATGCACTGTGCAACTCAGGACAGTAACTTCTCTTCTCTAAACCTAGCCTCTCCTGCTCTGGGGAAATGGTATTAGAATCAAAGAGCTGTGTGGAGACTGAATCAGGTCATACTTAGCTCATGCCTCGCATGTTCAAGTGCTCAATAAACTATAGCTCTTTCCGGGGCTGAAAGTCAACTGAAAAGCAACCATCACTTCGGATTGGTCAGCAGTTGAAAAGGCTTTTTAGTATCACCTCTGGCTCTTGTTGTTACTAGTATCATTATTACTTTTCCTTTCACACTGTTTTTCTCATGTGACTGGAAAGAGACGGGGAGAGTTCTTGCCACAGGATGGCAGCAAATCATCTCGATTGTGCCTCCCAGCTCTGAGGTTCCATCAGGCTATTAAAATGATCTATTTAATAGAAATGAGGCCAGTCTACAGAGGGTTGAATTATAACACGTGCCAGTTTCTGGAGCCAGGAGGACATCCTTACCTGCTCCTTCCCTTCCGGGCAGACATCTGCAGGTGTCCTCTACAGGGGCTGGTGAGCCTCAGGGGACTTCTTCACTGTGGTTTCTCTTCCTTCTGTAATCATCTGCTCTCCATCCATTGCATGAAGTTTCCCTCCACACACCACTCTCTCCCCAGCTGCCCAGCCCCCAGAATTCAAAGAGCTTATTGGTTTCCATTTCAATCATTCCCCTGCCTCTGTGTTCTGAAGTCATGCTCCCCACAGGTCAGGCCCAGGACCCTGGAACAGTCAATTCCAACCTGAACTCAGGCTTCTGCTTATCTCTAGGGAATCAGATCACAAAGTCCGAGGCCTATCAAAAAACTAAGCATCAACATATATTTGTTCAGTGCTGCAAAACACACTCAGCACCGAGTTAGCTGTAGGGCAGGACCAAGAAGAAGGGAGGCAAGCCTGTGAGCTGAGTTCTGTGAGTGCACATACCAGAACTAACCTTAGGGGACGACTTGAGTCTGGGCTCTGGGGTTCAGTAAGTGTGTGCCTTTAGGGAAGTGTTATACCCTCTCCAAACCCCAGTTACCTCATCTGTGAAATGGGTATAATAATGCTATCTACCTTGCCATGGTCACTGTGAGGTAGTTGACCATGCATACCCGGGGCAGGTAATCACAATACAACAGGCATTATTTTTACAAGACAGGTTCAAAGAATTTATGCCCCTAGTGAAGAAAATTATGTGTAAATATATCACAAGAAAACAAGGCCAACCATGGTCTGGATTGTCAATTAGGGGTCCAGAGGAGCTGGAGTGCAAGAAACTTACCCTTTTTCTCAGGGAACTATGAGGCTCTCACAGACTGAAAAAAAGCTAGTATAAGCTCCATTATAAAACAAATCCCAGTTCCCTAAGGACTGGTACTTACTGCCTTGAAAATTAGGGAGTCAGTCCTTCCAGCTCCTCCCTCATCTCACAAGGCTCCTGAGCACACTTCTCCAGGTGGGAGGTCTGACTCACAGTCCTAGGCTTGTCCATGATTATGAATTCATTCAATACTTGGGGCACCTACTGTTTATCAGCTAAGCATGGACCCTATCAGGACAAGCAATTAAATGAGTAATAGTATTGACATGGTCGATAGCATATTAAATGAGTAATCATTTAACTGGGTCTGTCTTCCTCTCCCCAGACCTCTGCAAGGCAGTTAGTCCAGCACCTGGCCTATGAGCACCTCGTGCCTGAATTAGGAGCAGCGTTCCCCCAGGCTTAAGTGCCTCTTCTAGTTGCTGATTTTAGTACTTCATCTCCCTTCCACATCAGGAATGCCCTCCCTTAGTTAAACTGCAAAGTTCTTATAGCACTTGTAATATATAAACCTTCAAGTACAGACAGGAAAATCATATATTGAAAACCTGTTACATCCCAGGCACCTCACAACAGCCCTGTGGCTGTTGAAAAATAGACATTATTCTTTCCATTTCACATGCCAGAAACTTGAGACTCAGTGGGTCGGTAGCTGATTCCATGTAAAGTTGCAATTTGAGACATCTACAGTCAAAGCAGGTGTTTCCCCCTTAGTCTACTTTAACTCTGGGCCTGCCTTGCACACCAAGTACTTAGTCTAAAACATACTGTGGGACAATCTCCAAGGTCAGTGTTTTTCAAATTATAGGTTGTCAGGTTAGGGGGTCCCAATAGCTTCTTTTTTTTTTTAATGAAAGAATAGATTAATCATCTGTATTAAAACATTGTTTCAGGAAATTTTTATTTTAAATATTGTTTATAGGTTTATATCTATATAGGTTTATATCTTAGTAAGTTCCATTTCACTATCAACAGCTACAGCTCTAAGCTTTTTCAAAGCTACAGCTCTAAGCTTTTGCTAATCAATAACCAGTAACCTATTGATAATTTTTTCAAGAGGCTGAGTGCCTTTCAGTTTCCAGAACTGATCACCTTTCAGGAAGGTTCATCTCTGAAATAGAAATTGTCCCTTAGAAACGAATGTTGCTGACTTTAAAGGAGCTAACCGTTCTTCTACCACACATTTTCCAAATTCAGTGCCAGGTTCTGCTAATGTGATTCTCTGACCCAGCCGCCCCAGATCACCCCACACCCTAGTGAATTTGAAGACGGGCAACCTGACTGCCCTAAACTTCTCACCGACAGCCCTCCTGCAGGTACTGCTACCGACAGACACGGAGCACTGGCACTTGGCTGTGGAGGAAAACCAAGTGGAGAATTCTTCGTCAGCACTGACATCTGGTGGTCATGGAGCGGCCAGCACCCCAGTATCTTGAATTCAAAGGAAAGCATCCACCTCGGAACCAGGTCCTAGAACCAGCTCCAGCCGAAGTGGTTCCTTGTGTCCTCAAACCCCTCCTGGGACCTGCCCTTCTCCATGAAGCTGGACTAAGCAGCACAGAGGGAAATAAAGAGGATTTAGAGTCACACCTAGGTTGGCACCTGTCATAGGATCCTCCTGGGTTAACTAAGACTGCTGCAAAGTCAAAATAAGGAAACAACAATCTATGGAGGGAATTGGGGCATCTTATTTTATTTACCCTCAAAACAACTCCTTCAAAGTTAAGTTTCAGACACTCAGACATTCAAAAATTTCCTTCCCCCTTCTGGCATTTTATTTAAGGCACTGTCTCATCCTTCAAAGTCTGGAGCCTTACTGCCCAGCCCACCCCCATCACTGCTTGCCTGGCTTGCTCCACTGAAATAATGGTTAATATGTATGGGGAACTCACTATGAGTCAGGCGTTGTTCTGAAAGAGTTATATGGTCAGAATCAAGGCACATGGGCCCTCTCGAGTACTATCTACCATCTTGCCCCTTTATTGGGGGTGAGATTAAGTATGATGCCCAAGGCCACAAGCTTTGGTACTGAAGTTTTAAACCCAACTGTGAGGCTCCAGAGAGCACACTGTTAGCCTTTGAACTGAATTTAACTCTTTGCCTCCTGTTGTAATAATAGCTAACACTACTGAAATGCTCATTAAGTCTGGGCTCTTTACGTGTACTTTTTCACCTGTATAGAAGCTTCCTTTCCTCTCCACCCTCATTCTCAGTCTTCACCCCATTAGAACAGAAGTGACAGCACACTGAACTTTTTGCATCATGCCCGTGATGCTGTGCTCTCGTAGCCCCAGGCCTTATTACCATGCCACTCCTTGCCTGGAAACCTCACCTCCCTACCCCAACAGTCCACTCACTCCCCAACACTGTGCCACCTTCAACTTGCTGACTCCAGCTCCAACTTCGATCGCGGCAGCATGTCCCTCAGGAATTCTTTCTGCACCCCTCTTTATACCCTGTGGTCTCCCTGCTTACTGCTGTTGTGCAGAATGTGCTCTGTCCCCTACCAGCTACACTTCCATAGGGCAAAAAGCACCCTTTACTTTTTCACCATCATGGCCCAGTGCCCAGCAGAGTTTAGAAATAGATAGACATAAAGATGGATAGACATATAGACAAAAATGTAGATATGGATATAGTTATAGGTAAATAAATGATGAATTACATATGGCCAAATGGCCAGGGTCAGCATCTATTTGGGCACTACACTATGCCCGTCCCTTGGCAGTGCTTTTCAGTATGGGTATTACTGACATCTGGGTGAGACAACTCATCCAGCGGGACTGCCTGAAGAACCATAGGCACTTGGCATCCCCGACCCATGCACACCAAACTCTGGTAGGTCTCTATCCCTCTACCCTCCACGCCACCCCTCCACATTTCCCACCTTCTCCTTTATTCTTCTCCTTTATTCCCTATTGCTGTTACGACCCAAAATACACTTACACCTTTTTAAATGTCCTCTGGAAAATAGCTTCCCCAAGTCAAGAAAGGGCTTCTGATTCAGATAGAATATACTTTGCCTTTTTTTTTCAGTACTAGGGACTGAAACCAGGGGTGCTTTGCCACTAAGTTATATCCCCAGCCCTTTTTATTTGTTAATGTTTTTATCTTGAGATAGGTTCTCATTGAATTGCTGAGGTTGGCCTGGAACTTGATATTCTCTTGCCTCAGCCCTCCCAGTAGCTGGGATTACAGATGAGCATCACCAGGCCCAGGTGGAAAATACTTCCCTGGAATCAGGCAATGTTTATGGAGCTTTGGGATTTCATCTCTAACACCATTGCCCTCTCAGTTAACCATTGTATGTCAGCTCCAAAACCCTCTTGGGTGTCAGTGAACTTGAGCTGTCCAGCAATAGTATTGTCATGATAAGTCTGCCCATGAGAGGGGTGAAGGCAGAGGAGGACAGGAAGAATCCAAAGAGACCAAGATGGCGGTCACGTTGCCAGAGCAAGGATGCTGCAGTATTTGCTCTCTCCTTTTTGACCAACTTTGCGAAGACAATAAAAATATTTTTCTGGTTTCTCTTGTCCACTGTTAACATCAAGTATACAAGCAAGTGGGTGCCCTGGAGAGATGCCTCATGTTCTTTGGGATGACTCTGGAATTTAGAAGGTTCACAAGGTGTATTGACTAGTCAACATTGCTGATATCCAGTTATTTGGGGAAAGTAAAGATCATTAAATGATTGGTGATTAAATGATTTCCTTCTCTGCAAATGGAGATTTTGTTTTGGTTTGGGTTTTTTTATGCCTGTTTTTTTAACTGGGTAGAAGAAGAAGGAATCTCAAGGAATTTCTTGAAGGTGCCATTCACTTTGTGTGTGTGTGTGTGTGTGTGTGTGTGTGTGTGTTTATGTTAACTGAGGATTGAATCCAGTGGTTCTCTACCACTGAGTTACATCCCAGCCTTTCTTTTTTTTAAAATCTTGACACAGAGTCTCACTATTTTCCAGGTTGGCCTCAAACTTGCAATCCTCCTGCCTCAGCCTTCCAAGTTGCTGGAATCACAAGACATGCAGTACACCTGGCTAATCTTTCTATTTTGAAGAACAGTTGTGGTTCATGTGAGGACTTGTGTTTTCATTATGTGTCAGCACATGAAAAAGTTAACTGTGGGAGTTTGACCCTTTCATGGTACGCATCTGTAATCCCAGCAACTCAGCTTAGGCAGGAGCATCACAAGTTCAAGGCCAGCCTCTGCAACTTAGAGAGACCTTGTCTCAAAATATAAAATTAAAAGGGCTGGGGATGTTGCTCAGTGGTAGAGCACACCTTGGTTCAATCCCCAGTTTAAAAAAAAAATGGGAAAAAGAAACAATGTTATGAAAAGACTTGTAAAACTATGCCATTATTTCTTTCATGCTCATAAGCACTGATCACTTTAATAAAAAGCAAAGCACTTCCTTAAAACAATTAGCTTTGACAATGTGTGGATAAGCAGAATATTAAATTGTAAGTGTGTCCATTTTCTTCTCGCCTTCCACGTGTAAAATAACAGAGACAAGAAAAGTAGGTGGAAGAGGATGCTGAGTAATTTCAGGGCATTATTACAAAGCGAAGCTGGTGCGATTTTGTCTCTGACATACTGAAGGAAGCCGGCGGAACCAATCTTGTTTCAGGAGTGCATTTTCACTTAGCTGCCCTCTGAGTGGAGATGCGCTACTCCTCGAAAGAAAAATCAAAGTTCTTCAGCTGCTGAAGATAAATGACAAATTTGGCTTCCAGCAATACATTCTTGACAGCTGCTAGAGTTTCAGGAGAAGAAAATAAGAAAATTAAATTTGACAGAAATGAAGGGGAGGAAAAAAAGGGAAGATTTTTTTTTTTCTTCCCAGTTAGCATCTCAATGTCCTTGAAGGGATTATTTTAGGGCAATTCAGTAACAGAGCCCTTAGGTGTGTCCCCCACATCCCTTGTAGATGTGGATGTTATTTTAGTGGAGCTGCTGCAGTAGACAATAGGAGGTGGCCACATGTTTAGTCCCTGGATTGACTGCATGATGACTTGCGTGAGACAACTTGGGAAAAAAGCTGAGCCACGACCTGCCTGGGAATGAACTGTTTAGCTTTCCATCAGATTTCACTTCTGTCAACTCAACAATGCAGAGTTTGTGCAAGAGCCTGTTCTCCAGCTAGGGCTTCAGTTGAGGAACCTGTTTGCTCCACATTTGGATAGCTGTGCAGTCCAACATGGCAGTAGCCATTAAAATTTCAATTAATGTAAATAAGTTGTTTAAATCAATTATTTAAGTTAATGTGTTGGTCTTATTTAGAAATAAATGAAATTGAAGAGTGGCTTACTCAGTCACATAAGACACATTTCAAGTGCTCGGTGGCCACATGTGGCTAGTGGTTGCCACCTTGGACAGCACAGAGACGGGATGGTATGTGGCCCTCAAGGCGGAAAGAAATATTTATCCAGTTCTCTGAGCTCAGGGCAGGGTATGCGCATAGAGAAAAGTCCATCTTCAGAACTGGGGATTGTAATAGGTGTATTGTGAAGATTAAATGAAATAATATGTGTGAAAACAGAGTGCCTGGCAGATAGTAGATAGTCAACAGGTATTAGTCTCCCCTCTATGTCCCAAGGGCATTGGCTAAGCCTGCGAGTTTGGGGAGCAGGCTGCATGGCTGACTCCTGACTATGTGATATTGGGCACACTGCATTCCCAAGTGACAGGTGAGTGTGGACATGTTACAGCTCAAGTTGAGCATACCAGCGTTTGCAGTAGGAATAAGAGCCAGTGGCAAGATCACTTACTAAGACTCCATTTGCACTTCTTATGTTAAGGGTAAATGTTTGCCAGTTAATCTCACAGATAGCAATTAGAAAATGCAGGAAACCAACACTGAAGCAACCACTCAGAACAATGGGGTGTGGAAGAGTGAGGTAGGATTCCATTTTATTTACACTTGTGTGGTCAGCTTTGTTGCAATCAGCATCAGTACTAACACCTTACAATGCTTGCTATGCTTGACACCTTTAGAACCTAATTACATGCATGTTGGGCCTATGGCGTTTTCTCTTCTATAGCACATCATCTGCTTCCCTTCTGTTTATCTTGCCTCCCTAGCTACTGGGTAATTTTCTTGAAAGCAAGAGCTGAGTCCATTCATATCCCACATGTACATACATATCCCACATGGTACATAGCACAGTCCTGTTCTGGTTTTAGAAGAAAAAGAGAGATGGGAAGAGCTGGTGTGCATGTTAAAAATTGGAAATAAACAGGTATTTCACATAAAATGGCCATGTTGGGTGAGACTCACGTGGTTGACTACAGGCTGACATTTGGTGTCTGGTCATTTTATGACAGCCTGTGGAAGAACAGCGTCCTTCATTGTACCAATCTGAAGTAATTATACTGGAAAAATCCTTAAAGGTCCTGCAGCCATTACTTGTTCTAAATTATTTTAGAGAGGTATATTACATTACTTTTCCTATATATTTTTAAATAGCACATAAATTTATTCTCTTATAAAATATTTGAATAATAGGGAAATACACAAAATAAATAAATCATAGAAATTGCTTTCACCCCCTTCTCTCACTTCCCAACCCACTGGCAAGCCCTGTTAAACTATTGGTTGTGTTTTCCTGAAGCAATCTAGCTCATTATGTTCGGTTATATATGTGCATTAGTTTTCTGTGACCTCTAGTAACAAATTACCACAAGCTTAGAGGTTTGAAACAACAGAAATTTATTCTCTCACTATTCTGGAGACCATCAGTCCAAAATCAGTATCACAGGACCAAAATCAAGGTGCCAGCATGGCCATGCTCCCTCCAGAAACTCTGGGGGAGAGTCTGTTCCTTGCCCCCTTCAGCTTCCAGCAGCTGCTGGCATTCCTTGACTTATGGCCACATCATTCCAACCTCTGCCTCCAAAGTCCCATTGCCTTCTCTTCTATGTGTATCAAATCTCCCTCTGCTTTCCTCTTATAAAATTTGCATTGTGTGGAATATTACTCAGCCATAAAGAAGAATGGTTTTATGACATTTGGAAGGATCTGTGGAGACTGTCATGCTAAGTGAAATAAGACAATCCCAAAAAAACCAAATCAAATGTTCTCTTTGATACATGGATGCTAACACAAAACAAGGGGGTTGAGGAAATAAAAGTTCAGTGGGTTACACAAAATGGAATGAAGGGAAGGGAGGGGGAATAGGAATAGGAAAGACAGTGGAATGAATCTAACATAACTTTGCTATGTACATATATGAATACACCCCAGTGAATCTCAACATCATGTAAATCCACAAGACTGCAATGCTAATTAGAACAAGATACACCCCATGTTTGTATAGATAAGTCAAAATAAACTCTACTGTTATGTATAACTAAAAAGAACAAATACAAAAAACTAAAATATTGCCTTGTTAAATTTAGGGCCACTAATATCTCCATCCTAAGATCTTTAATTTTATCATATCTACAAAGATACTTTCTGAATGTGTAGTAACATTTATAGGTTCCAGATATTAGAACTTGGAATAATATCATATTATTACATTAATATGTAATCTATTAGTATATTGTTATGTATTATCTTATTTAAATATTATATATTTATTTTGTTTTATTATAATTTAGCCCCCATGGCAAGTTATTTTTTAAACATTGAAGATTTATTTACATATTAATGACAATAGCAACAATGGAACTGCTGTCCATACCTTATCCATGTTCATAAAACTAAGAAAGGCTAACATTCTGACAAATCTCCCTTCTCTAACATCCCTCCTCATTTTTCCTTTAACTAACTTAATTATATCCCTTTGGGGTCATCTTAAAAGAAGCAGGATGTCCTAAGGTCGTGTGCAGCTGGTAACTTAAATTCAGGGCCCCAGGGTACTATTTTCAGTCTTCCCTCCATCCTCCCTTCAGCAAGGGTAACTCAGCTCCCAGTGCAACCAGCCCCTTCCAGCCCATTGCATCAGTTTACCACTGTGGTTGTTCCAGCTTCGTTGTCAGAACAATATGATGAAAGAGCTTCAGCATCTGATGCAAGACTCTGCTCCCTGGGTACCCTCATGCCCGAGCAAGTTGGCTCTGTGCCCCATGTGACAACCAGGCTGCCTGACTGAGGAACCGTCACCAGTCCCTGGAGCACCTGAGACACTGACCTTGAAAGCAGCTTCACGGCTTCACCTGTGAAGGGGAAGAATTCTGCACACGGGTGGGTTCACCAGCATAGCTAGCAGAATAGAGATAATGTACAATGGAGGAGGAAGGAAGAACAGAACTAAAACCCCAGCTTCCGCTGACCTGCTTTCCATTCCTGATTGGTTTGTTCCAACTCAAAAGTCGGATCTTCCAGACACAGTCTGGAAGGTCTTGCCTGGGGAATACACAGTGCAGAGACTTAGTGCTTTCCTTTTCCTGTGTGATTAGGCTTTGGAAATGATGATTAATACAGAGCCTGTCAGGAGAAGTGAGCTCCAAACCCTGCACCTTCCCACATCGTATGCTCTTACTCATCCTTGTATCTCACCGGTATCTGTTTTACTACAGGGAAGGAAGCAGTTAAATTTCAAAGTCAAACAATTGTGAAAGTTCCAGAACTTTCATTCACCACTAGTAATTGCTGCTCAGAAAAATAAAAAATCAGAAGAAAGCATAACTCCAATTCCCCACAGTCTGCCTGCTGGATTTTTTCCCCGGTAACCAGCATGGTATTTACCAATATATCTTAAGTCAAGCATGAAAAAGTTGACAATACCAATAGTTTTATTATTTGGAGTGCTGACAAAGGATCTAATAGGGCAGTTAAACACTATGTCAGACCAAGCTCATGACACAAATATGCCCATCCTCCTGGAGGGCTGTTGGGAGGAATGAGCGAGGTAATATATCCAGGGTGCTGTGTGCAGCGCCTGGCAAGTGGCAAGGGCTTGATAAATAGCAGTGACACTATTCTTAGCACAACAGTGGGGCCCGCATGGAAACTCCATCCAGGAGTAGGAAAGGGAGGAGAAGAAAGGAGGAATGCACAGTAAGAGGTGGGGAAGGAGAGAAAGGGAAGAGAAGGAGAGACATCAGACACATTTTACATGTTTCCCTCCAGATAAGCTTATTCCCTAGGCACACAATCCAAAAGGACCATTTTTATCTGATGGTTGGATGCAGCCAATTGAGCTAAAATTGTCATCATTTTCATTTATGACAGAAAACATATTCCATGCTTGGAAATGCAGTTGGCTCTATTCATTTTCTCTTCTTTACAAAAATTGAAAGACCCAAGTGCCGATTTATTTTCCCCACTACTGGCCCCTGGGATTCCATCCTGTGTTAAGGCTTCATGGCCCATTCGCCTGTCTGGGATATCTGGAACGTGTGCCTGACTGGGTAAAGCCTCCCCCTCCTGGTCAGGCAACCAAGACGTCCTTCGATTGCCATAGTGAAGTGGGTGACATTTGTGCCACCTTTCTGTCTTTCAGTGTGTTGGAGTGAAATAAACAGCTGATGTACACAGCCAGCCTTTCCCTGGGGAGTGAGGTAGCAACTGTTAATATTCTTTTACCCATTTGTGTCCTGTGTGGGTCCATGGAGGATTTGAAAATCTTTTCAACCACAGCATGTACAATATTATGACATAATATGAGTTAGAATAAATAATCAACAGCAGCAGGAACAACATAAATAAAATAGAAAGTCAAGACTGGTCTAAGGCTCTGACTACCACGGGGGATATAATTGTGCCTCAAATTTAGCTAGAGAAAGAAGTTTCCAGTCAGGCAAAGCAGCAACCCCGGAGCAGGCCCAGGAGGCCAACCTCAGGCTGGAGATAGGGAAGAGCAAGAGCCACTGGCATCACCAGAAGACCTCAGGGTCACAACAGGGTGAGGCTGAAAGTCTGGGAGGCAGAGGTACCAGCTTCATTCCTGTCTTTGCAGCCTAACCCCCCCGATTTATTGTGGCCCCAGGGAAACACAAAGAATGGTTGATAGCCAAGGATAGTGGGAGATGCTGTCTAAGGGTGGGTCCAGATGCTTGAGATCAGGGGAGCAAATGGCAAAATGAACATCAGCAGGGCACCTGTGGTGAAGCCTGGGAATTCCTGGAGAAATAGTTTGCTGTAGCCTGCCAACAGTTAAGTGCTAACTTGTAGCATTCTAGACTACAGATTATGACTCTCGTGCTCTTGGCATGGAAAATACTCAAAGCAAATATTACCAGTCATTCAGCAAGTTTTTTAAAAAAATTTTTTTTCCCAACTACTCTTATGAGCAACAGCTTCCCCGTGAATCTTCTTGGATGAATTAACTGTGCACATGCCCCCAGAGAAACTAGGTGAGTTCGCCTATAGCGAGCAGTTACTAGATATGAAGCAATACATTTAGGTTCACATTAGTAAGCAGTTAGTAGGTATGAGGAAGACATCTGCCAAAAGAATAATTTTCAATTCAGAATGGTTAATATTGAATGGTTCTTGGAAGGAAGACAGGCAGGCAGGCAATCAGCTTTCAGGACTCCTGTTTCTGGTGGGCCCTCTGGATCCCTAACAAAAAGCCATAGATCAGCAAACTGGAAGGTTTGCCTGTTTCCATTCTCATATCATCTATCATCTATAGCCAGGCGTCCAAGCAACATAAAAGAAGTTTCAAATCATTGAAATATAACTTTGCAAACAGGTGAAAGTGGTCAGGAAAAATAATATAAAATTATTATCTCTTTTTCTGGGTGCAGTGGACAAGTCTGTAATGCCAGCAACTCAGGAGGCGGAGGCAGGAAGATCACAAGTTCAAAACCAGTCTGAGCATCTTAGCCAGACCCTGCCTCAAAATAAAAATTAAAAAGGTCTGGGAATGTAGCTCAGTGGTAGCATAACCCTTGGTTCAATTCTGGTACTGCAAATAAATATATAAATTTTAAAAATAATTATCTCTTTTCACAGCAATTCATTCTGGCTAACTATACTTTTGGTAGAAGTATGAATATACAGTGTACCAGAATTCACATCAAGTCTGAACTAACAGCATAATAGCTTCTGAGAGCTATGGACCTTCCAATTATCTCTTCTGATTTGGAAAGTATGGAGAAGGATTCCTAAGGTATCTTTCCCCATGCTCTTGTCCCTTAGTTCCCCAGGATATGCAAAATAATGCCCCTCAAACACATCCACATCCTAACCCTGGGAATCTGTGAATATGCTAGGTTACATGGCAAAGAGGAATTAAGGTTAAAGGAGGAATTAAGTCAATCAACTGACTTGAAATGGGGAGATTATCTGGGATTATCCCAGTGGGTACAATGTAAAAGGGTCCTGAAATGTGGAAGAGGAAAGCAGAAGAGAAAGAACTAGAGAGAGAGAGACCACTCTAAGGACTTAACCAACCTTCACTGGCTTTGAAGATGGGAGGGAGTCAAAAGCGGGGGCGTGTGGGACTTTAGAAACTGGGATTGAGCACGAAAACAGTTTTCCCCCTGGAATCTCCAGAAAGAAAGACAGCCCTGTCGACATACTGGTTTCAGCCCAGTGACACCTTATTTTGAATTTCTGACTGTAAGTTAATAAATTTGCTACTTCACTAATGCATTATCTCTTCCCAACTCTAACTCATATATAACTCTAGAGTTTACCCTTCTCTCTCTTCCTGATGGTAGTAGTTCCCCAACCTTGACTACACATTGGAATCCCAAGGGAGGCTTTCAAAATACTGAATCCTGGGCTCCATACTCAGGGACTCTTATTTAAATGGTCTGAAGACAGCCCAGGAATGAGGAATTTGAAAAGTTCCCCAAGACAATTCTAATGGACAGGGAGGTTTGAGAACCACTGTCATTAACCCCTTGGTGTCTTGATAGTTTTCATTCTTACAGTCTGAATCACTGGAAAGGTGAAGAAATGGTCTTCAAGTCAAGCTTTCAGGGACATAAAGCCACAATATAGATATGGCTACCAAAGACGCTTCTGCCTCTTATGTGATCATTAAGTAGCTGGCTGCAGAATCAGTGATCAGTGGCAATGTCACCTTCCTATAATCAGGAAGATGCTACAGTGGGGAAGCGCCCATTAGGAAGTGGCACAGATGTGCTGTGATGGACACCAGCTGGAGGGACGGCAGTGGCAAGCCTCTTGGTACCCACCAACTTAGTCACCAGACAGTAGCATCTACATTAATGCTGCTACAGGAGAAAGAAAAAAAAAAAAAACCTTCACGACTATGATTCCTAGAAGAAAGCAAGAGCAGTGAAAATACAGCTCCCACCTCCTTTTGCCTTCAGGTCTTGCGCAAATGTGTCTAATGGTCTCCACTTACATGGATCCCAAGCCTTAGCTACAAGAGAGTCCAGAAAAAGGAATTCTCTACTGTCTAATGTCTTCAGTTGTGGAAAGTTCTCCAGAAGAAAACTCGAATGAATCTTGAGGCCAATCCACATAAGTTCCATAGATTGTTCCTCTAGTTATTTAATATCCAAAATTACTTTCTCCATATATTTAAATTTCTAAGCAATATCAATATACCTGTTTCTATACCCGCAAAAAATGCACTTACCTCCCCTCAAAAGGAGAGACCCAAAGTCCCCTAAGTCCTCCCCTCCATATCTAACTCTGGGTGTTATTGATTCCTTCCCTAGTTCAGTCAATAATATTCTATAATGTGCAAATTACCTTATAACATTTAGATCATCAGTAGACTACTTATAAAACTGTGATAAAAAGAGAAAGGAGATGAAGAAAATTGTCAAAACATTTAAAATATACATAACAAAGCAAGGAAGAAAATATTTGCAGTTATGATAGTTCTCATTTCAGTCACAGGCTATAGTGGACATTTTTTTTTCCTCACACAACTCATTGTAAGTTACTTCACTCTCAGGCACCATCACAGCTGGACCAGGTTACTTACTTAGTGGAGTTGTCCAAGAATCTAAGTCTTTGGTGATCTTGATTATGCTAGATTTCTATATATATAATATATAAATTATCTATATATAACTATTAAATGTATAAGGCTAATATAAGATAACCTTACAACCGAGTATGGCACTACTTTGAGTTGCTTCAGAATATCCCTTGGATTCCAAATACGCTCCTCCCTAACAGGATGGGGATGTAGCTCCGTGGTAGAGTACTTACCTAGAATGTGTGGGGCTCTGGATTCAATCCCCAGCACTGCAAAAACAAACAAATAAATAAATAAATACTCTTCTCTATGCTGGCATAAAGCAGCAATCCTATTTCTCATTGATAATTGGGCAATCACCTAGCTGACATAATAGTGACCCCTCTTTTGCCTTTTGGTTCATTGACACAAGTTTCCCAAAATGATCAGTGGCAATCTCAAATTCCAATTCAATGGAACAAACTGACATCATGTGCCTCCCGATACTTTGCATTGAGAAAGACGCAGCCTGGGTTAGATGGCATTCTTGACAAAAATGCACACCCTGGATCTAATTGTGAAGAGACAATCTGTTATATTGGAAAGAGAATTACAGACATCTATAAAACAAGACAACGTGTCCAATTTATCTTTCAGCAATTTCTTCCCAAAGCATGCCCTCTTATGAACAAACATGGGTCACATCCACCCTCATATTCTGTGCCCATCCTACAAGTTCCACCCACATACCTTTTCCCCATTCCTTTTTGACACTAATGTTCCAATATTTTTCCTTCCAAGTCCCTGAGCATCCAGCTAGTCCATGCCCATTAGCCTTTAACAATGAATCTACGTTGGCCTGGAACTCTGAACACTTTATTTTCAGGCAAGAATCCTAATATCAGTCTGTGGAAAGTTTTCCTTGCCCATTGCACTTCAAGGTTATTCCTGAGTGAGTCTAGAATGCCATGTCACTTGACCACCTGATGCAAACATATCATGTGGGTGGGTCCATAAGCCAGACTTGATGTGCTTTTTTTCTCAGGTAACTTGTTCCTTGGGCTCTCTCCAAGAGCTGTAGGCATTGACCTCTCTCCAGCTCTCCAAGAGCTGTAGGCATCGTAGGTGATGCCTTGGGAGTTTGAGCCCCCTGCGGGGCATTGCACGGGACCTTCAAGACCACTTAATAGCCATGCACAGTGACGCATGCCTGTAATCCCAGCACTTGGGAGACTGAGGTAGGAGGATTGCGAGTTCAAAGCCAGCCTCAGCAACTTAGTGAGGCCCTAAGCAACTCAGTGAGACCCTGTCTCTAAATAAAACACAAAATAGGGCTGGGGATGTGGCTCAGCGGTCCAGTGCCCCGGGTTCAATCCCCAGTACCAAAAAAAAAAAAAAAAAAACGACTTAATAATGAAGTTTGAGGAATGAGAAGACCCTTTCTTATAGTATGGTTCCTCAGATAACACCCAGCTTGCAAGGACAGCTTGTCCTTGCAAGCCAGGCTTGTTTCTCAAAGGGAGAATAATCAACTGACAATACAGTTTGACTTTATTCCACAGTCCCAGGGAACCGCATTGTAATTCTCCTAGAGAGGCTGCTGCAGGCTTCGTGCACCTCACCTAATATAGACATTTCAGCCATTAGATCTGCTGGGCTTTCAGAGCGGAGCAGCAGGGCTTCTTGATCTGCAGTCTGGACCATCTGAAAAGCCTTTTAAAACGTTGGGCCCTACTCAAAGCTGGCAGTCTTACAGGTCACTCAATAAATGAGTCTGAGCAGCATATCTAAATGTGATAAAGATATCTGCCAAACATGTGCCTCTTTCCTAGCAGAAGGTGCAAGAACTGGTCTTTCACTTTGGATGGAATATCTCAAAATTCTCCAGGTCATTGGCCTTCCATAAACTTTACTGAGGTGACAAACTCTTACATTTTTTTGACTTTTTGAAAATCATGAACCAAGAACACATGCCACTTCTTTTATCATTCCATCATTGGAATGATGTCATTAATAGAGTGAACCAGTGTAATGCTCTACAGCTGTATGGTGTAATTATCAGTGTCCCTGAAAACTAAATTGGACCAAGAACCTGACAGATGACACACCTGCAGATAGGGATGATAGGGAAAATGGACTACTATCTCTGTGGGGTAACAGACAACTGATTCTGGTAATCTGTACCAATGAGAATAGGGAAAAAGAGAATTGCCAATTTTATAGCTCCATTCTAGGTACCAGAAGCTAAATTGATTTGACATCTGGAACAGCCAATACAAATGGAGTCATCATCTGATTAAGTTTACAGTAATCTACTATCAAGCTCCAAGACCCACAGTTTTTCTTAAAGGCCAAATACATTAGTTAAATACAGATAGGAGAGGAATCACCATCCAGGCACTTATTAAAACCTTCTATGGCCAGGCACAGTGGCACATGTCTGTAATCCCAGTGGCTCAGGTCGCTGAGGCAGGAAGATCGTGAACTCAAAGCCAGCCTCAGCAACTTAGCAAGGCCCTTAGCAACTCAATGAGACCCTCTTTAAATAAAATACTTTAAAAGGGCTGGGGATATGGTTCAGTGGTTAAATGCCCTTGCGTTCAATCCCCAGTATAAGTAAATAAATAAATAAATCCTTCTATGACAATGCCAATCTCTATGATTTCCTTAGGGTTGTAGTATTTGTGTTTGTTTTGCTATTTTGGTAGCACATAGTAGTCCCAACTCCACTTAACTCTTCAGACTCTTCATCTGTGCAACTCAAATTGGGCCTAGGATTTTTAGATATACAGCATTTTTTATCTCAAGTGTGATCTGGTAGACTGGCCATCTATTCTTTTCTAGAAACTCCATGATCAATTAACACCAACCAAGATCAAATTGCCACTCTGGTCCTGCCGATTCTGCCTTGCTTCTGGAATTCAAGCATTGCTGCTTGTCTTCTGCCACTCCAGCATCTCCTACCTTCCCCCTGACCTACAGAGGGCTCCACAGCAACACCGTTCAAGAACACGTTTCTCATGATTGTGTTCTCAGTGCCTTAATGAAAAGGGCATTCTTGGTGGGTAACTGGGTCACACGTGAAATATCTGTTCAAACAGTTATTTTTCCTAGATATCTGGATTCCTCCAGCTATGTCATACAAAGAGTTTCTGACACCTCAAGTTCCTTCCAAGTATGCCATAATTTGGTCCTGTTTCAGTCAATCAGGCAGGCTGAGTTACATTCCCAGCTATCTCAACTAGAAAAATGAGTCCAGTTGTCTTCAGGAAATGCACCCATACCAATAAATCAAGATATATTTAAATTTTTGCTTCTTCTTCTATGTCCTAGATGATGATCCATCACCACACCTATCCTCCAGTTTTTGTCATTTTAAATGAGCAAAATCTTTCTGTTCTTCAGGTGTGTAAACATTTGCCTAAAGCTTACCCTTCTGGGGCATGCTGGGGTTGAACTCTAGTTATAGGTCTGGAATGATGAGTGGTGGGAGAGAGAAGCAGGAGGGAAACTGGCATTCCCTAGCATGGATCACCTTGGCAAGAACATTACAAAGTCTCTAAGTTACTGATGAGCCAGACCAGGGAAGGAGAAGATACTTCTACTGGCCAGGGAGTTTCAATGGGGTTGGGATTTGTGTATTCAAGTTCAATTGAACCCACCCAAATGGCCCCATTTCAGTTCTCAGGATCCCACTCTTTCCCAATTAATATCCAAACATTTGCATAATAGATCTAGTGATGCTGTGAGTTCAGAACATCAATGTTAAACATCAACCCACTGGATCAAATTGCATCTGATGTTAGAATGCATCATCATTGCAACTACATGAAAGATATAATCCTTCTAGGAAGTTATAGACACTCTCTGGTCCTCTGATTAGGTCTCATAACAATAAATCTAAAATCTTTGGCACAATATTTTTTTTTCATAAGTTCCCCAGTGTAGGTAGAAACAGCCCTCCAACTCCGTGGTCCTGGTATTCCTTATTCTCACCACAGTGGTCAACAGGCACTCAGGCAAGCCTGGCCTCCACTGGGCACGTCAATCCTCACAACCTGTGGATGAGGTCATAAGTAACTATTTTACCACTGCATGTCATACAGCTGCCAGTATTCCATATTCTAATGCTGGCCTAATCAATTCTCTCTTCAAACTCAATCAACTCAGAAAAAACAAATCCAGATTTCCAATTTCTTTAAAGTCTGTTACCTATAACCCTTCTGGTGCCAATAACCATCAGGTCAGGGTTTGGTTGAAGAGAACATAGGCCATTCTAGCAAGTTGGAGCATAAAGAGTTTTATTATCAGGTACTAAAAAGCTCACTAAATCACTGGGAGAACCAAGGAAATAGACTAAGGTGGAGGTTTCAGAAATGGCTTCCAAAGCTAGATGGAGATTTGGGTCACCAAGTGAGCTCTTGGCTCATCCAAGATTAAGAAATAGCTACCTCCTAAACCACACTATGACTGCCAAAGTCAGAAAGCCACCCCAGGGTGGGAGCTGTCATGGAGAGGGAGCTGGCTCCATCAGACCAGATATGCCTTAATTCTTATCTGCAGAATGAGATCTCTATGACCCACCCGCGGACACCAGCAGACTTAATGCTATTGCTACAGTAGAAACACAAACGCCAGGACCAGATGAAGCTCAGTGGTAGAGGGTTTGCCTCGCGTATGTGAGGAGCCTAGGCTCCAGCCCAGCACTGCAAACAGAACAGAAAGAGCAAAAGCATAGCTTCCGTCTCATATCTGCCTTCCCAGCCCTGCACCAGCACAGCATAATGGTAGAGGTCTAAACCATATCCAGAACCTGAGGGCAGGAATCTGGGAAATGTGTTTAGCTCTCCAGACTGCAGTTACAGAGAGGCATAGCAGAGGAAGTGGACATTGGGGCAAATCTACTAAACCTATACAAACCCCAAATGCTGAGTTGTAGTCTTCAGTTCTGACAACTGTAAGTCTAATTCTGTTTGCATCTAATAAGTCCACAGCTTACAATTTTATATATTCCCCATACACCTGGTATAATCACTTGACAGCTACAGGTAAACTATAGGTTCCCATTGCTTGAATGACTGCTTTAAAATATATTATAACAAAGGAAGTGGTTTACTGATGCTTTACTAGAAGTCACTGGAAATGGATCCTCCACCCAGCTGCAGCACAAAATATTTGCTGTTTATCTTGATGAGATCCCAGAGGGGCTTCTGAATCATCCATGTAACAGTAAATGACATTCAGTAGTATTGTAGTTTGAAGCACATTGTACAATATACTCATTTGGAAACTGATATGGGGAACCAAAACACACTTTTTTCCATTCACTTCCAAAAACAGAGACTTTACTGTCTTAAGAAAAAGCAGTTCCATGGCCTCTTGCCTTGAAGTCAATAATATGCCACACAGAATTCCAGTGGGGATGACCAGTCTATCTTCTTCAAGTTATCCCCTTTCTTATCTTCCTTTCAGTTGTCTTGAAACGCTTGAGATCTCTAGAGTAATCATTCTGCCTGAAACAGAGAACATCTTTGTGTCTCTCAAAGGAACTACAGGCTCCTCCTTCAAAGTCTGCTCTCAGCCCAGGACCTATTGGGGTGTATAAATATCCAGTTCACACAGGCTGCCAAAGTATTGGGCAGAACCCACCCCTTGTACAGCCCACCTGCCAGCTCAGAATTTGGGAGACCAAAGGTCATCCTACTCATCCCCCTGCCTTCAGTCAGGACTTTGCAAAATCACTCTCAATCTGCAAGAAACTCATTGTGAGTTGCAAATGACATGAGACACTAACTACCATTTTCTTTTCAAATCAAGTTTCCCATTACTTCTCAAAACATCAATTGAAAGAGAAAAGTAGCTAACAAGGGTGAAAAGATTCAGTTTCAGGAGCATCAAAGTGATCTTGCCAAGGCCCATGTGGTCCTGAAAAAAATAGTATTTTCTCAAAAAGTTAAGGATTTAGGAGGCAGCTCTGACCCAGCAATGTAGCACACGTTGACATGAGCACACCTGATCACTCTCAGCAAACAATAGAGAAAAGAAAGGAAATGGAGATAATCATTCTAGTAACTTGATATCTCCTCTCCTACTGAATTACTGCAATAATTGCCTCAGTCCTTAGTAGATACTGGATTACAGACTTAGTAGTTGCTCTGAGCTTAGATCCTAAGAATAATCTTAAGGGTGCAGTATTCTTCCATTTCTACATTCCTACTGAAAATTTCATGGTCTTTAACAATGTATACATAACCCCCTTTTTCTTCTTTCCTTAAACACACTCAAATCTCAGCTTTCCTCTAATCCTAAATTCTCAAGCCTTGTCTATCAAGTAGAGCCAGGTCCCCCAGGGTATTGGCTAGGTTGGAGGTTTGTGGCTCCAAAGGAAGGTATTTACTGTGGCATTATTTTCTAAAGGACCCATAGAAAATTACATGCCATTTCTACTCCTTTATAAGAAGTCAAGGAAGGAGTAAGAGAGGTCTCCTACGATTTCCTGCTAGAATCCTGCCTGTCCTGCTTTGTGGCATCTGCCCTTGTCTTCCAACTCCTTCCCCCAGTATACACGAAGGGGTTTCAGCAAATTCCTGCCTTTCTGACCTAATTTGTGTCTTGCATTCTCCGTTATTGTTCTACGATGACAGTAACACACACACACACACACACACACACACACACACACACACACGTAAACACACTTTGATCTTCTATCATGACCCCAATAGTCATGAAGAATAACAGTTTAGTTTTGGAGCCAAGTTATGTAGGTTCCAGTTGTGAAGACATTTATGAACTGCTGGGCAAGTTCTATGCCCCAATTTCTTAATCTGTAAAATGAGGATAATAAAGCATCCAGTTCAAATAGTTGTTTGTGAAGATTAAATGTACAAATGCTAATGAAGTTCTTAGAAAACAATGTCTGGCACAAGGCGGTATCCAGCACATGTCGATGTTATAATTACGAAATATGACATCCAGATGGTGTATTGAGTAGCTACATCCTTCACCTGTCCTAACAAAGAATGCAATATTGAGTACTCAGTGTTTTCCCCAGACCCAGTTTTTATTATGTCACCATAGTTGATGGTCATTGAACCTAAGATGGAAAAAGCTCTGGACAAAGGCGGCCATCTCTAAGTAGACACACATCAAGGAGAAGACCTGCTGGAGGTGAGATGTGATTGGAGAACTCCACACTGCATGGGGACACCCCAGCCTCACAACCTCACCTTTGAAAATCTGAATACACAAAAATGGAAGGAAGAGAGTCCTGCTTGGAAGGCGATGAAAAGATGAGCTGTTTACTAGTGGGGCCAATATATTCTAAATGACAATGCTTCAGGACGTTACCCATGAAGCAGCTGTGCACTTAAGCCTGGGAAACAGGGCATGACATCAATGCTAACATAATTTCCCACATTTCTTTCCTTCTGGTGTATCTTTCTCTTAAAACCTACCTCCTGAGCAGTGATTTTCAAACTTCAGTGTTAGTAGGAATCTGTGAAATTTGTTAAAATGTAGGTTCTTTTTTTAAAATAATTTTTTAGTTGTCAATAGACCTTTATTTTACTTATTTATATGTGGTGCTGAGAACTGAGCCCAGTGCCTCACACATGCTAGGCAAGTGCTCTACCGCTAGCCACAACCCCAGCCCAAAATGTAGATTCTTAGGCTCCCTCTCCTGAGATTCTGATCTGATCGAACTGGAGAGAGTCTTCAGACAGGGCCACTCTTTGGAGCCACAAACATTATTCACTGCCCTCTTCCAGGGGTACACTTATACTGACCAGGATGTGAATCCTCCTGAAAGCTGTGCAGTACACAAGCCACCCAACTGAACGTGGCAGTCCTGAGTAATTCTCATGTAAGTGGCTCCAGGTTTATACGAAGAGGACCTGAAGATAACTTGGGTATTTTGCAATCTGAAAAAGAATCCAAAAATCAAAAAAACACTATTCCCTTCCTGACCCAGTGCACATCCTAGTCACTGCTCATACTGCAATGATATCTACAAGGGCCGCAATAGAGATGGAAAAGGTTAGGCAGAGAAAGGACTAGAACAAACTGTGCTTCATTAAATACAGAAAGATGCTGGGAGTTCAGTCTAAATGTGTGTCCCTTCTGCGTGCTACTGACTGTGGAGCATTCAGAATGAAAGCAAATGCAAAATTGGAATTAGTTGCTGATGAAAACCTTACAAGGCCCTGAGGCTCTGGCATTAAGCTCCTAGCTCCTTAGCCCTATTTAAAAAGGTTGTTTTCCCAGCTCCAATAATTGGTGAAGGTCTCATTATGGTTGTGGAGCAGGAAGACTCCACAGATGCCTGAAAAGATAATGGTGCTTATAGAGAAAGGATTTATCATCTACCCAGTGAGCTCAAGTCAACAGGTTTTTGCTGAGCATGGATAGGTGCTGATAAGATAAAAGGGAATTGGAAGACTCAATCTCAAGCTACCCAAGGAGACTGGTGTCTCTCATGGGGAAGGGGACACAATTGAAAGGTGTAAAGACACCAAAGGACACAGAAGAGAGTATGGCATCAGGTTCTAAGTTACATGCGATTACAGTTCAGAAATCCCAGAGAACATTGTGGCTACCTGACACATGTGGAGGAAATTCAAGAATATTCTCAGAGGCTACTTTCACAAAAGGTTTGAAGGGTTCGCTCAGCTTCCTGCCAATTGTGTTGTGCCAGACTTGGCTTGTGTCCACTTCGCATTCTCTGGACCTAACATTTTACTCCTTTTTTCCCCCAAACAAAATCTCACTTCTGCGGCATGTTGCCTGGGGCTTCTCAGACACCTGGCCTGGGACACCTGTGGGAACCACCCAAAGCTTGTACAAACCTGGCAGTGTGAGGGAGTTAACACCCCAGGATGCTCCTTGACCACTCAAGGATGGGAGCTGTGGATGCCTGTCCTCATTGTGACCCTGAGTGCACAATTATGAGATACGTATTTTTTGTGGCTCTCCAGGATTCCCAGGAGGCTCAGGCCTCAGTTTCCTACAACTGTAATCAAATTTGATAAGACAATTTTGTAAGTATTAAACTTCCCTTCTTCCATATCCTCCACATCCTCATCCCCTATTCCAGTTCCCCGAGATCACTTCCTAAAACAATCTACTTGCACACAAACCCTTGTCTCAGGCTCTGCTTTCCAGAAGAAACTCAGAAGCTTAGGCAAGCTCTTAGAAAGAGGGTGATTTCTATTTTTTAGAACTTGAAAGCCAGATGCAGTGGTGCCAACCTATCATCCCAGCTACTTGAGAAACTAAGGCAGGAGGATCACTTGAACCCATGAGTTCAAGGTCAGCCTGGGCAACACAGCAAGACACTGTTTAAAAAAAAATGGAATATTTTATGCTCAGATTACAGTAAACTCAGACACAGTTTTTCCCCAAGCAGTTTGCCATCTCAGGAAAGTGAAAAAAAAATGTACTATTTTCTTGATTGGAGGTTTGTCAAAACTGAGATTATCTTTCATGAAGGCCAGGATATGAGGATGAGAAGCAGAAGAAAACACTTTCTATTTCCTAGGGGCCAGCGCAGTGCTATGTGTTTGTATATTATTAATTGTTACATTAACCTGAGGAGATATTTAGAACCATCCCTTTTTTAGAGATAACAAAACTTGGCTCAGAGAGACCAAAAAGTGACAGAATTGGGACTTGATGTCAAATCTAGGGACCCCATAGCCCATATCTTGCTCATTTACTGATGTTCTCTCCCACCATCTAACTCATGAGACTAGGTGCTTCTCTTAAGTGTGTCAATAGAAGTTGTTAATTTTTTTCAGATGTTGAACTAGAAATCAGTAATCTACAGTATTGGCGTTTTAATATCTTCTGGCTGAGAGACTGAGTTGCCCAGAACACTAGGAAGTCACTTGCATCGGTCTGCTACAATCAGAAATGCAAACCCAGTCTCAGTTTGAGAAATGCAAGGCAGCTGTCTGGCTGGTAGTCAACACAAAACACGGATCAGGCCCACTGCAGCCCTAGACTGAGCACAGAGTAGGTACACAAGAGACAATGGCCAAATCACTTAGAACCTCTGAGAGCCATAGCTCTGTGTTCCTCTAAATACTTGCCAAAGGTAAACCACTGCAGGCTACATAACACATTTCTGTGTTATTGAAACTGTGTCCCACTTGTACCTTTTACAAGTGAATCCTCAGAATAATAAGGATCTAAATGCATTTATTGAAATCAGTCAATAACATTATGAGATGGAGAATTCCTTGTGTTTGTACAGCTCCTAGAGCATGGTAACTCACAGCTCTTGAAGTTACCATTCTGTCTCACTCCTAGATCCTCTCCTACTTTATGTCATTATCCTCTGGGGTATGCTGATTTTGTGTGTATTTGCTGATTGACTGACTTTAGTTATTTATTCTTGATTGATAAGTCAATGCAAATAGAGTGATTCAAGTGCAGGCTACTGAAAACTTGGATCCACACTCAACTGCCTTCTTTGGTCACTGTGAACTGTGTCCCTCTCAGAGCTACTCTACCTTACATCACCCAACCCTGATGAAGGAAGAATCAGAAGTTACTAAAGCCTTGAAGAGAAGACATGCCACCTTCATTCTTTCATTTGTATTGATTGAAACAGAACTCATCATTTTGACACAAAGAAAAGTAGCTTCTTTAATAACTGTCATCAATTTTCTTGAGCACTGGAGTGCCTGGAATTTAGACTCTACACAGTGTTTCTAAAACTCCAATCTTTCAACCAGCTACATCAGAATTTCTGATCCAGTAGATTGCTGGATCAGAACCTGGTTTTCATGTTGGTTTTTTACAAGGCCCTTGAATGTTAACTAGGAGATTTGCACTGCAAGAAAGTTTGAGGATCCTTAGACCTATGGAGACGTGCAAGATCTTAAAAGACCAAGCAAAGATTTCACTTTGAAATGAAAGTGAAATGTACATATGACCTCTGCCATGTCCAGTTCGGAGCTCTGGACCCAGTTCTGGCATTGGTTCACCCAATCCTCCTCTATTATATGAATTTTGAGTCAATGTATTGGTGATGGTGAAAAGAAACTGAGAAGAGAAGTTCACCAATGAACTATGAGAAGAAAATTGACCCAAAAGTAGACCACAATGGAAGTCACTATAAATATCTTATGTCTTTCAGTTATTTCCCACATCTGTGCATAGACCTCAGAAACTTCCCCTTAAATACCTCATTTTGGTTCCAAAACTGTAGTTATTCAATTTAACTTTGGAAGTATGGATGAATTAACCTCACTAATTTCCATTGAGAATATAGGAGATGATAATACTGTGATAATAATACTTCCTTATGTTTGCAATGTAATTTATGGTTTCCGGCATCCTTTAAGGACAGCGTCTTATTGAAACTTTGCATTGTTGGAGATACTAAAATTAAAACTTTTAGACTAATAAGTTAAGCAGCAAGATAGAATTTATCTCCCCCAAATAATTTCTTTCCAATACACCAAAGGCTCGAAAACCACATCACAAGGCAAACTTCTGATTGCTAGGATGTGAGAAACAGGCAAACTCTGACTTACAGACCAAGTGTTCAAAACAATCCTAATCTCCATACATATAGCCAATGGCTAAAAAAAGAAAAAAAATCATGATTTGCCAGAATGAAAACTAGCTCCTCTGAGTCACTGTGTTTGAGCACATAAATTTTGTTAATAAAAGCACCTGCCACAGATCAGGTTCTAGGAGACACATCATGTCTTGAATCACTTCCTGAATGTATTCAAATCTGCCTGCCAAAGAAAGGTTCACTTTCAGACATAATGCCTTGACCACAAATAAAGTCTCTACCATCTGTTTTCACACTAGGAAAATGCGATTTGGATTCAGTGATGAAATAAAAAATCCTATTCACATAAACCCAGGTCTTGTTCTCATACCCTGCAATACCTCCTGCTGAAAATTGCAACTTTGTTAATTAAGATGATGAAGTGAGAACATATGTTATTCAAGAATATCAATACCTCCACCTACATCTTCAAACTATTAATATTCACATTGCCCTTGGCTTTTATATGCTTATTGGCAATGAGAGCTTTATAAACAGGACATCAGATGTCATCATTTTATCAGACACTGAGTGCTTGGGAGGGTGAAGGAGATTGCCTTTATTTTTTTTAGCTCCTATTGGGGTTTTTGGTACCAAATACTTGAAAGGTATCTACTACCATTCTCTTACTGAGATGGGAAAATAGGCAGATTAGAAAACTACAAACTAGAGAAAGAAATTGAAGTGTGGGTAGACAAAAGAAATTCACCACAGTCATGGTTGATAAGGTAGTTTCTGAATCCCTGAATCCCACTCCACTGATGGCTTCTACTGTGGTACAGAGAAAGGCACTGCTCAAGGGAAAATGCAGAGTCTTCAACACAGGCTAGAGTTTCTGTCCCAAACTCTCAGGCCTACCCCAGGGAGCTGAGGCCCCTGTCACCTTCCAGCTCCAGACCTAGAGTAAAGGCAAGTGGAAACCTGTTACTTGCCTTCTCCTCAGCTCCCACCACATTCCTGATGCATATTTTAGTATTTTCCCTCCAGAGGAGGAAATATGCAGACGTGTGAAAATGTGAGCACATCTTTCCATGCTTCTATCCCCTGGCCTCACCCACAAGGACTTCCAAGGGAGCTGGGGGATTCTCAGGCCCCAAGGGGCTGTGTGCCAGACTGTCCATCACTAGCACATGGGAAGGCAGGCACTGAAGAAAGAGCACCTGGGGAAGGGAAAAGAGGCAGGTGGTTCTCCTTACAGTCTCTCCGCTTCTCCTAGCAAGAGCCCCACCCTCCTGCATGCTGCCCCATTTAGTGTAAGTCATGGCAGTATCCCTTTTTTTGGAGACAGAGCATTTGGGCGGCAAGGAGTCTTCATCTTTGAAATTTTATCAGGCCAACATCTCAGAGCCACACCCAAATCAGAGATGCCTCTGCCATCCCTACCTCTGACCATGACCCCACCATGCTCTCAGGAGGAATATTGCAGAGTCCCAAATTAGTTCAAACATGTGCTTCACACCAACTCTTACATCTGCACATAGCTTTCCATGTCACTGTTTCCATCCTCATTTAGACTTTCAAATTCACACACATTAGTACAAGAGATTGTTACTGGATTCCTTAATTTACCCATCAACAGCTCTCTCTGTTTCGAAATGACTTCTCCTAAGCACCATCATCTTGGTCAAAGCTTCTTTACCAAACTCCTGCATTTCCCCAGAGCCTACAGCCCGTGGTATAGGAAAGAATCAGAGCACAGACTCCCAAGCCAGTCTTCCCAAGCTTCAACTGGACTCTGACCTCTAAAAACCTATTATTTTAGGCAAGTTACTGAAACTCTCTGTGCCTCAGTGTCCTGATCCTAAAATCAGATAATCTGGTACACATCCCATAGGATGGATCTGAGGATTCAACAAGTTAATACAGAAGAGTTGGGCACTTACCAAGCACCCAGTAAGTGGTAGCTATTATTACCATTGTTACTGACTGTGGTCCAAACTCCCCACAGCCTGCACATGCCAGTACTGTGCATAGCCTGGAACTGCACTCTAGAGACTGTCGATGCCATCTTGGAGCTCCCTAGTAGCTTCTGAAACTAATTAGAACCCCATTTAAAGCAATAGGCATGGTGGCCAGTGAGTCATTCTCTACTCTAACAGAGTAAAGATTTAATTTGAGCCAAGAGCCTAGAAGAAATACAGAAAGCTAGGGAGGAGAGGTGGTTTTCTTCCCTCTGCTGCTCCTGGGGACACATGGTATGCTCTAAGCAGCCAGAAGGGAAGATTTGAGCTGATTATAATCTAATGAGGTTGCCAAATCAGTTTTACTTTCCAATACAACATAATGATTGGTGAGTCTCTCGGGCCCAAGCCAGGATTATTTTAACTGGTAGTGCTATCTGGGTCAGACCGTTCAGCCTCTACAGGGAATACCCTGGGTACTGTCATCTTCCAAGCCGGAACAGGAGCCGCCTTTGCCACTGAATAGATGGTCGGTACACGGTATTTGGGAGCTGTAGCAGGGGACTATGGCATGGGAAAATGAAAGGGAGAAGAGAAAAAAGGCAAACCAACAGCATAATATAGGAAAAACAGAATAATACAGGTAGAAAAGGAATAAAGAGGTGGGGAAGATGAAAAAGGAAGGAAGGGAGCAGGGAGGGAAGGAGGAACTAAAAAAAAGCAAAGAGTAGAAATAAAAAGAACTGAGGGCTGGGGATATAGCTCAGTTGGTAAAGTACCTGCCTTGCAAGTACAAGGCCCTGGGTTCAATCCCCAGCACCACAAAAAAAAAATTTCTACTATTAACTGAGTACTGGAGGACAGAGGCATGCATGTCTAGAGGAAAGAACTAAAACTGCCCAAAGGCCTGGGTGCTAGACAGATCCTGAAGACTTAAATAGATAAGACAAATAAGACTTACAAAGACAAGACTTACAAAAGACCACAAGGACACTCCTTTGAATTCCAAACAATGTCATTTGTAAGTACTTGTTAATAAGCTTAACAAAGTGCTAAATGAAAGAATGATCTTGCAGATTAGAACAATGTCCACCAGCCAGTTGGATTCTTGAAGCTGAGAGGCCTCTTCTTCAGCCATAGCACATGTCTTGAGGCTAGAGTTACCTGGGACTTCCCCCAATGCTCTAGTTCCTTCTACTGCTTGGAAATAGGTCTTGTTCAATATGCTTGGCAGCCCCAGACAAACCCAAGGTGTTACTCAGAGGAAGTATGAATCAGTGCTGGTTGGGCCTGAGGCTAGCAGAAAAGGGTGGAGCCCCCAACAACTCCAAACTTTTTACCTGTACAAACAGAAGAGGCCTTGGCAGCATCTGATACCCTTCATCTTTCCTTATATGTGAATAACTTCATGAAATACACACATGCAAACAGCTTCCTTTTTCACCTGCAGTCAAGAAGAAGGATCAGGTTCCCAGGTCAGAGTATCCTTCAGGTAACCAACCCCCCACCAAAAGAAACAGAAAACCTTGGAGATAGGGGAAACAGCCGAGAGGACATTTATTTTAGGCAATATTTTTCAAAAGCAGAGGAAGTTTGGAACTTTTAAATAGGCATGAATTTAAAATGGATGGACAGAGATGGATGTATTAGTTGAAAAGGGGGAGGAGAGGTTGGTGAATGGCGGCATGTGTCTTCAGACCAGAGGGCACTGCTCACTTTTCTTTTGCTCCTCCTGAAGTTTCCCAAGCACAGCAATGCAGTTGCTGGTTGGTTTGTTCTGGGGCTTTGTTAAGCAGTGACAGGGACCTGTCCATGTACAGTGAGACTGCGCTTGGACCTTACAGGATTCTTGAGTTTTTCCACTTCTCTCCAACTTCACTCCAATTAGGCCACCCTCACCTCTGCCTGACTCCCCTGCTGTGGCTCACTCTTGCTCTCCTTTTAACCTGCTTTGCACATAGCAGCCAGCAAGGATGGCACTTCCTCTCCAGGTCACCCTTTCACTTACTGTGCCCTGAGCTTTTCCTTAGCACTGTCCACAGTTTGTAAATATCTGTGTGAAATTATTTGACTAACTTTCTCTTCCCTTGCCCATGAGGGCAGTGACTGTGCTGACCATCACATCCATAGTGCCTGGTACTATGCCTGCCCATAATGTCTAATCAGAAGCTCACAATGTGTGAGAGGAAGTAGGAGTGAAGCACAGCTGCCAATCAAAGGCCTTTGGGACAGGTGACTCAGCAAGCCAGTTGGAATCTTCTCCTGAGTTGTAGCTAACTGGAGCTGTGTGAAGCTTTCTGTCTGGGGTTGGATCTCTCAAAAGTTCCCAAGTCAACAATTCAGGTGCAAATGCTTAATTAAGGAAAGGTTCTGGAAGGAATCGGATAGAGAAGCAGCCAGGGAGGTGGACATGGGATCCGGCAGAGGCATAGGAGGCTTCATGGGCGCAGCAGGCACCCTTCGGGGTTCTTAAAAAGGAAGGGTTAGGCTGGCCAATGTGAAGACTGGCCTGGATGGCCCTAAAGTGCCTTCTCCCATCTCCTTGTCTCTACCTGTGACCACGAACTCTAGATAAAAAGTCGCCGAAGCCCACCGCCCAGGGTTTAGTTCTAGAGCACTCTCCATCTGCCTTCTCAGATTTTCTGCCTTGGCTTTCCTCAGCTGAACCCAGAGAATTTGCATTTTGCTATTTTCCATCCGCACTGGGTAACCTGGCTCCAAATGTCGGGGCAGCAGTTGCAGACATCCCAGTACATACAGACCGCAGAAACTGTCTCGCCCCACCCCGACACAGGGTGCCTGGGTGGTGCCTGTGTACCTTCCTGGGAGGAAGATCAGAGGCCCAGAGGCATGACCAGCTCCAAAGCCTATGCTTATTTGGACTTTTTATTTAATAACTCACCTCAATGAAGGAAAAATTTGGAAGTTCAAACCTCCTTTTTTTGAAAAAAATTAACTAGAAATTTTGGAGAATTTCCTCAATATTTTCACCTAACAACTTAAATGACTACCAGGGATAATCTACCTTTTGGAAATTCATTGCTGCGTTTCTTTCCCTCATCTCCACCAGTGATAATATGCTCTGGTGCTTATTAATGGCACCAGGTGTCAAGCTTCAAGCATTCCCTCATTCGTTTCATACTCAGTCTTGGAGAGGATAATTTCCCCGAAGTCACATAGCAGGGAAGTGGAAAGGTATAGATTTGAACCTGGGTCTCACTCCAAATCCATGCTCTTAACTAGGGCAGCAGTGGGGCAGCTTATGAAACCATTCCTGTACCATCAACCTCACCCCAACACCCACACTCAGTTCTTCAAAAAACCTGGGTGATTAAAAACCAGAAGCGGCAAAATTCCCCACCTCTCAAGCCATCTACAGCTGCAGCCTCTGCGTGACTTACTCCCTGCAGAACCTAAGCCCCTCATACTTTCCCTGTCTACTCAGGACCGGCTCCAACCCTGGGCCTTTCCATTACTGGCCTTCTGCAGGAAGACCTTTGGAGAGCTTCTTCATTGTTCTTGAGACCCATCCCTCCCTGAAGTCTCATCTGGGTAATTTTATTCCTTGTATCTGAATTTTGTCTATTGACCTGGTACCCCAGACTCTCTAGGATTTAGATCATGCTGTGGTGTTGTCAGCCCCCAAGCCACACCAACTCAATATGTCCCTGATGCCCCTAGTCAGTCTTAGAAATCACAGCACTCTGTCCATCTATGGGAACCAGTCTTTCTATTCATGATATCCTTTAAGGCCTATGCAAAACTGGGGATAGGAGTATGAAGTATTGCAGAGAGAGAGGTTTCTTGCCCATCCTGACGGCTGTCCAACTTTCACACACTTTGGTGTTCAGATCCATCTGAGGAAATCTTGAAAGGCATAAGCCAAGGCAGATGTGGGACTTAGGTCTGGGACAGAGAGTCCTGAGAGAAGTTGATAAAATGAATCTGAAATGCTACATGTCATCTGCATTATTGGCAGACTCTGTTTCAAATATTTTTACAAAGCATACATGCAAAGCATTATTTTTAATTCCAAAATTCACACTTATTCTTTTTAAAAATTCAAATAATCCTGAATTTCAGAAATAAAAAATAGAAGCTCCTGCCACCCTATCCTACTCCTTTCTCCCACCCAAACCCACTCCCCAGGCAATTACTAGGTCAGTGTTTATCACTCCAGATATTTTCCCTATGAATATACAAACTCATTTATTTTTTACTATGTAGACTTCTCTGCAACTTGATTTTTTAATTGAACAGTCTATTGTAGCCTATACTCTGGGAACATTAACATATACATGCACGTATATATTCATGTAACAAATACATATGTGTGCGTGTGTGTGTGTATCTGTGTTATCTTTCCATCACTGTGACCAAATACCTGAGAAAAACAACTTAAAGATGGAAAGATTTATTTTGCCTTATGGGTTCAGAGAGTTCATGGTTGGCTTGCTCTATTGCTTATAGCCCTGGGGCAAGATGGAGCATCATGGAGGAGAGGGTGTGATAGAGCAAAGCTGCTCACCTCATGGCATACAGTAAGCACAGAAAGAAGAAAGGGCTGAGGTCAAGATATTTCCCAAGGGCATGTCCTCAAGGACCTATTCCCTCTAATCAGCTCCAATAATTTCCATCACCTTCCAATAGTCCATTCAGTTATGAATCCATCAATGGTTTAATCCACTGATGAGGTTAGAGCCCTCATAATCCAATCAATTCCCAAAGGCTTCACTTCTGAACACTATGACACTGGGAATCAAGCCTTCAACACGTGAGCCTTTGGGGGACATGCCATCTCCAAGCCATAGCATTATCTCATTTTTTAAAATACTTGCTTGATTCTATACTATAAACATCTTATGTGATAAAGTAGCCTGAATTTGTTTAATCAGAATGCTATTGCTGAGTAGTAGGAGTGTTTTTTTCCATTTTTGTACTATTGCAAACAATGCTGCAATGATCACACGTGTACATATATCCTTGAACATAAGCATGAATAATTACATAGAATAAATTCCAGGAAGTGAGATTGCACAATAGCCACTGAAAAAGTGTCCTCCAAAGAGTCTAATGGCCCTCCTATCAACAGTGTATCAGTGAGGGAAAAGATTAGTTTTGCAAATCTTCTTACAAAGTACTTTTTCCAAGACAGGGAGGCAGAATTGCCATTGGGAGCCAACGTCATCAATCAGAAAGCCCTGAAATGTATCAAGTCTCCAGGACTGGTTGTCACGGGATGAGCAAAGGAGTAACAAAGTCAGGGCCCAAGACTGATAGCGGGTGAGTTGCTGGACTGAATCTAGTGGCTTGCAACAGTCCCTCCTTGGGAATTCCAACTTGCGCCGTGGCAATGGCGACTGTTGCTTAAAGGGGCTGTGCCAGGCTGAACAGGTATAACTCTAGGCAAATCTCACTGCCACGAGTACAGCTCTCCAGAATTTTTAATCTTAACTTACTGGCAGGGGGGAAAGCAGAGCTTTCTGTTTCTATGGTTCTGTGGAGGTGACATCACCACATTCCCACAGAGGCTCTGTTTACAAGAGTACATTACCCCCAACTGCTCCTCTCACCTGAGGGAACATAACACAGAGCTACACTCACTGTTTCTGCTTGAGATTTGAGCTGAACTTGAACACGACCCAGCATTTGGAGTCATCCACAGAAAGAAGGCAGAGCCATTAACCATGAAGTCAGACCCTGTGGTTGAATCCCAGTTCTGCCACTCAACAGCTGTTCGGCAAGTTAAGTTCTTAGAGTCGTTTCTGGTAGAAAATGTGGTTAAAATGATTCCCCAAAGGTGTTTCACGAAATTTAAACAGGCTGTGAAGTATCCGAAAGAAGGCCTGTCCCATGGCACCTGCTCATATAAACCCTTTCAGAAAACCCTTTCAGGATATCCACTTGGCTGAAGAATTAGATGCCATATTTGGGAAACTAAAGGAAAATATGGAAATTCAATGACACCTCAGAAACACACAATTTACTTTCAGTACCACCCTTAGATTCCTATTTCCATTCTCTAAAATGACTCTGTGGAAAAGAAACAAGGGAAAATCTTTAGGCACTATTTATCTTCCTTGACATGAATTTTCATAACATAAAACTCTTGATTTCAAAATATTGTCCACCCCAAACCATTAAAATGTAACCCATGTTTGTGTAAAAGTCACCTCTTTTTAAATGTTTGGACCTTTATAAAGATATTTCATAGAGAGGGAGGATTTGAGGGTTGACTAGTTAATATTTTAGCAACAAATATCAAAAAGATCTTGGATAAATTCAGAATTTTTTTCTCTTCAATTCTACTTCACTAAGTAAATAATCATTCCAAGATTAACCACCAGAGGGCACTAATGCAAACTGAGTCACAAAATCACAGAGTATATTTGACCTTACTAGTATTAAAATACTCCTCCTTAAATGAAATGCCCCCTTTTCCTTGAGTAAAACTTCGAATACTAATATCTCACACTAGCATTCACTGAAAGCAGCAAAATATCTGACTCTATGCAATCGCAAGTAAAAAGCATCTTATTCCAGATTAGCATACATGTTGTCTCATTTAAAGTAGCATGACATTTTAAATAGAGTGGAACCAAGAATGTTGTTTTGAACATCTCCCAGGTTCACATCTCTGCATTCTCTGCTTCTTTCTGTTCGAACCACTCCTTTGGGTTTAGTGTCTAGTAAGCTTCAGTGAGGCTGCACTGAAAAGAACAGGGTATCTGGACAGGTGAAGCTGGATTTGAAACCCAGCTTCTCCAAATAATAGTTTTGTATCCTCCAGAAAGTCTAAGGTTTCAGTGTCCTCACCCATAAAGTGGAAACAGGAAGGGCTTGAAGAACTGTGGTGAGGTGCAGGAGGTTATGCTGATGACCACCATGGCAAATTCTGGGTACCTAATTCAATGGTGACATTTTATGGAGATTACATGTGGGCTTCATGTACATAAACATGCTAAGAAATAAGTGCTATTATTTCTATACTACCACATGGAAACTGAGGCTAAATAAATGTCGAAAGTCATAGAACTAGCAAATAGCAGGGAGGCCTACAAAGTTCCTGTTATTTTTATTTCCCGTACTGCTATCCCCCTGGAAGACAGACAGACAGGGAATATTAAGCTTCTTTGCACCTCCAAGGCTGACAAACATGGTAGATTCTCAAGAAATGCATGGTAGGGTTGATTAATATACAATGTGGCAGTTTCGTGAGGGGGGAGTGCGATAAATACAATTTGCTCTGAAAGATCAAAAGGATTTGACGAAAGCAAGGTATTGTTATCATTATTATTATCCTTGTTACTATGATTAAATGCAGCACCATTTTGGCAGATTGCAGGGTAATATACACAGAGACTGTAATTCAGTTTAAAAGGTGATAAACTTCCAGGAAACAGAAAGAAAGGAGATCTGAGCCAGAGTCCAGGTAGCTCAGTTTCTGAACTGGGACAGTAGCTGAATCTGTGCACGGAGACCAAAGGGGGCACTGGGACACATTCACAGATGAGCTGGTCAAGGATCAAGTAGGTAGCCCACCTGGATGAAGAAAGGCAGGCAGAGTGACAGGGCAAAGGAAGCAGATTCTGCTAGCAACGTACCATTTCCGAAGGGCAACGCATTACCGTAGCAAACCCAGTGAAAAGTCTGAACTTGAAGTGGCCTCAATTCTGAAACCCATGAGAAAGATGTAATCACTGTTTGCTTCCTGGCCTCAGGCTGCCATCCATGCCCCGCCCCCATCATAGTTCCTTGCAGTCAGGGACTGTCTAGCCCATCTTTGTATCCCTAGTGCTGCACCTAATAGCTTGCTCAGAAACTCTCTGCAGCCTGAAAAATAAAAGGCCCCACACTCCCCCCAGCAGCACAGGAAGAGTTTTTGCCAGCATCTGTCCTGACGCATCAACGTCAAGTGCTTTCAGCAGCAGCACCCTCAGAGCTCCGGGACCTGTGTTTTCTTGCTACCCAGGCAATAAGAAGCCCAGGCCTGCTGCTGCTACAGCAGGCCAGACAGAAGCTAATTACAGCAATCTGAACCTGCCATGACTAACATGCTTATTTAATTTCAAATGTTTGTTTGTTGACCTAGAGAAATCAAATATAGCGGTCTCACGGGCCAGGCCTCCACTGGGGCCCTGGGAGCAATGTCTGTGTGCAGAGCAATTACACAGGCCTGAGTCTGGGCAGGGGTTGGGTTGCATGGTGATACCTGGAATGGAATCCACTCTGGAAAGATGTCAATTCTGTGGGGAATGTGGTTCAACTTGGGCATGGAATGAAAGGCATGAAGCTGGCCATGGGAAGGCCCTTGGCCGGTAACGGCTCTCCAGCAAGAAGGTAATTAGTGGGAGTAATGACAGCTCCCCTCACCAAGAACCTACTTTGTATCATGTCCTTGATGCACGTTATTACATCTATTCTGCCTATCTTTATGAGACAAATAAAATTGTTTCAGTTTTACAAGTTAAAAAAAAGGTCTCCAAGGTTAAATAACTTGCCCTTGATCATATTGTCAGAGTAATGCAGGTTGAGCATCCCAAATCCCAAAATCAGAAATCCCAAATGCACTATATTTTGAAACTTTTTGAACCCTGCCATGAGATCATAAGTGGAAAATTCCACTCCCTTTCCTCATGTGACAAGTCACAGTGAAAACACACAGATGGCACACACCTGTAATCCCAGCTACTTGGGAAGTGGAGGCAGGAAGATAGCAAGATTGAGGCCAACCTGGACAATTTAGCAAGACCCTGTCTCAAAATAAAAATCAAAAGGACTGGGAATTTAGCTCAGTGGTAGAGCTTTCTGGGATTCAATCCCTAGTATTACCCAAAAAGTGGGATACACTAAAAATATTGTACAAAATTGCCTTCAGACTATGTGCACAAGGTCTATATGAAACATAAATAAATTTTATGTTTATGCTTGGGTCTCATCCCCAAAATACCTCATTCCATACATGCAAATATTTCAAAATTCAAAAATGATCTGAGGGGCAGGGGTTGTAACTCGTGGTAGAGTGCTTGCCTAGCATGTGTGAGGCACTGGGTTCAATCCTCAGCACCACATATATTTGGGGGTATCCACTCTAATTTTTAGCTGAGCACTTAATATAACACCATTTAGTCCTCATGTTAATTCTGTGAGGTAAATATTATTAATCCCATTTTCCCAGTGAGTAAACTGAGACTAAAGGAGATTAAGTAATTTATCTAAAGACATTGAGACACAATACCCCAGCACTCAAGCCTAAAATCACTATGCTACTCTCGCTGCCTGGGCTGGACTTCATGAGATTATAAAGTGTCAAATTAAGATTCAAACCCAGTCTATCTGGTCTTAAAGCCTGTACTGCTTTCCAGCTCAAGGTTATTCAATTCCCCAAATGGGGCTCTTTGCTAAGAGGCAGCAATGGCCCTGTAAATCCAAGCATATCCACTATAGGTTGCTCTGATTCAAGAGAAGTCCAAGCAAGATTCCAAAGGATTGGAAGCACATGGAACTGGAAGGAGATTAGACTGAGAAGGGAAGGACTGTTACAGTTAAAGCTCATTACCGGGACCAAGCACTGCATCCTGACCGGAGGCGGTGAGTTTCCATCCAAGCATGGGAACTTGGGACACCCCTCATTTATTAATAATAATGATGCTAATGACTATTGGTATTTACTGAGCCCCAAGTATGTATGAGACACTGCTCTAGGCTCCTACATGTCTTCTCGTATCTATTGTACCTTTTACATACAAGACAACAGAGGCTCAGAAGCCTGGAAGACCTGCCCAAGGTGACTCAAGCAGAACGGGTCAAACACAGCACCAGGAACTATCTCCCAAGCTGGGCTCTTTCTGCCACTAAGGTCACCAGGGGTGAGCCCACTGAATGCCTCAGTTAATTAGGTTTCTTTATCTGAAAAACGAGTTCACACATTCCTTTCTTCTGTAATAGGGATGGAATGTATTAAGGCATTTTTTTTTTTAAAGAAAAGTGTGTCAGAGACTTTAAAGTTTTCCAAGCTGTCAATAAATGCATGATATTTCTATCACAGGAAGGAGGCCACACCTTTCAAGAAGACAGTCACAACATCAAAAAGATACATCTCTTGTTTATTGTAATCAGTTGAACCCACAAAACCTGAAATGGAATTGTATCGCATCGCATGAAAATATGCTCACCACCACACGCACACACACACACACACACACACACATACACCTTCACTGTCCTATACTTAATGGGAATTCCTGTCTGTAAAGAAGTGGGCAGGTGTGTAGACTGAATAGTGTCAAGCAAAATTCCAAGATGCATTATAACTCCTCTGCCCCTGCAAGATTTTTTGCCCTAAAGTATCAGGGAGCTCCTAGGGCAATCCTTAGAAGCTTCAAGAGGATTATCGAATGAATCTCCCTGCTTTGTTGAATGCTTCCAACATAGTCATTAGTCATGAGTCCCCATCACCGGAAGAAAGGACTCTTCCTCCTCTGTAGCTTCTCCCCCCATAGGAAGAAAAACCCAAATGGTTCATGACTTGCCAGCTTCAGGTGAACTTAAGAAACACATCTAATTCACATTTGCCTGCCTCAGAGTCACAATATCAAGCAAAAATGCTAGCAAGTATTTCTTCTAAAACAATCAGTTCTAAATATTTTCATAGACCACCAGAATCTTGCTATGAATATAACAAATGTGGACTAAAGCCCACATATTTAGCCATCCTGCATGATGGGTTTATTACTCCATACACTGCTAAATCCCCGGAGAGTGTCATTTAATTAAAGGCAGAGAAGTCTTCATGGATAGATTTCTAATTTACCGTTTCTATGTCAAGAGTCTCAGAGGTCTCGTTTCCGTTCAGAAAATTTTACTGCCACAAAAAGAGAGATTAATGAAATTAAATGACTACTCTCTTTCCTAGGAAGCAGACCTGCTGGCTCATACCTGAACTGTAGATTTGGGGCATAGGTCAAGAGTGCACCCTGTCTACAGGGAAACCTCTTCCTCCACTGCCTTAAGCACACATGCACCAGCAACATTCTTTAATGTTTAAATTCCATACAGAGATACGACAGCAGGGCTATTGGAACTGCGATGCTTGAAACTCTTAAGAACACATTTCTCCACCCCATCTACCACTGTGGTAGAGATTCTTGCAAAACTGATGAAAACCATTGATTTCAAGATGTGGAGGAAACTTTGGGCTCCTCATGGAAGAATAGGTGTGGCGTTAAGTCGGGGGGACAATTCCAACTTCGGGTCCTCATGTCAGGTGTCTGCATCTTTCCAAGGAGTTCACAAGATTGTGCCACCTCTGGGGTGCAGTGTTGGACAGCTTAGAACAGAACATGAGCCCGATCCCCCTCCTGCCTCACCCACCCTGCCTCCAACGTAGTTTACTTTAGTCTGAGGAACTGAAAGACTTAGTTTTTGAAAAGGCATTTTAAATAAAGCATTTGTTTATTGAATATTCTGTTGACAGAGCATTGTGTGATCAATAGCCTGCCTCCAAATCCATGATTATTGTTGTTTTAAATGATCATTTTTGAGATCCTCTGACCCTGTTGCCTCCCCCAGCAGCCACTCGGCATCTTGGGGCTTGTTTTCACACTAACTTGACTGTTCCTCCCCACTGTTTTTCACTGCCCTCCCTCGGGTGAGGACTTCATCATCCCTCTCCTGCTCGGCCATCATCTCTCCTAAGCGATGCCCTCAACAGCACATCCTGTGTACCACAGGCTGCTGTTACTTACTCAGAGGACAGGTTCAGTTTCCATCATTCCTGTGCCCCTGTCATTCCAGTAGCCCTGACTACCCTGCACACTCCTTATCTGCCATCGAATCTTGTGCACCAAACAGTACCCAACATCTGTCTTTCCAAACTCATCCTCCACCTCTCCTCTTTATATATCTTTTTGTGATTTTCTACCTTCCACCCTTAATTCCAGGGATGTCAAATCACCTCCCTGCTCCTGACTCTTCCATCAGAATCTACTCCCATCTTTTCAAATTCTACTTCCTTCTCGAAGGTTTACCTGGCCCAAACTCATCTGCGCCTGAGATGTATACCAGATATGAAAGGACCCTCCTCTGAATCCACATTGAAGATTCACATTCCTAAGCATGCCACCTCTCCCAGTACAAGAGCTCATTGTGAGTTCACCCTAACCACAAACCACTTAGAGGAGCAAGAATACTCAAATTTGTATTCTTACAACATTGCACAGTGCTCTGAGCATGTGCGGAGTGCTCAGGAAACATTAGTAGGTATATCCATGCAGGCAATTAATATACATTTGTTCTGCTTTCAAGAAAATTTGGAAATTTTTAAATTTTCATACTTCTTAATAAAAGATTTTAAGATACTCATTGTGCTAAAAGGTTCAATAGAATATGATACCATTGAAAATAAAATACTTGATCAGTTGAGCCACCTTGCCCATAAGTAAGCCAGAACTGGATTATGCAGATTTGATGATTCTAATGTGCAATGCTGTGAATGTGCATGTGAACGCTGCTATTTAATATAGACCAACAGTCTGAAGCCAGCCTTCTCTAGAGTCTCCATCTCCAATCCTTTGTCCTTTTCCTCGGTCGAGTTTCTTTATAGGCTTTTTTTTTTTTCTTTTAAACTCAAGTTGGTACTGAATTTTTGGCACTTACAAATCTATCACTTTAAAAAGGGAGCTCAAAAAGTAATAAGCAGGCCCAGATTTGTGTTCAGTGCCCAAAAAAAATATGCAATTTCTCTACTTTAATCTAATCCAGCCAAATGGCCAGTCCAATGCACAACATATGTCCAGCCAACAGGTTTGAGTCCATGCATTTAGTTCCTTCTGTAGATTAATGAGATTATGGCATTGTTTAAAAGAGGCAGAAAATGCTAATTTGACATCTACCATGATATACTTTGCAGTTTGGGGGGTTTCTGAATTTTAAGACATTTTTAATTACTTTGTTATGCTGTGCCAATGCAGACCATATGCCCATTCTTGTCCCTCCACGGCTGTCTCCATAGTCACCTGCACATTCCCAGGCAGTACAGGCTGTTGGGACCTTGCTTATGACAGCCTCTGTCTAGAAGAATCAAAAAGCAGCCTGATCCTTCCACCTGCCTATGAACCTCATGGTTAAAGTTGTTTCAGAAGAAAATAAAAGTCATCTACATATTCAGAGCTAAAGGGTGAACTGACCTAAAAAGAACACTTACTTCAAAACACTAGAAGTGCACCTGGATTTAAAAGATAGCCAGACACATGGCAATACAAACACTCACCAATGGTATACATTCCCCTGTGACTTAGAAAAAAAAATTGGAATTTTAATCATGTAATGTACATTATCTACATTTTAAAAAATCGTATGTGGTTCTGCAATTTATCACTGGCTGTGTGCTATTGTGCTGCCCAGAAGGTGTTGTGGATGATTGATGGGACATGTGCTAGCATGCAGGAGATTATTCTGTTCCTTGCAAATGCTTCTGAACACCCCCAAAACTTTAGAAAAGCAGAGTTGTACCTTCCTTCTTTGATCCTCAGGAGAGCCTGGGCCCCATGACCATCTCTTTGTATGGTGATAAGTTTTCCATGGAGGGAGTGCTCAGGATGAAGGGCAGCTCCTTATCCATCCAAAGCCTTTCCTAAACATCTATTTGGAGCTGGCAACTAGAATTTCAAAAAATAAAAATCAAAAGTTACTGGTGCTAATTCATGAGAAACTTCAGTAGCTTGATGCTTAGGACGCCCCTATCACAGGCCATTCATCATTCTGAGCATGCTACCTAAATGAACTCATTTAACCCTCTAACTATGAGATAGGCCATATTACTATGACCTGACAGAAAAAAAAATAAAGGTACAAAATGTTAAATAACCTGCCCAATGTCACTCAACTGGGAAGTGTTAGAGTCAGAATTTAAACTCAGAAGTCTGGGATCCGATGTACCCTGAAAGCCACCACAAATATGAATAGGATGAGCAAAGACAGCATCTCTCTGCAAATACCAAGATGGAGAGAACAAGCATGTTTTTCCAAATTCTCTTGAGCAATTATTGAAAATGTTTTGTTTACCAGGAAGGTGTCTTAACATTTTGGGGTTCCAAAATATGAAATAATGATGTATAGATTTAGTTAAACACTGGCACTGTGGCGACTCTCCAGCCAGGAGGTATAAGGGAAAACAATGCAAAACAAAACCCAGGCATATGCACCTTGAATCCGCCCCACAAGAACACAAATAACAGGGAAGAGAACGGAGCTCTTTTTCTCCCCAGCCAACACCTGCTCCTCTTCCCAGGTGGGAGCCTGGTACTTTTGCTGAAGGAAGGCAGCAAAGAGCTCCCAGGTGCAGGCGCAGCCAGTAGCCTCTCCACCTCCAGGAGGCGCAGTGCAGATCTGCAGCAGGCAGACAGGGGAGGAAGAGTGGTCAGGAGGCCAGCGTGCTCTCAGGGCAGTGCTCTTTGGTACCAGAATCTCCTACCAGGGAGGAAGAAGCAGCTGGGGAACACCCTCTTCTGGGGCTACTGGGGAAATACAAAATGGAAAGTCCCGTGGTGGGGAGGGAGTGGTAGGAAAACAGAAGTGGATCTCCAGCTTTTCTTCTTTCAGCTGGAGGGATGTTTCCTGGTAGCATGAGCCATCAGACTGAACCTCCCTTCAGATCGATCCCCGCTGGGCCACTTCCTGGTGATGAGATCTTGGACACAGCATTTAACCTGCGAGTGCTTCGTGCAGACCACACTGCCTTTGTCCTTTTCCTGGTTGCCTTGAGATCATGTCTGAGCTTTTTATGATAATCATGGGTTCCAGCCCCTGCTTACCTTTCCAGCCTAATTTCACACTCAAAATCTTTATTCCAGCTAGAACTAATTTTTAGGGACCAGGCTAGTTCTCACCTCTGGGCCTTTGCACATTCTCTTCCCTCTGTCTGAAACACTTTCCTACTTCCTCCCTTTATTTTTAACCTAGCCAACTCCTACCCACCTTTCAGGTCTTAGGGGATGACACTTCCTCCAAGAAGCTCCTGTATGCTCCCACAGCACCCAGTGCTTTGTCCCATAGAGCACTTAAAACCCTGCATTTAACCTGGCTGCAAAGCAGCACTAAAAACCAGCCCATTGTGATGGGCTGTGAGTTCCTCAGTGTACACTGTGCTGTGGGCTCCTAATGGGAAGAGCCCCACTTTCCTGCTGTAAACTTCACCAGCACCCTGTTACACCATCTCTCTTACCACTGAGGTTTTTGATTCCTGCTGGATTACAAGCTTCATGAAAGCAAGGGCTATATATGTCTTGTCACTGGTGTATCACAGAGCCTAGCATATAACATGAACTTGAGGTTGACCAAATGAAAAAGCCTCTCTGCACCTCAGTTTTCCCTTGTGTAAAATTGGGCAAACAATCTTCACTTAAAGAAATACATATGTGATGAAAATAGAAGAGAGATCGGTGACATAGGGGAAGGAGATTGAGGGGGTGGGAGGAGGGACAAGAAAAGGGAGGAACAGTGGAATATGAATCTGACCAAACTCCCCTATATACATATATGAATATGCCACAGCAAATTTCACCTTTATGTATATCCAAACTGCACTAATTTTTAAAAACTATAAATAAATAAGAGAAGAATCAGTAGAGTAGAGGAAAAGGACAGGGGAAGGAAGGAGGGAAGAGAAAGGGGAAGTACTGAGGACTGAAGTGGAGCAAATTATAATCCATGCATGTATGATTATGTCACCATAAACCCTAATATTATGTATAACTATAATGCACTAGTAAAAACTAAATCTACATTGAGAATTAAATGAGATAGCATCACAGAGCACCTGACACAGAGTAGAAATCAATGCATGGCAACTACGCTGTCCATTCAGCATACAGCCATGGTTCCAATCACCCTTTAGGTCCTGGGGACGCTGCACTCCGCAGGTTACCTATACCCCATTTCAGAAATAACTGTCTCTTTCCTTAAAAATCTTCAGAGAGGAAGCCACACCTCTCCCTCTGGCAAATACCTGTGTTTCCCAGCCCTTTATTAGTCAATTAGTTGATAATTATGTCTCAATCATCAACATAGGCTAAATATTCAAATACACTATTCTTACACTTCTTTTGACATCCAAAATAACCACAACAAAATCTTGCACATGTTCGTGGTGTTCTCTCCTTCTCTTTCTCTCTCTCTTTCTCTCTCTCTAGCTCTCTCTGTTCTCTTTGACAGATACTTACACACACACAGAGTCTGTAAGACACCAAAAAGTTTTCACGGGACAAAGAATTAGTTAGTCATTAAGTCGCCATCTACTGAGGACTCACCACATGCCAGCCAGAGGCTCAATCCGAAAGACAAAGATAGATGTGACAGGAGTCATGTGCTTTAGGAGTTCCCAGCCTTTTGGTAGGAACAGGCACACAAACAAATCATTCCACAGTAAAGTCAAGTGACAATTCAGGGTAATACCATAGCCTCCCAGAAGAGGGAGCTAGGAGAACAATTCCTTACAATGGCCCTGCAAGCAGGCAGTCTTGAACAAGACTTCTTGCCCAATTGCTCTCATTCTGTCCTCTGGGAAGATGGAGAACCGTTCAAAAGCATCTTCCTCATAATCGCTGTCTCAATCGGTCATAAAGACCAGCCCTATGAACACAGAAGTCACCAAGGACACAGTCCTTGTCTGACTATCTCCTTGTTACAGAAATTTTTGAGACAGGACTTGGAATCTGCCCAGTTGAGCTAACAAGGGATTTCTAAGTACTAGCTACTCTACCCTTGTGGGTGGTGGTGAGAATACATCACTCTCTTTGGTTCCTATGAGGCTACTGTAAGCACTGACTTGGTTCTCAACTCTTATGATACTTTGTTTCTTAAAAAATAGGGCCACACTAAGATTCAAAATCATTATTTAATGCAAAAGAGAAAGAAATTATACGAATTATAAGTGCAATAAAATACCATTTTTCTGCATACTAATGACTAGGAACACATTTCTTTCTGTTCCGTGTATGCTCTCAGAGGTAGGCACATGGAGGAATCCACTGCCAGAGACAGCCCTGAGAACAGGTGGCACAGCGGTCCTCTGACAGCTGAGAACCCTGTGCTTAAAAAGGCATCTCTGACCAACTCCCTCTCCCACAAGCCCAGCTCCGGACTCCAGAGTCCCCCACGTGGAGCCTTCTCACACACAGAGCACCGTGTTCTTCCAGTCACAGGGATGACATTTCTGAAAGCTACTAATACCACCGAGAACATACGCAGGCACTGAGGGCTGGGAAGCAGACCCAGTAAAATGTAAACAGAGGACTAAGTTGGCAGTATGGAGTGCCTTCAGCTCGGATGGGTGTTGGCCCCAAGGGCACTGGTCCCTGGAGGAATGTATTGGTTTGCTAGGGTTGTCACAATAAAGTACCATAGACTGGGTGTCTTCAACAACAGAAGCTTGGTTTCTCTCAATTCTGGAAACTAGAAGACTGAGATCAGGGTGTGGGCAGGTGGGTCTCTCCTTGACCTACAGGTGACCGTCTTCTGTGTGTTCACATTGGCACCTCTGTGTGTGTCTTTGCTGTCTTCTCCTTTTATAAGGACACCAGTCATTTTGGATGAGGGCTCGCCATAATTATCTCACTTAAATTTAATTACCCCTGTCTTTGGATATAGCCACATTCTGAGGTGTGGGGGATGAGCCTCACAGGGGCATTGAGGAGGACACAATCCAGCCACAGCAAGGAGAAAAAAGGAAACCATGAGTAAGGAAAGGGGCAGGGGAGGGGGCAGGGGTGCTGCTGCTAGTCCAGGGTGCAGGCACCAAAGTGGGTTTGGTGGCAAAAGGCTAGTAACAGGGTGAAGGGCTTCAGCCACCACTTCTCTGCTGATGACTTTCAAACCTAATTATCCAGCAATGCCCTCTCTCTGACATTCTAGAGCCACATTCCCAATGGCATGCTGGATATCTGCCACTTGAGGACCTGCCAGCACCTTGCAGAAATAGAAAAACACAAACTCAACTCGTTTCTGACTTCTATTATTGTCATCACCCACCTTCCAGGAGCTTTTGATCCTTTCCCTCTCTTTCCAAATCTAAACTATCAAGTCCCTTTGCTCTTGATTTCTGGTGTCTCATGCATGTATTCCCATTTCTCACGCCAACTGCTGTCACATCTCCTCCAGTCACTATTGTCTGGACCACTGAAAATATTCCCCGATAGTTCTCCAGCCTCAGGGCAATCCATCCACACACATTTGCTTCTTGGATTAATCATCATAAACACTGCTTTCATCATGAATCTACCTCTGCTCCAAAAATTTCCATGGTCCCCCCTTATCACTGGAAAAATTTCAAACTATATAACCTCGAATTCTAGGCTTGGCCTCTGCAGCCTGGCCCTTCAAGTCTGGCAGTCCGCTCCTCCCTTAAATATTCTGAGGAAAAGTAGAAATAATGAATGAACACCATTACACAAACCCTGCTTTCTACAAGACGACGAGTAAATCTGCTTACTTACCACCACCCTGTCAAATGCCAAGGGTACACTCATGTGCCTATTGTTACCACTCTGATCCACCCACCTTCTAGTTCCAGCGTCAATGCTGCCCCCTCCATTCCTGACCTATTCTGGACTTCTTTCTACAGCACCTATCCATTTAGCACTTAAGTGTGATTGCTTTTTTTATTTTTTTCACTATTGCTGTGTGTTGTCTCATTCCTCAACCAACCATATATTCGTGTATGCCTTACTCCCCAAACTCCCACAGGGCAGACACCATACAATCCCATGACACATAATAATAAATAATAATAGTAAATGATTAGCAACAATATAAATTAATAATAATAATTGTATTTTTATTATTATTCTAACCACCAACAGCATTCATTAAGTATTTACCATGTGCTGGGCACTAATGCTAAGTGTTTTCCAGCATTATCTCATTTAATTAAAATAGCCTTTGAGTAAGGTAGGAACTATTACTATCCTCCTTTTACAGATGATTAAGGATTAGGAAGGTTAAGTAACTGGCCCAAATTAACATAACTAGTAAGTGGCAGAGCTGGGATTCCAAGGTCTGTGTAGCCCAGAAGTCCCTGCAAATAGTGCCTTTCACAAAGTCAGTGCTGAGCATATGTTTATGAATTAATTAAAGCTAGGCTTGGTACCAACGCAATGGGGAGTGTGGCAGACAGAACAGGGCCCCCCAAAGATGTACCTATCCTAATCCTAGGAGCCTGTGCCTATGTTACATTATATTGCAAAGGGGATTAAGTGTGCAGATGGATTAAGTTTGTTAATCAGATGACTTTAAAATAGGGAGGTTATCCTGGACAAACTGGGTGGGCCCAGTGAAATCACAGGGGTCCTTAAACGTGGAAGAGGGAAGCCAAGAGAGAATCAGCAGTGATGCAGTGTAAGAATCTGACCTGTCAGAGCTGCTGGCTTTGAAGATGGAGGAAGAGACCACAACTTCCAGCCTCTAGAAGCTGGAAAGGAAAGGAAGGGAGTTTGCCCTGATCACCTCCGGGAAGAGCACAATCCTGCTGACACGATGATTTTCACCCCGTGAGACAAACTTGTGTCAGAGTCCTAATCCTGCAGAATTGTAAAATGGTAAATTTGGTTATTTTAAGCCACCAAATTTGTGTTAATCTGTTACAGCAACCACAGGAAACTAATTCAGGTGCATAGATTCCCAGCTAGCCCTAAATTATCCTGATGAATGGACATTGCCCTGATGGAAAATAAGGAGGCTGTTCTTTGGACCCCAAATATCTACCTCCCACCTCCATGACAAATCTTCATGGGCAGAGACTACACCGCCCCCGTAACACCTGTTTCCTGGGCTGACCCTGTCCCACCCTCTCTGCACCATTCTAAGAGTGGCCTTACCAAGAAGGACGTGGCAGTCACATGTTTTAGTGACAGACTTCACTCAGGAAGATTGTTATTACAATCAAAACATGAACTGTATCCCTTTAAAATATCATTACCTAGTGCTTTTATTTCAAAGCACTTCCCATATATTATCTTAGGCATTGGTGCCAGCTGTTAAGTGTGCGTAAGTGGCAGTTGCAAGTGCACACCGTGGTTTTTGGATTGCAGTTTTTGAGTCAATTCCAAGACTTTTATTCTCAAGAAGCCCAAATAGTACTGTAGAAATATGTATTCTTGAAATGGTAAGAAAACCAAGAGTTCAGTTTTTTGTAGTATGAGTGACATGGAGCAGGAAGGTGACAGGAGATTCTAATATAGATGCACAGGCCCATGCTCCTTCTTTCTGAGCCATCCTGGCCCTGTGGCTTTGCTTAAATGATTTTCTAGTGTCTTTAACCATGTCTAGGCCTTGGACACAGCTTGCAAGAAGATGGCCTTGGTGCTGGGACCCACGTTCTTATTTTCCCTGTCCAACTGTCACCTGGACCCTCACAGCTCTGCCACTTCCCTCTCAAATTAACAGGAGCATGGCTTCTTTGCTAGGATCAGTTTGATGTTTATGTCCCTACTGCAATGGAAACAAAAATAGCCACCAGCCGGCTCTTTCCAAGTGCTTCATACATACACATCACCATTAAACATGCAGTTCAGGGCTGTCTTTACACCGCGGACTTTGGAGTTAGGCCACCTTGGTTCCAATCCCAGTTCCGCCACTCATCAACTGTGACCCCTGGAGCCCATTCAGTAACAGCTCCAGGACTCGGCATTCTCATCTGTGAAATGGCAATTTTAAAAGTACTTTTTCATAAAATGAGAATTAGAATACAGTCCCACAATATAGTCAATATCACATAACTGTGTTGCCTCTTGTCACGTAAGTACGAGACGCCTGGAGCTCAGAGAAGTGTAACAACTTTGTCCAACGTCACATGTTTGATGAGGGGCGGAGACAGGGTTTGGCGCAGTCAGGTCGTTAAAGCTTCCCACGGTGCCGCGCTTTCTCACGTTTGTCCCTGATTCCTTCTGAACCGCAGGCACTCCTTTACATCCGGTCCATCCAAAGATAAAACAGGTTGTGCCCCGCTCTCCACCTCCACTCCGAGAACCCCCAGGAGCTCAGAGAAAACAACCAGGAGAATTGATAAGAGCCCGCTTCCTCCCGCTCCAGGCTTGCCCTCGGGAGAAGAGGACCGCAGATCTGCGCCGGGTCTGGGTCCGACGGCGCCCAGCACTGGCCTAACCACAGCGGCAGTGGCTTTCCAGCTGCTGCAGACGCGAGGTTTAGAGCCGGGCCAGGTGTGCCGGGGGCCGTGCGCGCCCTGCAGGACGGTCTCGCCGCGGTCGCCTGCAGCCCGAGCGCTGCCGCGTGGAATCCCTCCCCAGCTGGGGAGGAAGGCAGTTGTTTTCTTCCTGGTGGAACGTTCCACTTGAAACGGTTCCACAAGGGCTGTTCTCGCCTCCGACTCCGGGAAGAACTGTAATTAACACAGCAACAAACGCCCACGACGCTAACTGGCAAAGCGAGTGTAACACGAGCCGCTGCTCCAACCGAATTGGGCCAATTGCTTTCCCTTCTTGCCTCCCATTTGGTCTGTTTTGGTTCTGCAGTCATCCAACTGTAGCGTTTCTTAAAACATGTCAGTGGCTGGTGTTTGTGTTTTGAGTTGAACAGTTTCACACACGTCGCTGGAGACGGTGCTCCACCAGCTGCTGTGCGGAGTTCTTGCTTTCTGCGGCTTCCAGAATGTCAGGTAGAAAAACTCAGAGAGGAACTAGAGGAGTGGGAGGGAGGAGACAGAAGGGCACCTGCCGCCTCCGACTGCCTGGACTTGGTCCCTAGTCTCCTCCGGACCAGGACAGGAAAAACCGGTCTTCCAGGTCTGCGCGGGGAGCGGCTGGGGACGTCCCACTCGGCGGCGGCTGCTCTCTGCCTCTAGCTCTGAGGCCAGCCGGCGCTGGGGCAAGGAAAGAAGGGACAGGGGCTGGCTCTCGCTGACCCTGCAAACCTTCCAGGCACGACTGCAGCAGACCTCTCTTGGAGTAAGATTGCAGGTGGTCAGGGTTTGGGGAAGTGTCCTGGCTCCTTCACGTCTGAAGGGTCTGATCTCCGATGCTGCCATTATGTACAGCTCTCCACCCGCTAAATGTGGTCCACTGCGCTGCAGCTTGATCTTCACGTGAGAGCTTGTTACATGCAGCGTCTCAGGCCCTGCCCCAGGCCCGATCCCCAGGTGACTTGTAGGCGCATTAAAGTTTATTAGGAAGCACTGACTGCTGTGTAAGGTATTATAACTTCTTCTAGTCTTTCCATCAGTGACCATATATGCCCTTCAAAAATTGTGGAACAGGCAGTTGCTCTTAGAGAAATGTAATCCTGCTCTCAGCTAAAGGTATGGACAGGTAGCCTAATGCATACCGGTAGCACTCTGCTAATTACTGCTAAGGGGTAATATGGAGAGGGAGTACAGCCTGCTATGCAGTACAGCCCAGAAAAACTCAGAGGCTAGAAGGGGAACTACAACCCAACAAGTAGAGTTAAATAACTCTCTGAGCAGCAATGATTGCCCAAGGCAGAAATGATTATCTGATGAGCTACTTAAATAGTATGTGTTAATATTCAGTAAATTCACTGTACTAAATAACTACTACCAATTTTGTTGTATATATACAGATTCATATACACTCTTTATATATGTGTGTAGAGATAGAATACATATTCTAACATAGTGTCTTGCACATAGTAGGTGATCAATATGTATTGAATTGATAGCTAGATCTGATTGCAACATAATCTCCTGAAGGGGGAATTGTGTTAATCTCCTGAAGGGGGAATTGTGTTTTAGACCAAACTCCCAGATATCTGTTCCAAAATCAAAATGCATTTCCTGTGATCCACAGTCCATTTCATATGTCTTTTAAAACATTAGTTATGCACATATTCATCATAGGTACCTAGCCCCCATTTGAACATGATGGATTGTAGGAGCCCAAAGGGGCCCCGCATTGCTACTTCAGGAATCCTGCTAAGTCTTTCCAGCCAAAACAACCCAGCATACCTCCTACATGTCCATTAAGGTCTCCCAGACCCACAGCACCCTCACAAATCATAGATGGTAACTTTTTCAGAGCCATTTTGTTCTTATGAGTTATTGATCTGCAAGCCAAACATTTTCAAACTGAGCCTTCACTCAATGGCCTGTAATAGCTCCAATTTATTCTGTCAAGTACTCAAAGTCCCTTAACTAGGCTCTTCATCATATAAGTTGTACAGAGTAAGTACCAGTGAAAAGCAAGGATGGAGCATCCCTCATCTTTTGGTGATCAGGATTATTGCAATATATAAAATTCATTTAATTTTCCACCTAGAGGGGCTAATGCCAACAAAATATCACAGAGGCTTTTTTTTCTTTCTTTCTGTTTTGCGACTCTTCTATGTCTCAAGTGCCTAGGACAGAGCCTAGAAAACAGCAGGTGCTTAATAAATATTTTGAGTTGAACCAATCTGAACTACCTGGATGCTTGAGTCTATAGCCAGGCTGAAATTATCACTCTGTATCACTCTTTGATACTAATACCTGTCCATGTCCATTTCCAAAAATCTTTAACATATCATCTGAGGTATCTCTCCTGCTTTCTCCTTGTCTGAGACAATTAAAATCAGTGCTATTAAGACAGTGCAAACAATGGTTCTAGAGGGAGGGTTGGGAGTGAGGCAGAGATGCGTCTAACAGCACATAGTGAGAAGTGTAATAATGTTAAGAGTGACTTGAATGCGAACAGTAGGAAGGCAGGAAAAAAGGCTGAAAATCCCTAGAATATCAATTGCTATTTCTAAAATAAAAATGTCCAAAAGGCAAGAAGTTCCACTTCTTCAGTGCTTCCCCAACGACTATAATAATAATAGCTGATATTTACTGAGGACTCAGCATATGCCAGTTACTATCCAGCTTTGTTCACTGACCCAGTTCTTACACTAAACCAGAGGAAGTTCTGTTATTAACCCTTTATACAAATGAGGAACAGAGGCACACAGAGGTTCAATCATCTCCCAAGGTCACACAGCTAAAAGGCACAGAGCCAGGATTCGAACGGGGTTTAATTCCAGTGCTTATAACCAGTGGGCTGGGAGGAGGGGAGGGTGAAGACCCCAGTGTGAATTTGAAAGAGAAAAAACCTAAGAGCGGAGCCTGCCAGGCTATCTTTTGCCCTTCTGTTGAACATGTTTCAGATGATTGCCAGGGCCCCTCAGCCTACCCTGAGAATCACCAGCAGCTTCCGTGGTTACTTCTATTCTCACTGACAGCCAAAACTATGTTAAGATCCTCTGCTTGAGTGTCTGCACAGGAGGGACAGGCCAGAAATGCCAGGGAGCTAAAAATTCTCCAGGCCTTTAAGTCAATGCAGGACAGGAATCAGTACATAAATAGTTCACTTTCTTTCCCCCTAGTGATACTGTAATAGGATGACTCTGAGTTCATTCTACCATCCTCCAGTGAGCTGCTAGAGGGACTAGGTCCCAGATGTCCACTGTGGTAAGCTCCTCCCTGATACGCCCTCCATCCGCTCTCTTCCCTTTCTTACCTCATTGACTTGCTACATTTCCTTGAATCACCTTTCAAATAAACACCTTGGGTCAGGGTCTACTTTTGGGAACCCGAATCAAAATACTAGTGTAACATGATATTGAGCAGATTTTCCGTTGCACTTGATTTAACAACTCTGACCCCAAAGGAAGGATGTTAACTACCCTATCTCCTAAAGAAAGCTGAATACAACTGTAGGCAAGACATCTGTTTGGTGTTTATAAGAGGTGGCTGAAATAGCTCTGCAAACTCATCACTCTAGCCTCCTCTTCATTTCTTTCCTTTTTCCCATCCATATTAGCAGACAATTGGAGGGAAGGTAAAAAAATGTTTGAAATCCTCAATTAATGAGTTCCATCATTTTTTCTTCCCCTCCCCATGGGAACTTCCTTTATCCAAGAATTGTACCAGAAGTGGACGTTCCAAATCATGGAATGTAGAGGCCCCTATGGGGTTTGCTAAAAGCAAATGTATGCTCCCTCCCCCACAAAAAGAACCTGCCTCCAGACACTTGTCACACCGAAAATCAAGGCCACATGCCCAGCTTCACACATGTCCCTTTCTCCCCATCACCAGCACCAGGAGAGTCAGAAGTGAAAAAGGGCAGAGAATGGGAGACTGTAACATGACACTCTCATGACTTCAGGGACTTTGGGTCAAAAGAAGAAGGTGGTGTGCTTAACTAGATGAGAAATTGAAGCTGCTAAATTGGATAAGAAATTGAAGCTTTGAATAGGACTAGACTGGCTTCATATTGTTTTGTTTTTAATTAACTTGCAATGACTGAAAAATTGTGGGTTCTCCTTCAGATATAGGTGACAGAAGGGAAAGGAAGATTCTACCTAGCACAGTTAGGACAGATTGGAGAAAAACAACCTTTAATATTTATACCCCAACCAAATTAGACTTTTCAGCTTTATGAATTACACTTGTTTCATAAAGAGAGCTCAGCAGAGCTTATCTGAATGTCATCTAATGAATACTCTGAGTAAAGAATTGTCAAATGACAATGAAAAATCTTTAAGAAGCAGCTAAAGGTTTCTTTGCTCCCCACCATTAGATTAAAACAAAAACCAAAATTTTGTCCCCAATCTTCTAGGAAAACTGAACTGTAATGTCCAAACTGAAAGAAATTCACTTCTGATGGCAGCCCACCTGTCTACTTTGACCAGTACATTCATTTTTAAATATTGGTAATCTTGACATTGAAAGAATTCAAAAATCTGTTTCAATGAGAACCCAATAGACAGATTTGATGAAATTCCTTAGGGAATATTGTTGGTAAACTTTACAAATAGCACTATTGGTTTGCAAACGTCACCAACGTATTGTCATGATTTTGGTAGAGCCAAACACTGTATGGGGTGGGGGGGAGAAAGAAAAAGCTTTCATCAGCAGCAATGTTGAGAACCATAAAATCAATAATTAGATTTAGAGAAAAAGCCAAGGGGAGTTAAAACCACAGTGATGCAATCAGTTAATCTGGAACTGGTTAAAACTCTGGCATTGTCTGGGCATCAATTGCTATCTTTTACTGATATAAAACAAAGGAATAAAAAAACAAGTAAATAAAAGTGAAGACAGATAATAATAACAAAATAACAAAAATATCCATTGTTTTTCTCTTTTCTGATAATTATTTTCCAATAGGCAACGAAGAGGATATTAAATGCTACATTAAATGGAAATATCGTATAGAAAATGTGTAGGAAAAACCAAAGATGTTCATTAAAAAGCATTGATGGATTGAGAATATAGCTCAGTGATAGAGTGCATGGCTACAATGCACAAGGTTCTGGGTTCAATCCCCAGTGCCAAAAAAGAAAACAACACATTGAGATTAATAATGTTTTTTTTTAATTCCAAGAGGAATTCAATTTTTCCAAGCAAACAGTATAGATACATCTTGAACATTAAAAACATTGAGATATTAGCCAGGTGCTATGACACACACCTATAATCCCAGCTGCTACATGGGAAACTGAAGCAGAAGGATCACAAGTTCAAGGCCAGCCTGGGTAACTTGGCAAGACTTCACTTCAAAATAAAAAACTAAACAGCCTGCAGATATAGCTCGGTAGTAGAGCACAGACTGGGTTCAACCCCCAGTAACTCTCCACTGAATTTAGATATTTATTCCAGAAGAAATTATGAGTTATCAAATGTACATCTTTACAGATTCTAGTATTAATGTCATGGCTGAGCATTCATTCTTTTTGGCCACCCAGCATCTGATTCTCTTTTCACAGTTGGGGAACACTACTCCCTAGTCCCTTCCTTACAGCTGAGGCAGAGCCCATTTCCCACTGTACAGCTGAAAATGCTAGACTCTGGATTTCTCAGCCTTCCTGTGGCTGGGTACAGGCACTTCACCATGCTTCATTCATCAGATGCATTCTGGAGATGAGTGGCAGTGGTGGCAGCCGCAACATCTGATCTTCAGAGGCAGTTGTGACAATAGTTGTAGTGGCAGTGCCTGGTGTGCCAATGTCAGCAATATCAGCAAAGAAAGCTGTAGTATCTGGTGTCCAGAGAAGGCCTTTGTGCAGCATGACCTGGGTATTGGTCTGAGCCTGTAGTTTCTCCACAGATTCGGGAGCTGCCTGATATCCTATAAATGCATTTTCAGCTTCTGAAAACACCTGGGTCTCTTTGGCTAACAATTATTGCTCACAATATATTGTAACTTGCAAAATGATTTGGAGCAATTATATCCATTGTAATGAAATGAAAATGAAACTTCATTTGATCAAATTCTCTTTGGGATAAGGATCCTCCAAAGGCATTCCCCAAGAAAATTAAGAGATTACACCAAGGGAATAAACCTGTACTATCTATGACTTTAAGTATGGAAAACAGACATGACAACTTTCACCTATAAGCAATTCCTAATTCTCCATGAGAGATAAGGTGAAGATCAATTTTTTTCAAAAGCTTGTTAATCAAGAAATTTTTTAACTGATACCAAAAAAAGATCATGGAAACATATCTTTCACTAAGGATAGTACTGCAAGAGGAACAAAAGAGAAGTTAAAGTTGAGAGTATTTGGGAAGCTGGCATGAAATAAGCAAAGGTCAGTTTAGTTGGATCTCATTGGACAAAATGCTTTGTAATATGTGATCCATAAGTTCTCTCAAGGAAAAATGATCAAAATCTGCCCGGAAACAATTAAAAACCTGCCAAATGTGACACTTATCAACAAATTATTAATGGTACAAAATATAGTTAGTTAAAAGAAAAGTAGCATCAGGAGAAGTACCTTTTGTTCAAAGATCAAGGTTCCCAGCAAACAGTCCCTAATTAATTCTTTCAACAGAATCAGAAAGTTATTATTTAGCATTTTCACAGGTAGCACTCAATGTTTTCAAAGTGTTTTACCAACAGTAATTAGATGATGTTCTCATCAGCCTTGCAAAGAAAGTCAGTATTGTTATCCATATTTTAAAGGCAAGATAGTGAATAAAGATGGACAGAGAGTGGAGACCACGGCATAAACCTCGTGGTAATCACTTCACCATTTTTCTATTATTCTCATCTTTAAAATATGTAAAAGTACCTCTTAAAAATTATCTCCTTTTCCCTGGAAAACCCAGTGAGGTAGGTAGAATCAACTGCCTCTCTTTTGCAGATAGGAAAACTGAGGTTTGCACACACACTGCACAGAAGAGAGGTGGTTGCCTATTTTGTCTGTGTGGACATCCTAACTCAACTACTGGCCCAGGGTCCAACGATACTGAAGCTGCCCAGAGGACAACGCTCATCCTCCTGAAACAACTTCCCTTTCAAGGGAAAAGAGTTCCCAGAGCATCTGTGCCACATGACACAATGACTTTTGCAAAATTCATTCCAGTAATGAACAATTCTGAGCTAATTTTATTAATAGCAAAGACCACCAATCACCTCAGACAAATGAGGACCATTTTGAAAAGAAAGACGGCACTTGTTACACAGGAAAACAAACAAACAGACTATCAACCAGTCTCATTGAGAATAATATAAACAGATTGGTCTTTGAGAAGAGTAATTCAAAACTAGGCAATCAAATTTAAGAAAGTTTTGACCAGAACGGAATCGACTTAAACTTATTTACAAAAGTTTTCATCATATATGGCATTTCTTCATAGAAAAAACAAAAATTAGCCATACCAGTATGTCTTTTTTATTCTCTGTAATTATACTAGACTTCATATTTTCCTATTACGAGAAAAAATGTCAACTGTTTTATTTGTAATTTAGTTGAGTCATTAGCTGAATGTTAGCAATTATAGAAAAATATGAATAATAAAAAAGAAAAAGTTGTCAGATCATTGTCTGACCTCCTTTTTCCCCCCATTGCATGAATTTTGACTATATCAAAGCAAAATAAATTGGAATTAGTAACATGCTATTTTCCATTCATCTAAATGACAATTAAGCTAAGTGAAGAAAATTTGGCCTTGAAGTATATAGAATTATCCAACATTAAACAAAAAAGAGCTCAAGCAGTCAGTGTATCTTCAGTCACTATTTTTCAAATGTTTCATTATCCTGGAAATGCTGCTTTAGAGATTTATATTTTAGTGCACAATATTTTTCTTTTTCCTTTTTTATGCTACTAGGCATTGAACTCAGGGGCACTGTACCACTGAATTACATCTCCAGTCAATTTATTTATTTGTTTGTTTGTTTGTTTATTATTTTGAGGCAGGGTCTCACTAAGTTGCCCAGCCTGACCTGGAATTTGAGATCCTCCTGCCTCAACATCCCTATTCACTGGAATTATTAAGTGTGCGCCATTGTGCCCTCACTAATACACACTTTTTAAAAAACCTGTCCTTTCCTTACCAGTATATTATAGCAACTCAGGTGAAATATATATTTTTTAACTTTTATCTCACTAAATTCTTCATCTGAGGAAAGCATCTGTTAGAAAACCCAAACATGAGCTATGACAGAATTCTATAAATAGAAAATAACCTAAAGGCTTACATTGGGGTAATTCCAAAAGCAAGGACATGCCAAACCCAACCAATCAACACTATAGGAATTCCTTTTAATATTGTCTGTGAGTTCTTGTTATTTGGCTTCACTTAAGAATTAAAGGCAAAAGTCTTCTGCAATTCCTTTTTAAAGTGATTTTCTCCAATTTTGAGTAGAGAAGTGTAATGAAATTCCTCCCTTTAAGGGGATTTTGAAAACGCTCTGTCTCATCAGCTAACCTTCTGTGGGCAGACCAGTATACTGGCCACCATTTGGGGACACCATGAATGAATTTGGGAAGAGGCACAAGGCATCCAGGAGTGGTGAGCAGTAGAAACCCACAAGGGCCGGGTACCAGGACCAGGCCAGAGGTAGCCAGGTTCATACCTTTTCTACCGTACCTTCCAGAGCAGTTGGATATGCTGCCAGTTACTCATTACCTTAAACTTGCCTTTCTTCTCCCTGAGCTATCTGTGCCCTGCAAACCATGGTTTCTAGAAGCAGGGCTAAATCAAGGGTTGAGGGCCACCTATCTAGTTCACAGGGCTGGTGATGACTGTGTGTGATAGCATGAGGCCCTGGGGAAAGGATGAAGAGCTGCTTCAAGGAAGGCACCACATCACCCTCTCGACATTCGGGCCCGTTTATCCTGCCCCAGCTTGGCAATAGCAACACTAAGAGCTAACAGTTAAGTGCATACTGTGTCTGATGCTATATAAATCTCAGCACACATAACAATACCCTGAAGTAGACATTATTCCACTTTTTACAGGCCATAAAACTGAGGCACAAAGAGGTTATGTAACTAACTTACTAGGATTGAAGCCTCATTTCTCTGACCTCAGAGTCCATTCGTTTAACCATATGCTAATTAAATATGCATATTGTCTGGGTCCCTAGGAGAGCAGAGCCCAAGGCAGAAAGTTCTATGATAGTGTTTTATTAGGAAATGCAATCTCAATGGGCAGGAGTAGAGGAAAAGGGGAGCAGGGCAGGGGGAATGAGGAGAACCCAGAATTCAGACCCTTGGCAGAATCAAGGAATCCAGAGCTGGAGGTGAAAGGTGTGCACATGCGCAGAGGATGAGGGGCTGTCAACTTCCACCTGAAATCAGGCTGAGCCCATGTAGAGAGAGCAGGCTCATGCATATGTACTCTGACAAGATATTGGGTTTCCAAATGGAGCAAAAACTATAAACCACCCACATGAAAATCATAAAGCTGTATGTAACTTGAAGTTCATCGATTGTTCCTGGAAGAACCATCTTAAGTCTACCACAGGATTTAGAGTGCATGGGGATGTATATATGTATGGACACTAACCAGAAATCATCTCATAGAGTAATGATGCACATACCCCAACCCAACACTACTCGCTAATGATAGAGGTCAGAAACCTCTCTAGGAAGGATTGAGAAGTCACTCCTAATTCATCTCTCCATCCCCACCTTTAGTTAGATGTCCTCTAATAATGTCCTATGCATAGATCTTTCCTATTGCCCTTTCATTTTGTGTATAATCATCTGTTTATATGTCCTTCTTCTCCCAACAGACTGTTTAGGGAAGAGACTGGTTTCATAGGTCTTGGAATCCTCAGCACAGCCTTGTATAGCCTGTCGTGAACCAGTACTCAAGGAATATTTTGTATGGAAGAAGTCACAGGCAGAGGCCTGAAACAGTCCCATGGGCCAGAGAATCATGGAAGAGCATTCAGGCAGTGCAGAAGGCTTACCTGAGGCTACCAGTTATGAAGTTCTGATGGAAACTCTCTGTTCACTTGTGTGACTTTCTCCACTAACCCCTAGCTGGAGAGTCGAGGACAAACTCTGAACCAGGCGTCACAGATCTGGACGAGCATGAGACCAAGACCTGAAGATAGTATTTTAACAAGATGTTAAATGGCATTTCCTACTTTATCAGAGTTTCAGTTGAGTCTTCAATCTGTGGAAAATGGGTTATCAAAAGAGTGATGGTGTCAAGTCTCTTATATCCACAATTGTCAAGAAGTGGGTGAAAACCAGTCCTGCTGCCCTATTGTCACCTCTAGAGTATAAAAGAAAAAGAAAGTATGAAGTTTTTTCCCCCAGAGAATCATTATTCTGGAAAAAAAAAAAAAAAAAAAAGAATCATCATGGCATTTCCCTTCATCTTTCCAGGGAAAAAGGAGGTTGATGATTACTACCCTTAAGTGATATGAGGGAGTTTTATTGTCCAGTGCCTAATGAGGGCTATCACTGGTGAAATTCTAAGATGACCCTCCCAATGAGCTCTTATAGTTGTATAGTCTTCTTTCCTTGAATGCAGGTGAGACTAGCTATGATGGAATTTTGCCCCCATAATTATATTGCATTATATGACAAGGGATTTTTGCAGTTAAAGTTCCTGGTGCGTCAAGTCAATCAAAGGGAAAATTGTTATGGGTGGGTCTGACCCAGTTAGGTAAGTTCTTAAAAGGACAGCCAATGGTTTGATGCACTTTTGCTGCTCTGGAGGAAGCAAACACCCATGTTCTGAACCATCCCTGAGAATCACATGGCAAAGAACAGTAGTGGCCTCTGGAAGCTGAGAGTGGTTCCCATTTGACAGTTAGCAAGAAAATGGGGGCCTCATCTGGGAACTTCAGTCATACAGCTACAAGGCAATTCTGACAACAAGCAGTGAGTTTGAAAGAGTCCCAGGTAAGAATCACAGCCCCAGCTGACACCTCAATTTCAACCTGGTGAGGTCCTTAGCCGAGGACTCCACTAACTCCTGCTGGGACTCCTGGCCCACAAAACCTGTGAGATAATAAAGTTGTGTTGTTTTAAACTGCTAAGCCTGCGGTAATTTGTTACACCACAACAGGAAATAGAAACGGGACCTCAGTGAAGTGTGGTATGAAATCTTGGGAAATATTTGTGCCTGCCCCTTAGAATTGGAGAATGACAAACACTGGTGCCTGCTGCACAGCTGGAGAAGTCCAAGCATAAACAGTTAGTAACCTGAAACTGTAATCTATAACGGCTTGATGGAGAGAAGCCAGAGGGGTCTATACTTATTCCAGGCCAAACTGTCCTGCAGAAGTAACTGGGAGTGAGACTTCTCAAAAGAATTCTGCCCAAGAGAACTGCCTGTTGGGAAAAGGCAAGCCCAGCAGAACAGGTTTGGCAAGGGACCCGCAAGAGAGATCAGCTGAGTGGTTAGAGTGTCTGAAGAACTCACCAAAGTTTCCCACAGAGAAACAACCAACACTAAGACATGTGCTCTGACAATAGACACTAATGGACGGCTGATATCAGCACTAGTCAAATAAGTGACTGTCCATCCCCAGAGACATTTGAAATACCTAGAGACGCTTTTGGTTGTTAGGCAGGGGGCGAGTTTGGAATGGAGCCCAGCTACTGACACTTAAGGGATAAAAGCCAAGGATACTGCTAAACATTCCATAAGGCATGGGCAGCCCCACAAAGCAATGCGTTATGCAGTTGGTATAGAGAAGCAGTCAAGAGATGTCCTGAACGCCTTTCACTGTTCAACTAGTTTAAAAGTTTTAATGAGAGTAACCGGTTCAAAGAGAAGAGGATGTAGCTTCAGCATGAGACTCAAAGTAACAGGGCTGTTTTACAAGAAGTTAGAAGTTCCAATGAGAGATAAGGAAAATTCCCATTGTCTCGGGTCAGGTTTCCTAGAAGCAGAGCCTGAGGCAGGGATTCTTGTGTAAGAGAATCAGTAAGGGAGTGAGATCAGGGTGAAACTCCTCCAGTTCATTTCCCAGAAGCCCTAATGAAGATCCATAAACCAGATATCTTGAAACAAGAGAACTTTCTCTGGAGGTTAGAAGTCTGATGTTGTTGGTAGGACTGGTTCCTCTCCAGGGCACAGAGGGAAAATCTGTTCTGTGTGGCTCTTGTAGCTTCTAGTGATGACCAGCAATTCTGGGTGTTCCATGACAGGTAGGTGTGTCCTGCCACCTGCACCTTCCCGTGGCACTCTCTCTGGGCCCATGTGTCTTTCACCCTATCAGGACACCAGGCATATTAGATTAGGAACCCACTCTGCTCCAGAATGACCTGCTCTTAACTAATTATGTCTGCAAGAACCCTATTTCCAAATAAGGTCCTGAGTTAGTAGGGATTAAGACTTCATCATATCTCTTTTAGGAAACAAAATTCAACCCATAACATTCCTTAAAGAAATGAGGAGTCAACATAGGGGAGCACAGGGGAGAAGATTGGTCAAGTTATGAGTTTAGTTTAGCCCAGCCTCATCTTCATCCCACATGGAGTTCTGAAGCCTGAATAGCATCAAACTCATCCCCTGTCAAGAGAAAGGAGGCAGCCTTTCATAACCCCGGAATCACCCAGCCATGGGCTTCAAGCTGTCCTGGAAAGGAAGACGTATCACAGTAGGCATTTCTGGGTTGGATTTCCATTCACACTAGAGAAATAGTTGTTAAATTGTCATTGGAAACACAGCTGGACCCTGGTCCCAAGTTTCTGACACCAAAGGTCTAAAATAGGGGCTGAGAATTACATTCTTAGCAGCTCCCAGGTGATTCTCTTCTCCTGGTCCAGGGACCACACTTTGAGAACCACTGATGTAGGGTAATTTTCAGAAAGGGTATTTGTGAGTAGTCAGTGGCCAACACAGAGCATTGAAGGGATGGGATAGGCACCCTGAAGGGTAAAAGAAATCTGGGCAGGGCACCAACAGTGGAATAACTATACCATCCTTCTTCACAAATCCAAGGTTCATGGGGAATGGGAAAATAAGCCCAGGAAAGCTGCAGGGGAATCAGTCTCCCCAGGAGAGAGCCAGAGTTTTGTTACAACTAAGAATGGGGAAAGTACCTAAGAAAAGAAGTTGCTGGGAGAGGGATGATACCACTATAGGCTACAGGTTGTCTGGATTAAAAAGGCAGAAAAAGGAGCTCTTATTTTTTAAACGATCAGTAAGACAAGTGGGGTGCACAGTAATGATGCAGGTGATTGTAAAGCTAAATAATCATTCTTAGAACTTATCTGTGTGCCATGTGACCAAATTGGTTGTCAATGCCAATTCAACCCTTTTTTAAAATCTCTGAGTCATTGAGTGGCTGTCAACCATGCAGCAACACCACTCAGTCATTCTGGGGGTCTGAAAAAACCCATCAAGTTATTTTACTGGTAGAGACAAAGCTTCATGGTAGCATTAAGCTGTGACTAGAGCTTAACTATATGGCTCTTCTAGTAAGAGAGCCATCAAAGATTGCATAAAATTACTGCAATTTTACTCTAAGAAAATGTTCTGTGGCTAGGCAGGGTAAAGAAATTCTTTCAAATGCATTATAAGAAAGACAAATTAAAATAGGCAATTTGAAGAAATAGAGTAAAAAATAAAAGGATAAATTCACCTTGATGTCCACAGAAATTGTTGGAAGAAAAATCTGGAAATAAAGTTGATATGAATTTAATAGCATCAGATTGAATTTTGAAAACAGATATATAGAAAATAGCAAACTATCTCCATGTTGAAAATAAAGAAAAGAAAGCTTTTCTAAGAACTTCCTTTCATCTTGAGCTGAATGGAAAGTACAGAGAAAGTCTGCATTAAAACAAGAAGGAAACTTCCTTCCAGAGAAGTGAATCATCAAAAAAAAAGATTTTGGAATTGGGACCCACATTTTTATTAGGCAGCCCCTCCCAAGGAAGCTTTATAGGATAAAAGGCTTGAAAAGATGGGAGTTTGAAATACCTGTAATTTTGCATTGGAAGGATATTTTACTTATTTTTCTTTATATAAAAGAAAATATTCTCAGTTCAGAAATTTAGAGAAATATAGAGTATTTCTATTTCTAAAAGTATGAAGAAGAAGAAAATAAATTGTACCCATTATTTTGCCATGGAAATAAAACCATGAAATACATATTTTTCTCCATTATAACTGAGATTATATTATTTTTATCACCTTGTATCCCAATTTTTCCACTTCACATCATATCATACATTTTTCCAATGTGTAAAGGAGTCTTTTTGATTTATGTAAATCAGCTTTGTTTAGACACTGATCATTTATACTATAAGTACTATAAAGGGTGTTATCCAGAAATTCCAGGGTTCACATTGGCAAAGAAAGCTGCTATATTTTGATACCAGTGCCCAATGGGACAAGTGTGGGAAAGCAATAATCATATCTTTGTGTTGATTCATGTCTTACAATAATCTGCCCATATTCTAGAAACTCCTTCTCCTATCCTACAATACTACCAAACTCTTTTTTTTTCCCCCTGTGGTGTAAGCACTCTACCAACTGAGCTATATCCCCAGCCCCAAACTTTTAAAATACAATAAAGGAAAGAGATTCTTCTAGTTTGGTCTGTGTGTGTGCATGCGTGTGTGTGTGTGTGTGTGTGTCAGGTAGATGAGAGAGAGAGAGAGAGAGAGAGAACTAGATGTACCCACCATAGATACAATTTGAATCCTACTTATTTCAAAATGAAAGTATATTAACTTGGTTGGATTTTGTTTTCAGATTAAAGAAGCAACTTATGCTCCTTTCTTTTTTTTTTTTTTTGAAACCAGGGATTGAACTCAGGGATACTCGGTCACTGAGCCACATCCCCAGCCGTATTTTATTTAGAGACAGGGTCTCACTGAGTTGCTTAGGGCCTCGCTAAGTTGCTGAGGCTGGCTTTGAACTCGCGATCCTCCTAACTCAGCCTCCCAAGTCACTTGGATTACAGGTGTGGGCCACCACGCCCGGCTCCTTCCTAAAGTATTAGTAATAGAGCAAATTAATGGGAAAAATTTTTTAAATGCCAACATGTTTTAAAACAAAAAAATAACTACTAGTAATCCCCACATCCAAAGGTTGACCACCTAACGATTTTTCACCTGGTTAAATAGTTTATCTTTAGCTAACTTACCAAGAGAGTATGGCATAGTGATTAAGAGCAAAGATTTTTTATATCAACTGTGTAATTAGTCAACTTTGCATTATTTCAACAAATTATCTAAGACAGCTAGCTAACTTTATAAAGAGAAAAGATTTATTCAGCTCCCAGTTCTAGAGGTTCAGAGTTCAAAATCACACCCACACAGAACTAAGGACCCCGTAGATCTCACCTCTTAAAGGTTCCATCATACTTCTCAGTACTGTCACCCTGAACCAAGGCTTTAATACATGAGCCTTTGGGAGGACACAATTGAATCATATCCAAATCGTAACACTTGGCCTGGATTCAAATCCTGGCTCTGCTACTCCATGATCTTAGTCTAACTACTTAACCTCTCTGCACCTCTACCTATAGGGCAATCAGTGAGTTAATATAAACAATTAGAAAACCATCTGTCATTTGGTGAACTTATACCACTTAGCTATTGTTATTTACCTTATGGAAATTCAACCTTAATGACTTGGGAGATTTTTTAAAAAAGGACAATCTGAATCACATTAGCCATTTGCCCATCATTCCACCCAACAGGCATATGCCTTGTGTGAATGTGAGATGGGAGAGATGTGACTCTGTGGTTCCTTCAATGGGGCTGGGTTTCCAGGTTTGTCTGTGGGGGAGTCTAATGTTTAAAGCTAAGTATTTTTCCTACAACCCAGACTCTAAACACAAGCCAACTACTTCATCTGGTATCTCAACTGAAGAAACAACACTGTGTTCCAGTGCTAGGAGGAAAACCCACCATATTGTTCTCTTGTATGCTACATTGTTAAGTGATTTTCAGGGGTTAATGTATCTATATTATTTTTTGTTGTTGTTCATTGCACACAAATGGAGTACAACTATTGTTTTTCTGGTTGTACACAAAACAGAATCATACAACTTGTGTATTTATATATATACATAGGGTAATGATGTTTGTCTCATTCTATTTTCTTTCCTTCCCTGCCCCCTCCCCACCCCTCATTTTCTTCTATACAATCCATCCCTTCTCCATTCTTCCCTTACATCCCCCCACCCCCATTATGTGTCATCAATCATTTATCAGAGAAATCATTTGGCCTTTGGTTTTTTGGGATTGACTTATTTCACTTAACATGATATTCTCCAATTCCATCCATTTACCTGCAAATGTCATAATTTTATTATTCTTTATGACTGAATAATATTCCATTGTGTATATATACACCACAGTTTCTTTATCCATTCATCTATTGAAGGGCATCTAGGTTGGTTCCACAATCTAGCTATAGTGAATTGGGCTGCTATAAACATTGATGTGGCTGCATCACTGTAGTATGCTGATTTTAAGTCCTTTGGGTATAGGCCAAGGAGTGGGATAGCTGGGTCAAATGGTGGTTCCATTCTGAGTTTTCTAAGGAATCTCCATACTGCTTTCCAGAGTGGCTGCACCAATTTGCAACCTCACCAGCAATGTATGAGTGTACCTTTTTCCCCACATCCTCGCCAACACCTGTTGTTGCTTATATTCTTGATAATAGATATTCTAATAGGGGCGAGATGATATCTTAGGGTAGTTTTGATTTGCATTTCTCTTTTTACTACAGATGTTGAACATTTTTCATATATCTATTGATTGCTTGTAGATCCTCTTCTGTGAAGTGTCTGCTCATTTCCTTAGCCCAGTTATTGATTGGGTTATTTGTATTCTTGGTGTAAAGTTTTTTTGAGTTCTTTATAAATTCTGGAGATTAGTGCTCTATCTGAAGTGTGTATGGCAAAGATTTTCTCCCACTCTGTAGGCTCTCTCTTCACATTGTTGATTGTTTCCTTTGCTCAGAAAAAGCTTTTTAGTTTGAATCTATCTCAATTATCAATTCCTGCTTTTATTTCTTGTGCTTTGGGAGTCATGTTAAGGAAATCTGGTCCTAGGCCGATATGACAAAGATTTGGACCTACTTTTTCTTCTATTAGGTGCAGGGTCTCTGGTCTAGTTCCTAGGTCCTAGTGTATCTATATTTAATTTTTGTATTATATTCTCATATCTAAGATTTCACTCTACCATATATCTATATTTGTTTCCCATTTCTACTGTATTAAATTATCACAAACTTGGTGACTTAAAACAACTGAGCATTTATTCTTTCATAGTTCTGAAGGAACTGAAGTCCAAAAATAGTTTGACTGGACTGAAATCAAGTTATCAATGGGGCTGTACTCCCTTTGGAGGCTCTAGGGAAAAATCTTTTCCTTGCCTCGCCCAGTTTCTGGTAGCCATCAGCATTTGTGGCTTCATCACTTCAATCTCTGTCTTCATGGTCACATTGTCTTTTCTTCTTTGGTCTGTACTAATTCTCCCTCCCTCTTATAAGGATATTTGTGATTACATTTACATATCCAGATAGTACAGGAAATTCTCTCCATCTCAAGACCTTTAACTTAATCATACCTGTGAAGTCCCTTTTTCCATATAAGGAAACATCCAAATGTTCTCAGATGAGAATAAGAGCATATTTGAAATCATTATTCAACATACCAAAATATCCATTAAAACTGTGTATAAGAGAGAGACAGACAGAGACCTTGGGTAAAACCAAACTATGGTTTGATTTTGGTGCCATTGAGCCAATCCAGCTATATTCTTAGGCACAGACTGACCTCCAGAGACAAGAAATTGGTTGCTTCTCCACAGGCTTTTATACTCTGCTTTGAACACACCAGGTGGATCTTCAATTACAATATTTTCCAAGCTTTAGCTGAACAAAGCAAATTCTAGCTCCCATCCTCTCCATGTGTTGTTTTCAGTAAATACACATTTGGTCTTATGTGAATAAAAAAGATTTCTCCAGCCCTGCTTCAGGATCCATATATCCTCTCCCATTTGTCTGATTCAACCACCCCCACGCCACCTCACTAGTTTTTCAAATGCTTTAAGGAATAATCAGTTTAACTTAACAGATGAAACTTCCAGATTTCCTGTCTTTCTAAGGAGATTAAACCCAGGCAGTAAAAGCTAGAGACCACCTTTCCTCAAAAGACAAGAATTGCATGTCTTTATGCATATTGTTAAATTTTCTCAAAAGGAAAATAGAAGGCTGAAAAATGGACTCTCATGAGTATAATAATCAGTCCACTTTAATGCCCTTCTAAATTAAAATGAATAAATCCTTAAGAATTCATGCTAAATAAAATAATAACAGTGCATCTGAAGGATTACATTCAGAGTACATGCAGGGAGAAAACCACCAAGTGCTAAGATGGGCAGTTATACCATTTACATAAAGTTCAGGTTCTAGACTCATTTGCTTTCATTGGTATGAACAATAATGCGAAGGTACACAGATCTTACAAAACTTCTGATGTATATTTATTTCACATCCAAATTTGTTTCTTCAGAAGCAGCTAGATCAAGGTCAAAAGTGCTAGCAGGAACTGCATAGAGGAAAGAGGATGGTTGGGTAAGTATAACCTGAGTGATTCGTTAAAAGTCTAATGCAACAACTGCAATAACCAGCCTTAGGCAGAAATCAGAAAAGCTCTTTGAGAAGCAAAGTGGTACGGTGGAATGAGACTGAGAATCAGAAGTCATGAGCTCTAGTTCTGACTTTTCCACTATAAACCTTCGTTGCCTCACAGTTACACGAAAAGGATCTAGGACTCTTCCAATGAATTGCTTATAATAGGCCAATAGGGAGAGTTTAAGAACCAAAAAACCCAAGATGATTATTGAGAACTAACATTCACATCAAATGTGTACACATGTATATGCATGCATACACACACATCTCAGAAATAGAAAACCCTTGATGAATAATGCATACACATTTTTAATTGCCATTCCACTTACCTTTGTGAAGGCATAGCTCAGTGAAATAAATTAGATCAAAATTATTCTTGGTTTGACTTCTGTAAATTGCTACTTACATTAGGAAAATAGGCAATTATCTGTTTCCAACTGCTTTGCTTATCTATTGCTGAATAACAAATCACACAATGGCTTAAAACAACTATTTATTTTTTCTCATGATCCTGTGTGTTAATTTGGCGAGGATTTTTTGCTCTGTGCAGTGTCCACCAGAGTGCTGGGACAACTGGAAGATATACAAAGACATCACTCAGGCAGCTGATGTGGGCTACTGACTGGGAGCTCAGATGTGGCTATTAGTCAGGGGCTTACATTCTCACTGTGGTCTTCTACACGTGGTGGACTGGGCCTCCTCACAGCACAGCAGTTGAATTCCATGAGGAATGATTCCCAGTGCACAAAATCAGAAGCTGCTGATCTTTTGCAGAATCGGGGCTTGAACCCACAGCCTTGTGCATGCTAGGAAAGTGCTTGGCCACTGAATACATCCTGAGTCCTAGAAGCTGCCAATCTCTTAAGGATTAGCCTCCTCAGTTTCATATTGACACTTCCATCACATTGTATTTGTCCAAACAAGTCACTGGAGCAGCTCAGATTCAGGAAGATGGTGGGTGGGGGAAGGTAGCTCACATTTCTTAATGGAAGGAGCAGCAAATATCTGTGGCCACTCACTACTACACCAAAGCCAATTAATTAGTGGTCCTGGATATCCTCAGGATGCAGAGACTGAGCTACGGGTAATGGTTGAGCAAGTTCAAACAGAGAACTGCTTTCCTCCAGCCTTTGTTACATAAGAAAATGGAGAGTCTTTATTGGTAAAGATACTGATAAATGGTTGTTCTGTTACTTGCAGCTAAATGTATCCTAAGTCAAAAGTCACTTCACTTTCATCATTGAGAATATCAGGAGCAGAAACTGTGCGGGGATGATTTAGCAAAGACACCAGAGGGAAAGAACTTGAGTGAAGTTTTCCTGAACAAGTATGAGAAAAATTTCTCAGGATTTTCAAGTTCTTGGGCTGATAGTTGACGAAGTCATCACATCTTGGACTTAATTAATATAAATATGAAGTTTATTGGATTCACAGGCTGGTGAGCTACACAGGGCAGACATTGTCTCCTACAGTGACTAGCTGATTATACTTAATGAAGTTGTCTATTTTAGGGCTCCTGAAAGTGCCAATCTGTAATGAGATAAGGAGATTGCACTGGAATTTAAACCAATGGTTTCCTTCACTGAAAAGTCTTGCCACCGCACACACACACACACACACACACACACACACAAAATGATGCTTATGCTTATACTCTGAAACAAGCGTTTTGTTTTGTTTTTAAATCTCCTATCCCTTTGTTAATTGGTGAGTTTGCAGACCTGTAGCTGCTCCATGGACCACGCAGGCTAATGAGTTGCAGAGGCCGGGCACCAAGTCAGCCTACGTGACACTTTCACAAGGAAAGTAATTCCCAAGATTCTACTCTGAAACCTGTTCTGATGATTCACAGCAAAGGACTTCTTAACATCTAAATGTGCTGGCTAACAAATTAAGCTTCCTTTGAAATTTTCCTGAATATGTTGATCAGTGTATTTGTAGGTATCAAAAAGTCTGAATCTATTTAACTATTAAAGTTAAATAGTTTTGCACCCAAAATGAGAAAGTGATAACTGTCTAGCCAAGGAGATGATTTAATGTAAAGAAAATTTCTTTTCCATGCCACTTGCAAATAGATTTTTCAATTATATCCAATATAACACAGCTTCTTTTTCAGGAGATAATAATAATTATAATAAAAATAATTACTAAATATCCAGGATATCATTAGGAATTACATACTATTCAGGAATAGAAACTTGAAGGAGTAGGAAAAGGAGGAGGAAACACTGGTTAAACAAAATAAGAGCTTTGCTTTTCTCACATAAAAATATTCTGGAGTTAGATGGTTCCAGATTGCTATCATGGCTCCTTGATCACATGGGGTCCCAGGTCATTTCTCTTTCCACTCAGCCATGCTCAGCTATTGCTTCATGATCTCAATCTGGCTGCTCCACTGTCAGCATTGTATTCCTCTTCCAGGAAGAAAGCAAGAATAAAGAGCAGACAGCACATTATAGTTAATGCTGACCTCTTTCTAGAGAGTCATTAAAGTGTCCACAGAGGAACTTTCAATTTCGTATCTTCTTGGCCAGAATGCTGAGACCTGGCCACCGCTGGAAAAAAATTTTCTCTTTATCCTTCACATCAGTTTGCTAGGGTTGCCATAACAAAGAACAAAAACTGGGTGGCTTAAATGAAAGAAATTTATTTTCTCCTGTTCGAGAGGCTAGAGATTCAAGATCAAGGTGTAGACAGCACAGGTTTCTTCTGAGCTCTCTCCTTGGCTTGAAGATACTATTTTCTCTTGGTGTCTTCATATGGCATTTCCCCTATCGGTGTCCCAATCTCTTCTTCAAAGGACATCAGTCATCCTGGATTAGAGCCCACCCTAGTGACTTCCTCCTTCAGCCTTGGTAACCACAAATCTACTTCCTGTCTCTCTGGGATTTACCTACTTTGAACATTTCATATAAATGAAATCATACAACATGTAGTCTTTGTATTTAGTCTATTTCATTTACAATGTTTTTGAGCTTTATCCATATTGTTGCATTTATGAGTACATCATTTTTTTTTGATGACTGGATAATATTTCATTGTACAAATCTTGCTTTAGTTTTAAGAGTTCATTATTATCAAATATTTTTATATTGATTCTCTGCAACCCTGGAAAGACAAAAAACAAATAAATAAATAAAAATTAAAAACCCATATTGAAATTCTAGTCCCAGCTTTACGGAGACCTTATGATTTCAGTTGTGTTATCTACAAAATGAAATGTTTTTCTTTTTTTTCCTACATCCTTTAAGTTCCAAGTTTCTAAGAATCTTTTCTAGAGTTTGGATCTTAAGTGTCCCCCAAAAGGCCCATGTGTTAAAGGGTTGGTCGCCACACAATCTGTGGTATTATTGGAAGGTGGTGGGACCTGTAAGAGGGGGGCCTAGTGGTAGGAAATTAGGTCACTCATGGGAGCATACTCTTAAAAGAGAGTATGGGTCCCCAGCCTTTTGTTTCTTTGGCTTCTCCACCATCATGAAGTGAGAAGGCCACCTTTTCCACCTGCTCCCGCCATGATGTATTGTGCTTCTACAGGCCCAAAACAACAGGGCCAAGTGATGATGGATTGAAGCCTCTGAAAGTGTGAGTCAAAATACTCTTCCTCCTTTTAACTGTTTATCCCAGATATTTTGTAACAATGATGAGAGACTGATGAACATGGTGATCTCCATTGAGTCAGTCCCAAGGTATTTTTTCCTTTGATAAAAGAAAACATGCAGACTTGTGCTTCAATTTTATCTAAATGGGATACACTTTCCTGTGTGATGTTGAAATTTTTTGAATGTTCTTTTATTTTTTCAATTGTCTCCAAAAAACTAAGCTTTCAGAAGGACCTAAATTCATATATGGATAGGATTGTGAATAACTGGGTTTGGAGACAAATCATAAAATCACAGGAACTTTGAAAATATTCATTTCTCCCAAAAATTATACACTGAGGAATAAGTACCTACATCACCTCATTATACTTCTGAAATGAAGAAAGAAGAGACTGCTTTGAGTATTCCAATCCTTGACTTTGATGAGGGAGGAATTTATTCATGCAAATATACACACAGTTAATGTGTGCCACTTGTATTTGTGAATACATCTGGCTCAAAAATAGAAGAATCTAGTAGTCAGACCCACCTGCAATTTCCCCAGTCTACACAAAAAGACAAGCCACACCCATCACATTTACAAATTCTTTTTGCATCTGGTTTAACTGAGCTTGTAAAAGGATGCCTGTTATCGGCATATTGTGTATTCTCCTTCCAGAATCTTTCTTTCATTCAATTCACAGGGGACTCGACTCTGTGGGTGGGAGTTGAGAGGGTAGATGTCAGAACTGATTCATCCATCACTGAATATTCTATAGTGAAAAGAAAGATGAAGAGCAGCTGGGCAAGACGTAAATAAGTACAGAACATCTGTGTATATATAAATGAAAATAAAGGGCTTGAAAGAACACATGAAAATTGTTAATAGGACTGGAACGCCTTAGTGAGACACGCATGAGCAGATAAACGCGGGGAATGCCACTTGAGTGAAGTTTCTGGGAGTCTGGTAGACTGGAACTTATCAGATGATCTCCTCAAAAAAGTGCTACACTTTGTACCCTTTTTCACCAACAGAAAGGTACAATCCTTAATAGACCTCTTGGGATTTGGAAACAACATGTGTCACATTTCAGTGTCCATTTACTAAGTGACCCTCAAGGCAGCCTGCTTTGAATGAAACCAAGAGAAAGAGAAGCTTTCCAGCTGATCTCAGCTTATGAGTATCCTTTATGACCTCCTATGTCCTATAAAGTTTGAAATGTCTGTGACTGACCTGATAAAAAAAATACACTCAAAGACTCACTGCCCTGCCTCCTACTTTCATAGAAAAGTCATGCCTGTCTTAAAAATAACTATTTTTCTTCTGCAAGGCAGCTTTTGGCTTTCTACTGTGCCCTAGTAAAGATTCAATGCCTTCCTGTATTAGTTGCTACTGCAACAAATTACTGGACGCTTAGTGGTTGTCGTAGGCTGAATAATGGTCATCCAAAAATATCAAGTCCTAAATATCAAGTTATGAATGTTGCTTTATAAAAAAAAAAAAAAAGGTCTTTGGGGATGTGATTAACTTAAGGATCTTGAGAAAGGTTAATTATCCTGGATCATCTGATGAGCCTTGAATGCAGTCACAAATGTCTGCACAAGAAAGAGGTAGATAGAGATTTGATAGAAAAAAGAGAAGATACTCACATAGAAAAGATATTGTGAAAACAAAAGTTGAAGTTGCAGTGATGGAGCTGCTAGGTTAAGGAATGGCAGCGGTTGCCAGAAGCAGGAATAGATGAGGAATGGATTCCCCTCCCTCTAGAGGAAGCATAGCCTGTACATTTGATTTTATCCCCATGATACTGATTTCAGTCTTGTAGCCACCAGAATAGTGAAGGAATAAATTTCTGTTGCTGTAAGCCACTAAGTTTGTGCTCATTTGTCATAGCAGCCATGGGAAACTGATACAATTGTATAAAACAATGTAAATACACTCTCACTATTTTGGAGGTCAGAAGTCTGAAATCAGTTTCACTGGGCGAAAGTCAAGGTGTTGGCAGGAGGAACGGTTCCTTTTGGAAACTCTGAAGGAAGAATCCATTCTCTTCCTTGTTCAGTTTCTAGTGGCAATGGCTCTTAACTTCTGACATTTCCATCTTTTTTCAAAATGTATAACTCTAATTACTGCTTCAGTTATCACAGCACTTTTCCTTCTGACTCTGACTCCTCGTGTCCTCCCTGGAATGAGTCCATTCATACAATCCAGGATAATCCCACCATCTCAAGAACCTTAACTTTGTCACATAAACAAAGTTCTTTTCATCATATAATATGACATCCATAGGATCTGGGGATTTGGATGTGGACACATTTAGGGGCCATTATTCCATCTACCCTACTGTAGAACTATTAGATTTCAAATGACTTTACAACCTGATCTCTCTGTGATGAGCTGCAACCCTAAAGGTATGTACAACTGCACTTCATCCTCAAGGAAAATGATCAAGCTCACGTCAATTCTGAAGACATCAGCAGTTTTCATAAACATGTGACTTACACTCTCAGTATTTCTACTGCTGACACACTGCCATATCCTCATCTCACAAGTAATCACCTATGACAATTGCCTCAAATTTTTAAAAATTAATAAAAGATTTTCCAAACATTTGGCATAATATTTAGGCATCTTCTTTAAGTAGATTTCCTCAATATTACAGTGCCCCATATGTGAGGACAGCAAGACAGAACCTTTAGCAGTACATGAGCTCATGCTCTTTGTTTGGAAATAGAAATCCTTAGAAGTAAAGAGAAACATCAATTCATGGACAAAGGTTACCAATTTGGCCAAATGGTCAAGGTATTACAAGAAATAAGAATGGAAAATGAGCGATGAGGACATTTGGGGAACATCTAAATGATGATGAGGTAATTGCACTTTCCAAAGATGGCCACACCAACAGATCCCATCTTTTTTGCAAGCACTCTACCAACTGAGCTATATCCCCAGCCGATCCCCTCTATTTTTGTCAACTTTTTCACTACTGTGACCAAAAGACCTAACAAGAACACTTTTAAGGAGGAAAAGTTTATTTGGGCGCTCACAGTTTCAGAGGTCTCAGTCCATAGACAGCCAGCTCCATTACTTGGAGCACAAGGTGAGACAGAACATCATGGCAGAAGAGTGTGACTGATGATCGCAGCTGGGAACATGGCACCCAGGAAGCAGAGAGAAACTAAACTTAGTTCACAAATATATACTCCCAATGATCCACCTCCTCCAGCCACACCCTACCTGCCTACAGTTACCAACCAGTTAATCCCCTGATTGGGCTAAGGCTCTCAAAACCCAATCATTTCACCTCTAAACCTTCTTGTATTGTCTCACACATGAGCTTTCAGGGAACACCACATATCTAAACTATAACACTATCCCACACGTGTCTCTTACAATATGACATTGGCAATGCTCCATTGAAAGGTGAAGTTTGTGTTTCTTTCCATGAGCCTGTGTGAGTCTATGACTATGGTGAAAATAACGGCATGTGACTCCTAAGGCTAAGCTATAAAAGTCACCACAGCTTTCTTCTGGCCCTCTTAGAATGCTTTCTCATCTTTAGAATCCAGTGACCACACTGAGAAAAACCAAGCAGCCACATGAAAAAGACACACAGATGTTCCAGTCTCAATCCTACTTGAAGATCCAGGATATATCAGCATCGATCTCCAGATATGAGTGAACAAGCCTTAAAAATAATCCAGCCCCAGCTTTTTATTCACCCCAAGTGACACTAAGTACAGCACAGATGTGCTATCCCTAAGAGGCAAATTCATGATCAAAATGAATTCTATCTTAACCTGTTAAGTTTGGGATGCTTTGCTTCACTGCAATAGCTAATAGACACACAAACTCTCAGAACAGAGAATATTCTCAAAATGTAAAATTATTTGGTTCCATTATACATGCTAACCAAAGTTCAACCATTGCATATAAGGCTCTCAAAAATCTGGTGGACAAGTAAAACAGATCTGGATACATAAATCAGACTCTTTTCCCAGCCACCCTGAACTTACTCGATGGGCATGTGAACAGGTCCCCATAGAGGGAGGGTTAGATTTTCCTTCATCAAAGCCAATCTGGCTACTTGTATTGCTGAGTGCTCAATCTGCCAACAGCAGAAACCTGTGATGAGACCATGGTATAGTCCCATGAACTAGTACCTGATGGACATTTGTCTACACTGAAAACCTTTCATCACAGAGAGGCAGAGATGATTCCAATGGAATAAAAATGCATTCTGGATGTGGATTATCTTTCCTATCAGTCATATTTCTGTCATCCATAGGTTTACTCAATACTTTGTTCACTCAACTACTGACCAACAAACTAAATGTGCAAAAAAAAAATAGATATGTGATGCACTGATGCCTGTGGCAGTCACTGACATTACCGTGTACCCTATTATCAGAAACAGTCTTCCTTACAAAACAGTAGAATGGCTTATTGAAAACCCAGTTATGGTGTCACCTGGGAAACAATATTGTGTTAGATTTGAATGATTTCCTACCGAATGATACAGGTTGTGATAAAAAACAAACAATGTGACAAGGGGCCAAGATGGAGTAACAGAGACCAAATCAATTCTCCCAGCTACAACATCAACAAAAAGGGACACAAACATTTGAAGACACTATACATCAGGCAGTGAAGGAGAGTGATCCCTGAGATCAGGAATCAAATGAGGTAAGTCTCATGACTGCCCTAGTTTACAGTCTTGAGAGCTTTTCCAGGCTGCAGTGCAGGGAGAGAAAACTCAAATGGAACCTGCAGACTCCCTGAGTTAGGGAGGGGGAACTGAGAATTTAGGGAGACCAAAGTGACGGAATTCACATAGAAGTATATGAGCAGAGAGAGTTACCCATAGAAAGGACTCCAGAGACCTACTGAGGCTCCTCCTTATGTCCTCAGTGGAATATGTATCATCTTACGTATGTGAGGACATACTGGAAGCCAAGGAAAGAACAAGGTGAAAAAATCAGAGGGAGCGGTGTCTTGTGCCCACATAGGTCAAGAATGGTGCCCACGAACCAGATGGAAAAATTCATAATCCATAGAGCATTCAGTGGAATACTGGGAAGGCTCTCACCTCATTAGTGAGAAATAATTAGCCCTAGAGCAAACTTAGTTTAACAAATCATTAAAGCAAAACCCAAAACATTCAACTGTACCCATGAACTTACCTATTGAAGGGAAAAGCTCAAAAACGTATGTAGAAATACAAAAGAATATGGCACCCAAAAAGGTGTGTCTTCCTATACTGTAGAGGCTCAAAAGCTACAAACATTTCCCAGGTTCCCTCACAACTAGGGTCCTGAGGGCAAGTTTTTTATTTGTTTTGATCTAGGATTTTGTTCTTTCCAATCAAATGTATTTTCATGTGACTTGGAAGCCAGAAATAAGGCAAAGGCATTTTTCTTAATACTTTGATGCTAAAGATATATGTACTTGCTGTATTCTGCAGCCACATTCCTGTATCTAGGTAGGAACTTCATAGCAGTGACAATTGTGGTAGAAGTTTCCTGATTCGTTTCGCAGAGTTCACTGAAATCTGGATTGCTGAATCAAAAGTTCCAGGAGGAGCCTCCCAATTCTTCTGACTCCTTATATTACACCTCTTTGATATTAAAACTGCTGGAATTATTCCTATTTCTTAAAACAACATTATAGGAATTTGTACTAGTTAGCTATTGCTGTGTGAAAAACTACCCACTCAAAACTTAGATGTTGAAAACAGCAAACATTTTGCAGTTTCTGTGGGCCAGGAATTTGGGAGTAGATGTGCTTGGTGATTGTGGCTCAGTCTCTGGTGCTGTTACAATTAAGATATCAGGCAGGGGGCAGGGGCTATAACTCAGAGGTAGAGTACTTGCTTAGCATGTGCAAGGCCCTGGGTTCAATTTTCAGCACTGAAAAAGAATATATAAGGCAGTCTTTCAGTGTTCTATGTTAGTCAGCTTTTCATCACTTACCAAAGTACCCAACAACAACAACTTAGAGGAAGGAAAATTTATTCATGGCTCATGGTATCAAAGGTCTCAGTTCGCAAATGCCTAACTCTACAGCTGACTTCATCACTCTAGGCCTAAGGTGAGGCAGTAGTACATCATGGTGGAAGGGCATTGTAGAGGGAAGCTGCTTCATTCATGATATCTAGAAAGCAGAGAGAGGGAATGGGATAAGGGACCACAGGGAAGATAAATTCTTTAAGGATATGTTCCCAGTGACTCAGTGCCTCACCTCCTCCATCCCTGCCTACAGTTACCAGTCCATCTGTCCATTCAAACTAGGATCAATGGATTAGGTTACAGCTCTCATAATGAAACCAGAGTTTTGATATGAGACTAGGTTCCCCGTTTTGCCAATTTATTCTGGGTTCTTGTCTCACAAATTTTGAAGAATAAAATCCACAATCACAGAAGGGAAGAGTAAACAGAACAGAATTTATTTAAGTGAGAAGAGATAGAACTCCCGCTATGTGGGAGAGGGCCTGATAGCAGAAAAATCTATCTTGGTATGCCAACTTAGGAGTTTATATATGGTTTTGGGAAGAGCATGGAGCAAAATCTATGTAAATAGGTATTGAAAAGGCATCAAGGCTACCATCTGGGTTCACCCCCTCTTTCTGTTTTCCACCTTTGGGAAAAGGAGTTGGCTGAAGGTGTTCCCAAAGGTGAGCCTCAAGATCTTTTACATTTGAAATAGGCCTTGATAGTGCTCATTAATATATCTACTGATTAACCTCCAGGTGTGGTTGAACGGGGATCATTATCCTGAACACCTGGTCATTTTACTGTCCATTCTATTTTATCCTCATTCAATAATCTGAGCATTTCACCTCTGAAATATTCCTGCAATACCACAAGAGATTCTGGGGGACACCTGATATCTAAACCATAATATCCCACCCTGGGCCTCCAAAAGCTTATGTCCATTACACAAAGCAAAATGCATTTAATTCATCTCCAAGAGTCCCTTAGCCTTAATAGTTTTAGCATTGCCCAAAAGTCCAAACCTAGTCTCCTCTGAGACTCAAAGCAAACTCCTGGCTGTGAGCCCCTGTAAAAATCAAAAGCAAATAACATATATCCATTATACTTTGGGGCAGAATAAACATTCCCATTCTAAAAGGGAGAAACGGGGACATAGAAAGAAGGAATGGGAGCAAAACAAGACCAAAAGCAGCCAGGTAAACAGGTGCTGTAACTCCATGTACAGCATCAAGAACACATGGTAGTTTGGAGATATTCCCTTGAAAGGGTTTGGGTAGTTCCGTTATTTTGGCCTTGCTGGTTGCAGTGCACATAACCTCTCTTTCAGTGTGGCCCTTTCCACAGCCAGCAGCTTTTCTCAGCAGAGAGGTCACATTCCTGGCTTCTGCTTCACCCTCATAGCTTCATTGTCCTCTACACATTGCCCTCTCAGGGGCAGCCCACAGGGACTCTGACCCTGCTACACTTTGTTTGACCTCCCAAGCCTTCCATTGAAATCTCAGTTGAAGTTACCATGACCACTTAATTCCAGCATCCTGCATTTTCACAGAAATAGCACCATGTGGACGATGCCAAGCTCTGATGCCAGCTTGTGCAGTACCTAAACCCCCTAGAATCATAACTGGAGCAGCTTCTGAAAGTCTGTGCAGCTGAGCAGGTGCAACAACTTCCTAGACCCCTGTGTGCAAGCAGGGAATCCTCCTGATCTCTTCTCAGTGGAATTTTCCCTTCTACATCCTGGATTCTGCTGTGGTTGTAGTCTTGTAAATTTTGGAGATGCCCTCAAGCCATCCTCCCTATTCTCTGTGCATATTACTTAGCATCTCTTATGTGACTGTAATCTCTTTAACAATCACACCTTTCTTTGCCCCAGTTTCACAAGTAATTTTCTAATCAAACTGCAAGTTTTTAACATCCTTCAATTCTTTTTAAAGGCTTGTTAAAAATATACATAATTTTAGATGTTGATGGACCTTTATTTTACTCATTTATTTACACATGGTGCTGAGAATTGAACTCAGTGCCTCACACATGCTAGGCAAGCACTCTACCACTGAACCACAACCCCAGCCCCCAACATCCTTCACCTCTGCTTTCTGCTTTTGACTCTCACTGTAAGTATGACTAAAGCTGTCAGAAAAAAATTCATTCCATTGACTGAATGTTGTGCTACCATGAAGTTTTCTCCACCAGATTAAATAGACCATAACCTTTAAATTCAGTATCACAGTCTCAGGATTTGAGCAAAATGTAGATAGCTTCTTTTTCAGAATGTAGCATGAATGTTCTCTAGTTCAATTTTCAATTGAGTTTTTCTTTCCCTCTGAAACCTCATGAGCACTGTCATTATGGTCTGCATTCTGATCTTCTGAGCTCCCACCAGAATTGCCTATGAAGCTCCATTCTAAAGCTTTCCCAATCTGCAACTCTAAACTTTTCCAACTCCTCCCACAAACCAGCTCCATCAGGTTAATCACAGCAATAACTCCACTTCTAGTACCAATTTCTTTGTTAGTCAGTTTTTCATTGCTGTGACAAAAATATCTGATAAGAGCAACTTAGAAGAGGGGAAGTTTTTTTCCCCTTTTTTAATTTTTATTTTTACAGACTGCATTTTGATTCATTGTACACAAATGGGGTACAACTTTTCATTTCTATGGTTGTATACAATGTAGATTCGCACCATTCATGTAATCATACATGTACATAGGGTAATAATGTCTATCTCAGTCCACTATCTTTCCTTCCCCCACCCCCTCAGGCCCCACTTCCAAAGGGAAAGTTTGTTTGGTGCTCACAGTTTCAGAAGTTTCAGTTCACAGATAGCCAACTCAATGGCCAACTCCTTTGCTCTGGGTTCAAGGTGAGGGAGCTCATCAGGGTGGAAGGGTGTGGCAGAAGGAAGCTGCTCCATTCATGGCAGCCAGGAAGTAGAGAAAGAGAAGGGGATAAAGGGCTGTAGAGAATATGTACCTTTTGAGGGCAAGACTCCAGTGACCACCTCTCCAGCCACAACCCCCCTGCCTACAGTCACCACCCAGGCAATCCATCTAAAATAGGAAGGACTAATTATGTTACAGCTCTCATAATCTGATCATTTCACCTTTGAAATATTCCTACATTAGCACAGGAAATTTGGGGGACACCTCATATCCAAATCATGACACTATTTGCAGGTTTAACTGGAGCTGGGAGATCTACTTCCAAGATGACTCACTGCCAAGTCCATTGACAGGATGCCGCAGTTCCTCATTTTCTAGGTACATTGCATGAATCTCTCCATAGGGTTTCCTGAGTGTCCTAACAATACTGCTCCAGAGTAAGCAATCCAAGGATTGAGAAGGAAGAAGAAGCTTCGGTGTGTTTCATGACCTTGTCTCCTGAGTTGCATGTCATCACTTCTATTGTATTCTATTCATTAGAAGCAAATCACCAAGTCCAGATCCACTCAAGAAGAGGAAATTTAGGCTCCATTCCTTGGAGGGAGAAGAGTCAAAGAACTTGTGGGCGTATTTTAAGCCACTACATAATTCTCTACTCATGTGAAAGTATATTACTTTGAATAGTTTCTATCTAAATACCTCTCCATCATTAGTAACCATTCCGAAACCTCACATCAGGTTATCCCTTCTCTTTGAAACGGATCACATTTCTTTAATCTTTCTTCTACCACCCTAATTTTTCTTCTCCAAAGGCAAGGTTTCACGAGGGTTAATTTGCCTTTTTTACTCCAGCTAATACAAAATGAAATTTTTCTCATATTCACTATGAATGCTATAATTTTTTTCATACTGAATAACTGGCAATAACCAACTTATTCATATTTTCTGAGTAAAATATAAAATTCTATGCTTTTTTCATTGCAGGAGGCCCCAAGAGTAATTAAATTATAGATAGGTCACTTTAAAAGTGTCAGGTTAAGGACTTGAGATATGTTATTAATTCATTGAAAAAGTGAATCAGAACACTTAAGAATAATTTCAATCCATTAGATATTTTTTAAAGATGCAATGAAATTATTTGTAATTGTTTTAGTCAGCTTTTTCACTGCTGTGACTAAGAGATCCAACCAGAACAATTGTAGAGGAAGAAAAGTTTATTTGAGGGCTCACAGTTTCATAGAAGGCTGGCTCCATTCCTTGGGGCTTGAGGTGAGGCTAAACATCATGGTGGGAGAAGGTGACAGAGGGAAGCAGCTCACGGTATGGTGATCAGAAAGCAAAGAGAGACTCCACTCACCAGATACATACTCCAAAGCCATGCTCCCAATTTACCATCTCCTCTAGCCACACCCAACCTGCCTCGAATCACCACTAAATTAATCCAATCAGGGATTAATTCACTGATAGGGTTAACACTCTTAAAACCCAATCATTTCTCCTCTGAACCTTCTTGCATTGTCCTACATGTGATCTTTTCGTAGACACCTCATATTCAAGCCATAACAGTAATGTTTCCCACCAGAAAAAGGTGACCACTTTTATACAGTACTAATATTTTCTAAGATACTTCAAATAATTCAAGATATTTCAGAACTATACACCCTAATTTTATAAATAATTCATTTACTTTTTTTTGACAAAAGGCAATTGTCAGGACATAAATTTTAAAATTTGATATCTCTAATAATCATATTATAGAGTACTATTAATATAATGCTAAAAGAGCTTCTAATGCAACTGTACTTGTGTTACAAAAATGGAGAAGTTGCATTGCCCTTTGTTTTAATATCTCAAAACATAATTTTGAAATTTTAATATGCTATGTATTTTCCATAAACCCTTTCCATAGGTTCTCAGTACAGGTGATATAGCACTAGCACTGTGTCTAGCTACTAACATCATTATTGATATGAAATAAGTGCTCACTAAAATTATTTGTGTTAACTAATAGATTAACACAGTTAATGACAGTGAGTGCTAAAGAAGAGCAGCATCAACCTGGTTGTCAATCATTTTAAGATTAATTAAAAATCTTTCAACTCATTTTGCTGAGTTTTCTTTTGTGCTCTAAATATGGGAGTTAGTAACAATTTTCAGGACTGATACGCAAAATACCACAAATTACAGCCCACCACCCCATCCCTAACCTGCCTAATAAGTGGAAAATATTGAAATGTGAAATATATAGTGAGTGAAGTAGGGATGCTGAATCCTAAAGACATATTCCCAATGCAGTATCAAAATTCTTGTTATTGATGGGTCTTTTTGAAGTATACGTGCTTCTCTACCTGTACCTGGTTGACTTCCTATCCACTGGCCACAACTCTTTTTTACTCTAAATTACTTATGTATTTTTCATTTTAAAACCTGACATATATAGTGCTATAATGAAAAGCACTGGATGAGAAATGACTGTATTTGGCATGAGCTTTAAAGGATAGAAATGACCTCAATAGATACATGGTAACAACAGATGCATTCAATAAAGAAGGATAAAAAGAGAAGGCAGAGACTAGAAAGTGCAAAGAATTTTTAGTATCTAGATACCTTTTACTAGCTACTTCCTGATCCTAAGTAAAAAATGCTGCTAATTGTGAAAAACCACAGTATGTAGGTACACCACGCCTGTTAATTTTGGAGAATGCAATTGCCTTGACTTACAGAAGTCACCCATCAACCAAAACAGGTGAACACCCAAGAGAATGAGTCATGACTATGTCTTGTCTGTTTAGCTGTAATGTTATTGGGTAAGTATGTTATTTAACACACACTCCCCAATTTAAAAAAAGTTATTTGCCTTTTTTAACAAAAAGCAACTGTCAGGACATAAATATAAAAATCTGGGGAATATCTAATAATCATATTAAGAATACTGTCAGTACCTGGGGAAAGAAATGTGACCTATATCCACACTATTCCCTACAAATGGTTTCTAGAATCTAGTCTGTCCAGGAGGATGTAGAAAAATGATTTGCTTGAACCTAATGATAAACTTGGAAATAGTCTAGTCTCCAAGAAAAGTTGTAACAACAGTTTCTGTGGTCACAATAGATAATGACTACCAAAGTCCTCTAATTATATGCATAATGTAATGAAAATGAAAATGAAAAATAATATTTTAGAACTTACAAGCTTATCATCAGTAAATGATGACTATAAATCAAATTGGGGTGTTTATTTAGCTCAGACATTAAATATGCATGTCGTTTTCTACAAAAATATTTACATACCTAAGTACCAGTCATGCTAGTGATGGAGGTAAAAAGAAGAATTAAAAAGAAAATGAACTTTCTCCTTCCAGAGAAATTTACAACCATACAAAGGGAGAAAAAGCAAGATAGGAAAAAAGCATTGGGCAGGAAGTTCACATTGTCCTCTTTCTTTTCAAATATACTTTTTATTATTATTAAACGCACACACATATATTTGATTCTTTGAACAAGTAAATCAAAAAGGTTTGCTACTCCTTCCATTTTACACTTAATAAAGGCAAATGTATCTCTTTCAGAAGGATCATGAAAAAGGCAGCACAGATTTCTAGCATGAGATAATATGGAAAGAGATGGTCAGTTTATGGACTCTCCTAAGTGAATGAATTTTCTTGGAACCACCACATGGTTAAATTTCACTAATCGAAAAAAAAATCCACTGGACAATACCAAACAAAAATCTTTCATTTTTCTTTGGTTTTTAGAAGGCACTGGTAATCAAATATTCAGAAAATCCCCACATAGATAATGAACAAGTAGCTACAAATATTTTGGCAAGTTTCCTATGGACAACTGTGATTTCTCCTGATTTCTCCCAACCTACTCAAAAGATCATGATTTGGAAAATAAACTGGGGTCAGTCTTAAATTAATGGTCCAAGCTTGACACTTGCTTTGTTTATCTGACTTGATCATGTACCTTTCATTGGCAATAAATTAGTATTTTTAAGTACTGTATTAGAAATATGGATGGATCTTGGGGGATAGGAAATTATAGATATTTTTCATATTTTGTAGTCAATATAAAGATACTACTGCAGTTATTTATTTTATTTAAATTAAAAGTGTCCCATCCCCAACTACTTTCTTTGCACCTAATACTGTGCTGGGTTCTTCACAATCATTGATCTATTTTATCACTATAACAACTCCTTGAGTTAGGTCTTGGGTCTATTTTGCTACTCAAAAAACTGAGGGCTCAAATTTCTGGGAGAAGAGGAGACTGAAATTTCTTCAAAGACTTTCTATCCTAGTCCACCTAACAAATGATTAAAAAAAAATTCTACTACCATCCATCAAACAAGAAAAGGTGTTTAATGCTACAAACCTAAAAAAAAGGTGTCCAAAAAGAGAAACAGGAGATTCTACAACAGAGAAGAGGAGCAAGTGGCTCAGCTCCTAATACCACCTCCATCATCCAGATGTTGTAATGAATCCTGAAATTTCTTCCTAATCTCAGATCTAGAGAAAAATAAACTAAGCAACCATCCTTATCTTCTCCTTCCTCTTTCCCTTCCCCTTTCCCTTTCCTTACTCTTCCTCTTCATTCTCCCTCTTTTCACTAAGAAGTAATGGAAACTGGAAAAGAAGGCAATAAAACAAGGAACAGGAATAGCAAGTTCCTTTTCTTTAAAAGCAGTGAAGGCTTCAATGCTATCCATGGTGCACTTCCCTGGAATGGTGTACGCTCCCTGTAGAGGCAGAGTGAAGCAAAGATGCCACCTCCCCAAAGGCACATTCAGTAGAGTTAATGGGAAACAGAATTTCCTCCTCCATGTTATAACTCAGGGAAAAATGTCCTCAGATAGAGCAGACAGCGGGTCAAGAGATTACCTAGAAGGGTAAACAGAATGCATGCCTGGATGGAGCCAAGCATGAAGAATAATAACACAAATGACCAAGAAAACCTAATCAGGCACATTTTAAAAAGGAAGAACAAGAATAAAAACCAAAAGAGGGAGAGAGAGGGAGGAAGAAAACATTGAGGAACAGATGAAAAGTTAAAACCAGCAGAAAACCTAATCCAAAGAATAGAAGGAAATTCCTCCAGCTTTCATCACTTAAAAAATGAATTAGAACATAAAGAAAGGAAGAGATCAAACAAAGGATCAAAATGAGTATAAAGCAGGTTCATGGAAAAATTGAGGACTGAAAGAAATATTATCATTAGAGAACAAAACAGTTATCTAAGAAATGAATAGTCACTGCTAAAAATTTGAATTATCAGCACAGAGGAAAGACCAGAGATAATCACAATACATATTGAAGAAAAGAAATTAATACAAAGAAAAACTGAGATGAAAAATAATTACAAATAGTTATTCACCCTTAATTAGAATTAATGTAGGGACCATCAAAATGCATCCCTCAGGTCTCCAGCTGTGAGGAGTGCAATGTTTAATATTTTCCTTCTTTTATAAATGTAGGTAATCAACCACAGTTTGTTTTATTGCCACAAATAAAGTAATATTTGCTCTACTTGTGATTTTATTATCAATAGGAAATAAATGTTTTCATATGCTATTACAATGAAAGCAAAATATCAAATATCATAATGTTCATTACTACTTCAAAATTATGGTAGTTATTAGGAACATCATTAGATCTTATTACTTAAAGCATTTATAAAGAAGCACATATATTTCTATATGATAAAAATTTATGAATACTTTGATAATTGATTATCAATATATGTAACTGACTCTTTGTAATCCTATGCCCTTTACTTTAAACTACTAACAACATTATCTTGAGAATATTCAATAGACTATTCCATAGACTTCACCATACTACAAAAGGGTCCATGGCACAGAAAGGTTAAGAACTCCTGTAGTGGTAGCTAGAAGATCCTGCAGCCCTTCCAACGTGCATCATCCATGGAAAGGACCCACACAAGGACAAAATCCTGAAGTTGAAAACTTATTCATCTTAAAATAAATTGATCACTCATTGTAGTTAAAATAGCCATTTTTACCCAATGCATGGAACCTACATGTTGATAATGTTGTAACAAGACAGGGCTCCCAACATCATAGAGAGGTCACACCATCGCTAGCCCTTACCAACTACAGTAACCCAGAATTTAAAACAACACTCAGACTCGTGGTAAATGGTAGAACTGAGGAGAGTTACACATTCATTAATATTTTCTTTCATAGCATCTAACCTACATACAATTGTCCATCTTTTCATATCAACAGTAAGTATAATCAAAAGAACCCCAAAATATTTTTAAACTTTTCATTAAAAAAAAAAAAATGAAGGAAGGCATGGTGGCACACACCTGTAATCCCAGCTCCTAGGAGGCTGAGACAGTCTGGGCAACTCAATGAGACCCTATCTCAAAATAAAATTTTTTAAAGGGCTGGGGATGTGGTTTGGTGATTGCCCAGCATGCAAAAGGTCCTGAGTTACTACTACAAAACAAAAGAAAGGAAAGTAAATAACAAGGATTGCCAAACCATGTGTAGTATTTACTATGCTTTATAGCAAAAAGCATATCATTTCCTACTCATCACTCTCCAAAATCTTCACATTAGAAGCAATGATGCTTTTGGAGTTTTTTTCCCCCTGATGAAAGTCAGGCCTGAAGTCATACCATGCCCAAACTTGTTGGATAAGTGCTTTTGAAATCTGAACTCCAGCCATTCTTTTCCTTAACTCAAAAAGCAATACACACATAGAATGACTTTGTATTTGTGCTTTGACCCTCATTAATGTTTCCTGTTGGTATTACTTTCAAATTATTTCACTCATCCATTTAAGTTCTTAATGTATAAGAAATAAATGTCAAATTTTTAGAAGCTGCTCATCGGTAATGGTTTCTCAAACATAACTTTAGAAATACTTTTTTCCAAAATACTAACTTTTCCCAACAACTGTCAAGGACTCAGTTCAAGTTTTTTCAAGTTCACAAACAGCCTCACAAGATCAATTTGCATAAAAATGAAGTTCCCAAGAATCACAACTAGAGTAGACCTGGTAATCCTTCTGCCTGAAATATCCTTGCTGCACATCTCAGCTTGGATGTCTCCTGTTCATTTTTCTGGGCCTTTTTGTCCATCCATTTCCAATGCCCCAGGCTGAACCAGCTGTTTTGTGTTCTGTGTTTCCATAGTACTTAAATTATGGCCTTATGGAACGTTTCCTATTCACCACTTGAATCTCTTATATGGTTGTCTCCTCAACTAGATTATGAGTTCCTCAAGATTATGGGCCCAAGATTCCCATTTTCTCAGGGATAAAGGGATAATGTGGGCACAGAATCAAAGATAGAAATCAAGGAGAACAAAGTCTGATGGGGGGATTGGGAGGTAGAGCTCAGGGTGTCTCCTCATGCCAGTCTTCATTCAAATGACTTTTTCCTTTTAGTGTATTCAGTTTTAATATGGGAGGAGAAAGAAACAGGGCTTTGAGCCAAAAAGAATCTTACTAACTATGTAGTGAGACAGATAATTTTCTTATAAGGCAATCGTAATAACTTAAGGTTCATCTCCAACTTGACATTGACCCAGGCTGACCCATTATATACATGGAAGCACGACACACAATCAATAAAGGAGAAAGCAAGGTCTCATGCTTCCCCATGAAGCAACTGTCTTCTACTCTTCTTGTTTTTTTTCCCACACTTGTTCTTTGCTCTCACCACCTACCCCCACACCCGTTTTACTTTATCACACTAGGATATTTTGACTTTTTATCCTGAGAATCATGGGGAAGACATCCAGGTCCATTTTTAGGCCTCAAAATGCAGCTCTGATGCTCAGACTGCAGATCCCACTGCTTTGGAGGGAAGCTGAAGAGGTGGCATTGCTTTTCTCCTATGGAGTAAGAAAGGCAGAGGTGGATGGCCTCACATGAGACATGGAGCCTGCCAGGAAGGCTCCCTGAGTTTCTTGGTCTTGTGTGATTTGTAAGATATCTGAGCAGAAATGGCCATCCCACCATTCAGGTGGAGAGGGAGGCACTACAGCTGCAGTCCCAAGAACTCATAGCAAACCTAAGGAACAAAACGTATCTGTGGCTTCATTGTAGATCTCCCATAATCAGTCTAGAGACAAGAATTTGAGCGAAAATAGTTAACTTGAGAAGTGAAAATAACACAAAGAAGTTGAGAAATTGATATAAAGAAGGGAAGGAGAGACAGCCAATAGGTGTCCCACTAGATCAGCTCCAGCTACCTAGTTGAGCTGGAGCTCAACTTTCCCAGGTAGAATTCTTGGAAACAGTGCAACACATGTCACAGAATTATCCAGCTATGAGTAAGTGAGTCAGTATATTTATACAGAAAATGTACAAATGTTATACATTCATCCAAGAGTCAACAGCTGTGGGCTACTGAAGTGAAGAGGGCATAAAGTTAACTCCTCTTTGTATTTCTAGCTGCTGTGTTTGGTCCACATGGTTTTCCATAATTATAGTGGGAGGTGGAAGAAGAGACCTTGGTAAGAGATGCAGATGCTAGCAACCAGAAGCCTACCAGTTGGAAAATTCAGGGATATGGGTGGAACACATGTATACCATGTTATCTCCCTAGACCCTGGCACTCCTCAATGATCTGGCCTACGTCCTCAGTTACTTCTGAGGCAATCCTAGGGATGCACAGATGAGAGGGGGAAATTGGAGCTACAGTGTACATTTTTTTTCAGACCAACCTAATACCATATTTTGCATGAAGGAAGATGCAGCTACTTTGTGCTGGTGCCTTCTTTTGGCTATTACACACCCTATTACCCTGACCCCAAAATAAAGCAGAGGGTAGAGGATAGCCAGAGCCTACCTACATATTCACATAAATGACAAATTCAGGGAATGTCCTGAACTAGGATCTGGCTCTATCTGTATCAATCCAGGTAGAAGCAATGGGGTAAAATGTACTGATTTCCACCCACCTTCTATCTTGGGGAGTGTTCTGGGTGTCAGAAGGAATCTAACTGGAATTTGTGCAAACCTCCTCAAAAGTCTCAGAGCTACTCTGTGGGATGTGCTTTATGATATACACAGGGTCTAAGAAGCGAAACATGCTGTGGTCTTTTGAGCCCAGACTGTGTCTGGTGTGCTTTCTAGATGAGAGTTGTTAGCTGTTTAGGCAACTAATGGAGAAATCATCCACTGTCCTCACTGTTGAGGAGCCTCAGATAGAAGCAGAGACCTATTTCAGATGCTATTTTGTCCTCTTCACAGTTAAAGCCTGAAGAGAGAGCAAAGCATCTATCAGGATCCAGCTGAAGGTGCAGGCCCTGGAATTAGTACCACAAGATAAGTGATGGCAGGATCTGAACTGTGGGCAGGAACAATGAACACTAGCTTGGGACCCTAAAAGTGGGTGCTGTAAAAAGAGGACTGCTATCATTTGGATCTGAGGTGTCCCCCAAAGGCTCATGTGTCAAAGGCTTGGTCACCAGTTTGTGGTGCTACTGGAAGGTGGTGAACTTTTAGAAGGTGGAGTCTCATAGAAGAAAGTTAGGGCATGACCTTAAAGGGGCTATTGAGACCCTGCCCCTGCTTTGTTCCCCAGCTGCCAGGAAGTGAACCTCCTTCCTCTGCTATGTCCTCCTGCCACCATTATGTACTATGACACCCCAGGCCCAAAGCAACCAGGCCAACTGACCATGGACTGAAACCTCTGATGTGGCGCCATAAGCCAAATAAATCTTTCATCCCTTCAAGATGATTTGTTGCTGACTAACACAAGGATGAAGAGTTTGAGGAAGAAAAGAGAGTAAGAATGAGGGAGGGAAACAGACATTATTACCTCATGTGCATACATGACTGCATGACTGATGTGATCCTACAGTATATACAATCAGAAAAATGAGAAATTACACTCCATTTATGTATGATTTAGCAAAATGTATAAATGCATTCTACTGTCATGTACAACCAATTAGATCAAAAAAAAGAAAAAAAGAATGAGGGAGCACTTGGCAGGGAGGAAGCCCCCTCCTGAAGGCCTAAGATGCAAGACCTCTAGCCCCTTGTGATACAAAGAGAAAGTTTTAAAGTCACCCCGACCTCGTTTCCCACACCTTTCCATTCTGTATGTCATACAGCCTGTGTCCACCTGGGGAAGACTAGCAAGGCAGGAGCTATTCAGGAAAGGGCTGTTAACTGTTTCCTGATCATTTTGGAGGGTGTGTATGTAGTCCAGGTTCTGCAAATGAAGAATTAGTAGAAGACAACTATGTCCCAGCATGTGGGGCTGGCCTAGCAAGTCCAAAGTCTACAGGACAAGCATCTAGGAAGGGGAAATGACAAAAAGGCTGGAACACCAAGGGCACAGGCAGAAACTTGTTCACAGGTGGTCAGGAAGAGTAGACCATAAGCAGGCCAGAACCCCTTGCATAGTTCTGTCTCTCTCTGGCTTTTCCTTTCTTCTTCCTCTTCCCTCTCTTCCAAAAGAATCCCTGGGTCCTCTTTTAAAGGCCTTGTGCCTGATTAGATGAGATCCACTCAGGACAATGTTCCTAACCTAAAGCCAACTCCTTAGGGACTTAGTAACATGTGCAAAAGCCCTTCACAGCAGCACCTGGATTGCGTTTGACCGAATAACTGTAAGGTTTGTGTGTATTAAAAAACAGTTGTTTCCCTTTATCCTTCAGTTTTCTGGAGAGAATTTTTGTAGCCCACCCTCTCCAGTACCATAGGAGAGAGGGAATTTTGGGAAATGTAATTTATCCTACCTGCACTGATATAAACCCTCACACAGGGAGAATTGACAGAGGTAAGGAGGGTACCAGTCATCCCTTTGAATTATGAGGTGGAGTTACTAGCAAGTATCACCCACAAAAGACCTACCAAGAAAAACAACTCTGTGAATATGAGAGACTACAAGACTGAATGCTCTCATTTCCACTCCTCACTCAGATGTGGAAGAAACACTCCTTTGGGATCCAAAAGAGACATCACTACAATCTTGATTAGGCATCATGGAATGTGATTCATGAGGTCAAGAGCAGAAGCCCAGTTAGGGGACATTAATTCTGAATGATTGGTACCGCCCTTCCCTGGTCCTTGCTCTCATCTGGTGAATCACTCAGGTTTCAGTAAAGAAAACTAAAACTTTCTATTTTAAAAATATTTTTAATTATAAAATACACATAACATAAAATTTATTACCTTCACCATTTTTAAGTATACAGTTCAGTGGCATTAAACACATTCACTTGTTATACAACTATCAACATCACCCATCTCCAGAACACTTCATTTTGCAAAACTAACATTCTGTTCCCATTAAACCAGAATCTCCCATCCTCCTTGCCTCCAGGCTCTGGAAACTACCATTCTGTATTCTGTCTCTAGGATATGACTACTCTGGGCACCTCATACAAGTGGAATCATAGGTATTTGTTCTTTTGTGACTGACTTTCCTGATTTCACTCAATATGATGTTCTCAAGTTTCATTCATGTTGTAGCATGTGTCAGAGTTTTCTTAAGGCTGAATAATATTGCATTATATGTACACGCTACCCTTTGTTCCTCCATTATCTATTGATGGACATTTGAGTTGCCTCCACCTCCTGGCTATTATGAATAATGCTGCAATAAACATGGGTGTACAGATATCTCTCCAAATCTCTTCTTTTAATTCTTTTGGGCATAAAACCCAGAAACGGAACTGCTGGATCATGTGGTATTTCTATTTTTAATTTTTGAAGAACTGCCATACTGTTTTCCGTAGCAGCTGAACCATTTACATTCCTACAGCATACACAAGGTTTGCAATTCCGCCATATCCTCATCAACAGTTATTTTTGTGTGTTATTGTTGTTGTTGTTTTTAGAGTACTAATCCTAATGGGTGTGAAGTGGTTCTAGTTATTTTAAGCACATTGGGAATTAAATACTTTATTTCTGTTCAAACCCAGGACCTCATGCATCTTAAGCAGGTACTCTACTACTGAGCTATATCTCCATCTCTAGGGAATTAAATACTTAAAAATTGTTTGAAGCACAAGAACAGCAAACTCTAGATTACACTTCCAGGGTGATTTGCAGAACACTGTAGACTCATATGTTGGAGGAGTGATTACATTTGTCACAACCACAAATGAAGAGAATCAAAAGGCTGTTATCATCTCCAGCACCACAATAAAAGGGAAAAAGAAAAATGGAGGGTGCTGTTGCTGGAACTCTTGAGTTCAGTAATAAACCACAATTACTATTGTATCAGTAAACTACGACTACAACAAAGATGTTTAAAAATCAACCACAAAACTTCATTGGCCTACAAGAGGTATATATTTAGCTTGTCAGGCTTGTCAGGGGCAGCTGGCCTGAGGCAGCTCAACTTCATCTCTCTCTCTCATCCATCTCCTGGGACCAGCAGGTTAACTGGGGTGTATTCATCTTACAGTGATGTCAGGTGGCTAGAAATACACAAGACCTCTTAAGATTTAAGTTCAGAACTGGCGCACCAACACTTCCACCTATTTGGTTATTTTCCTCTTGTTTAACAGCATGCTAAAGGTCTACAGAGTTGAAGGGTAGACCCTGGAACGTTGCTGAAAAAAAAAAAGCTATTTTTGCCAGCACAAAATAGTCAAAACAATTGAAAGCTACTACATGTCTTTTTTCCAAAATCCACCCCAAAAGCATCTCATTAGCAACCCTTCTTAATATTAAGAACCCCCGCTGCAAATGAGACTTGAAAAAAGAAGTTTTTAACATCCCAGCATCTGCAGCACATGATACCACAAAAGGAATTAGGAACAAAGGCCAGGTGCTAACTGGGCACATGCAACATACCTAGCTAGGTACTCATAACATTGTTGTCTCTGGAATCCTCTGACTACTAGGCTTTCCTGCATTTTACTGACCCTAATGATGTCTGCAAGCTACGGCGGCACCCCGAGCATCTCACTCCTGGGAGTTCTAGCGCATGGCTACCAGGACCTCTTAAAGCATGCTCTGTGGAGTCACTCCTGAACAAGTTTGTCACTCTGCCAGACACATGCTGCAAGGGGATCATTTATAGATGTGATCTTTACTAACCACGAGTTTGAGAAACTAATCCTCTAAAATTTTAGTTTTCCTTTGAGTTTTAAATGTTACAGTATAAAAGCAGCCCTAGAAAAAGATTTCTCACAGAAGCAGATAATTTTTGCATTTTATACTTATGTAAGGTTTAAGATAAAATAAAACACATTAATTTAGACTTTTTGTTCCCAGATTCCTGAAACATTGTTGAGTCTTAAAAAATAATGGGATGAAATTTTGGTGCAAATGTGACTCTTCTTTATGTATACTGCTGAAGACCTGTATGTGTGTTGATGGCATTATTTCCCACTTTTGATGATTTATTACAGTCTACCATGCTAAAACTTAAGGCACGAATGGATTATGGAATGCAGAGATCTCAAGAAAGCTATAATTCAGCCAGTGCACACCTAGTCAAAAGCTACCAGATACTTGAGGGGTTCAAGAGAGGCTGGGAAGGAGCAGGGGCCACCAAATGACACCAATTGGTGCAAGGCAGCAGACAACCAGCAGGCACAGGAATCCTGGGTGCTCCACATGCCTGATTAAAGGGCAGCAGAGAGTACATTAGGATGGAAGAATGCAACAAGTCAAGAAACTCCTTGCCCTGGAGAGAAAGCCAACCACACAGACAGGAAGGCGAAACTAGAATCTGCACACTAGTCTGTTGTTTTTGAAAGAAACAATTCAGGATTTGTCAAAAACTCATGTTCAAGTTGACTTGACATTCAAAAGACCTGAATTGAGTGTGAGCCAAATCGCTATTGGGAAAAGGAGGGAATTAAAATGTGGAGGGTTAGGGAATAGGAATGGGTCCCAGTGATCCAAAGAACTGGAGTGTGAGCCAAACAAAATGCACGAGGATACAGAGCAGGCCAGGATGGGGGTGGAGAAGAACAGATTGCTTTTGGTTTGGCCTCCACCAAGTTAAGAGGCTTGACCTTGGGATACAGTGAGGATTTTGGCAGGAACTGGGGAGATATGGAGCAGCAAGTCAAGGCAGATCAGGCAGCCAACACAGAGAAATAAAGCACAGTGGACAAGGACTCTTCAGAGTTCCAGCAGTTGCTACAAAGTCACATACCTCCTGCTGAAAGACACAGCTCCCCTGGTACAGACTGCTCAGGGGATGCAGTGCAATAAGAAGAACCATGTCAGAGTGACAGACTTAAAAGACAGGAAATAAGAACAATCAATGCAAAGCAATGAATATTAGTACAGCTCCCGTACTAGTATTTACAGGGTCCAAGAGGACCTGTTTTAAGAAATTATTTTGTCATATTTTAAAACATTTAATTATAAAATACATAAAACATCTGTGTCTCTAGAAATCTTTCTGGTATTAATTTTTCAACATATACTTAAACCAATAGAAAACTAAATTTTTAAAAATTTTTTGTAGATGTAGATAGACATCATGCCTTTATTTTATTTGTTTTTTTTTTTATGTGGTGCCAAGGATTGAGCCCAGAGCCTCACATGTGCTAGGCAAGCACTCTACCACTGAGCTACAGCTCCAGCCTCAAAATCTGAATTATTAATAAATTAGCTCATAAAAATCAGGTTTCATAGAAGTTGTTACTACAAATGAAGTACTTTAATAGAAGTACAATTCTGCAAGAGACAAGCAGGTCTAGAAAACTAGAATGAGTCTTACCTCTAATAATGACTACTGATTGTTTTGGATGACATATAAAAGTTAACAGTCTATACTTCATTTGGAATATTCAACCATTTCACAATAGCAACCAAATAAACATAACTTTATTAATATCATGATTAAGTATCATTAATGTCATCTAATTTTTAGAGAAGAGAGAAACTCTTGTGCTTCATCACATGGAATGTATGATATCTAAGGTTAACGCCAGCTTAAATTATATAGCATGAGATACTAAAATATACACTCCTGTGTGTGATTAAAAAGTTTATTAAGATATATGTTGGATGTACCATGAGTCAAAATGTATTCTGCTGTCATGTATAACTAACTGGAACAAATAAAAAAATTTTAAAAAAGATATACAACAGATGAATGGATAAAGAAACTGTGGTATATATACACAATGGAATATTATTCAGCCATAAAGAAGAATAATATTATGGCATTTGAAGATAAATGGGTGGAATTGGAGAGTATCATGCTAAGTGAAATAAGCCAATCCCAACAAACCAAAGGTCAAATGTTTTCCCTGATAAGTGGATGATGATATATAATCGGATTGGGGGGTAGGGGGTTGAGAGCAGAATGGAGGAACTTTAGATTACGTAGAGGGAAATGGGGGCGGGTATGAAAAATGGTGGAATGAGACAGACATCATTACCCTATGTACATATATGATTGCATGAATGATATGAGCCTACATTGGGCACAACCATAGAAACGAAAAGTTGTACCCCATTTGTGTACAATGAATCCAAATGCAGTCAGGAAAATTTGTTTTAAAAATTAAAAAAAAAGAAAGTGTCAGGGACAGAATAGTACTTAATAAATATCTGTCAAACAAATGACTTAAAAATGAGTAAGCCGGGCGTGGTGGTGCACGCCTGTAATCCAAGCGACTTGGGAGGCTGAGTCAGGAGGATTACGAGTTCAAAGCCAGCCTCAGCAATTTAGCGAGGCCCTTAGCAACTCAGTGAGACCCTGTCTCTGAATAAAATCCAAAATAGGACTGGGGATGTGGCTTAGTGGCCGAGTGTCCCTGAGTTCAATCCCTGGTTCCAAAAAAAAAAAAAAAATGAGTAAAAGAGTTGATTTTTATGGAATGAAGGTACCTCTAGCACCCTGCATAGAACCTAAAGGAAAAACTGTAAAGTTTGGAAAACTTGATTACCTAGAAATTTTTAAAAATTTGTATGTAAAAAAAAAAAGGATAAATAAAACATAAATGTAAAAAGAAAAGATACATTTTGACTTCAGACAACAAATAAATTTGTACAATCAGCTAAAACCCACCGTAATACATGAATATTGTGTCCAAATTTTTCCTTTTTCTTTTTATTTATTTATTTTGTTAGGCATGTGCTCTGCTATTTCACATCCAGTCTTTTTAATTTTATTTTGAGAAAGGACCTCTCTAAATTGCTGAGGCTGGCCTTGTATTTAAGATCCTCCTGCCTCAGCCTCCTGAGTTGCTGGGATTATGGGCCTGCACAACCAGACCTGGCTTTTTTTTGGGGGGGGGGGGGTATTGGGAATTTAACCCAGGGATGCTTTACCACTGAGCCACATCTCCAGCTGTTTTTCTTTTGCTTTTCTTTTCTTTTTTTTTTTTTCTTTTTTCTTTTCTTTTATTTATTTATTTATTTATTTATTTATTTATTTATTTATTTATTTTGAGACATGTGATACATGTGATCCTCCTGCTTCAGCCTCTGAAGCCCTGGGGGTTACAAGCATGCACCACAGTGCCCTGCCCAACTTCTTCTTTTAGAAGAAAAACAACTTCAGGACAAATTTGAAATATTGGTGAACCTAACCAATGCCTTTTAAAACTTTGAAACTAGGAAGTTCCTCTGCCAGCACATTTCACGTTTTGAGCCAAGTCCTTTCTCTGTTGTATTTCATGTTGAGATAGCAAAATGGGATCCAGCCTGCTGTAAAGTGAGGCTGGCTAAGCAGCACAGGGGTGGTGCTAACTCAGCAGCAAGAGTCTTCCAGGCAAGAATAAATGGCTGCAAGATTCCTAATAGCAGAACGAACCAGAACACACACAAAGAAACCTTGTTGTATATGATAATTATGATCCATTAGAAGCTCTGACTTTCAAAAGTTTGTCTTCAGAAAATTGCAAATAAAGTTAGTTTCCAGAGACAGCCCTTGTTTACTATATTTTCTTCCTGACCCAATTTTGCAAAAACCTGGTGGCATGACCTTCAGGAAAATAGAGGAAATATGCCCCTTGTAAATCTCATTTTTTAAATACATTTTAATGTTATGACCACTGCTGCTCTGTTTTAATGTTCTAATTATGTTATTTTAAAGCAGGCTCCAGGACACACCAACATTATTAGCTAACTATAGAGAGTAAAAGGCTATACGATTTCAACTGTATTTAACTTAAAAACAATTTTTTGGAATACTTTAATGGCTCTTGATAAACCTTGGGTTAGTTAAAACTAGCAGGCTAGTCAAAGGTATTCTAGAGTTTCATCTCTCTTGCCCATGAACTTTCGCTTATGTTGTTCATACCAAACAACTCCACAGAACTTTCTTTGCCTAATCGCAAGCTAAATATTTTTAAGGGCAGCTCAAAGTCAGAAGGTGTGTGCGTATGTGTGCTTGTGTGGACATGGACACTTGTGGTATTCTAGTCAGGGCTCATAAACACAGACGCCCAACCCAGCTCACCCCAGTGAAGAGACATTTACAGATAGCATAGAAAGATTCTTGTAGGAATAATAAGCCTTATGCAAAGCCAAGGAGACCTTCTCTACCTCCTAGGAACATGTGACCTGATCCTTGGTCTTCTCTTATCTGGATTCTTGCACTATCAGAACATGATCATCAACCATGGCTTGAAAACCTGACTTCTCAGCTCCAGTGCATACCACCAACTGAAATGGCCCTTTGTGTTTCTTAATGAAAGTTTCTGAAAGAGAACTTGGGTTGGCAATGTGACTTGTGATGGATCCTTTTTGGGTTCTCTCTCTAATTAGTAATCAATTAGATCAGAAGAGACAGGTCACAAACCTGATTATGCAGGCCTCATGTACAGAACAGGAAAAGAAGGTATGGTGTAGTAAGACGTGTGCACATGGAGGGTTATTTCTTGTACGGCACAGTAGAGCTTCACAATACCACATTTAAAAATTTGTCCTTTGTCTTAGTCAAAATTCAACCAGAAAACAATGGGGCCACTTCAATACAGGGAATTGTTAGCACAGTTGATGGAAGAGCTGAAATTGAAAGAGGAAGCAACCCGGAGATTAGTATCAACAAGAAATTATCTGCAATTCCCTGGCTCTCTTCCCTGGGGCTTTCGAGGAAAAAAGAGGAGATAGTTTAACTGGAACTCAGGGCCAAACTTACCCAGCAGAAACTAGAACCACAGTCAGACTACAAAGAGGGACCTGAGGTCACAAAGGCAGCGTAACTGCTATGGAAGATGCTGGTGAGGCAGAGGAGGAGAGGGATGCTCTGGCTTTTCCCTTCTTCCCACTTTCTAGCCTCCTTCTGTACCTGCAGCCTGGAAGAGAACCCAGTGTCTTAGTTTATTTGTGTGCTATAGCAAAATAGTATTCCTTACAGTTCTGAGGCATTCCTTACAGTTCTGGAGTTAGGACGTCCAAGATCAAGGTGTCAACATGGTGGGTTTCTGGTGAAGTATCTCTTCCTAGCTTAGATGGCTGTCTTCTTCCCTATCCTTACATGTTGGAGGGGGAGAGAGGAGAGAGGAGAGGAAGGGAAGAGGGAGAGGGAGGGGGAGGGGGAGACTGCCAGGGAGAGGGAAAAGGAGCTCTCTTTCTCTTCTTATGAAACCACGACCCTATCAGATTAGGGCCCTTATCTTTATGACCTCATTTAACCTTAATCACCTTCTAAAAGCCCTGTTTACAGATACAGACACATTGGAGATTAGGGTTTTTTACATATGAATTGAATGGGGAGAACACATCCCATCAGGAAAGGCAGCTGCTCACCACTGCACTTCACCGTGAAACAGAAAGGTTTGAGGGCCAAGACTGATAAGCCACCATAACACTTCAAGGAAGATAACATTACTCGTATTTTATAAATTTGGAAAACGGGGCAGGTTAAATAAACTTGTTCAAGATCACCGAGCTAGGAAATGGCTATACCAGATTCTAATCCAGATCTTCTAATTCCAAATCCAGTTAACAATGACTTCCAGTGAGACTCCACCGTGCATTAAACAGCCCTGGACTCACCTCAGGAATCATATACCACTCTTATTCTTTATTTCGCAATGATTACTATCTTGTTTTATTTCCATCCTACTTGTGAGGAATATTCCATCATTCTACATCTCTCCAAATGAATCCAAAGTACTTTAGGATCATGCATCATGTAATACCCTTAAATGGCAACCATCCCATTGTCTGGGCATACAGTAGGTATTTAACTGATTCATTTCTCCCATCATATTAAGTAACGTTATTAAGTATGATTCTATCATTTCTTGTTATTAAAACCTTCCAATTGTTTTCCAAAATGCCATAGTTTTCTGGTCACCAATAAAATTTTTCTGTGGCTCCAGGGAATCATCCATATAAATATTGTTTATTATTTTAGTAGTAATCTTATAGAATGATCTATTGGTAAGAATCAGGATCTTTAAATACTTTCCAGTTTCCCTCTTAACTAAGTTATCTGTCAACATTATCTTTTATCTTCTCCATTATTTAACCTTATTGGGAAACTGCTGTCCTCTTTTGTCATAGCTGTCCTGCAAATATCCGGCTTGGTCACTATTGATTGGCAATATGTCATACCCATTCTTTGCAAATAAAATTTATAGAAAAATCAGAAATTCCTTTGCAAAAGTTCCTAGAGATAAAATGATAAATATTTCTTTTGTCATCACTGCCTACATGATGAAATAAGGCATGCATTCTGTAATCAGAATATTATTAGTACAGTGAGATATAAAACGAAACAAATTTTATAACTCATATAAAATGTCAAAATCATACTACCTTATACTTTCCCCTAACTTGGCTGCCATTCTTGACCTGTCTAGGGTAATTCTTTTCTTCAGGTATTCTACACCCTGATCACAGGATCTCAAATGAGGACCCCATTTTATGACAAACATAGTGTATCAGTGAGAATATGAGCACAAGATACGTTAGTTTTATCACAGACTTCTTTACTAAAGGGCATCAAGCTTCTGAAATTGCTAAAGAGCCTTTTATAGGCTCAGATAACTTCAATTTAAGGACATCTTCAGGGGTAGGAGAGTAAAGACCCATTTCCAAGAATGTGATGAAAGCTTTCAGTCAGTGACCTATAAATGGTGTTATGCCTCCCCAATGGTCCACAAGTCCAGAAAAGGGTAGAAGTCAGACTAGTCCCTCTCCCTATCGCTACCATGACATGTTTTCAGATTTTGTATTTCCCTGCTGCACAGCTTGTGGCTCTGCCATAGTAGATTTCCCATTCCTAAGAGCCAGGGAACACAACAAGAATGGACTTGGATGAAGCTTTCACTAGCATGCGATCCCTTTGGGCTCCTTGTGCCAGTGAACCAGTAGTCAAAGAAATAAGTTGCTCTCCTGTTAGAGAAAATGGACCCTGATTGACAAGAGAAGCTAAGCAGGACTATGTATGGAACTTTAAGGTTTCACTGAGGTATCTCTTGCTGCTTCCCTATCTAGTGATAATTGTGAAAAGCTGGCTGCAGCCATAGTCCACGGTGGTGTAATTGTGGCTCAGATGCCATCACCACCTCCAAGTAAAGACTGGGCCATCTCTACCCTCTACACTAGCCAAGCAACCTATCCTAACTGAAGTGTTGGCCAAAGGTGAAGGACATACAGGATGGTTAAAAAATATGGACATGATGAATTTAAGTTATGAACATGAGACTGGCTATTGCAAGAAGAACTATAGTTTATTTCTGCTGTGGTCTGAATAGCTATGTCCTCTCAATGTCACATCCTGAAATCATAATCCATAAGGCAATGGTATTGGGAGGTGCTCTTTTGGAGGTAAATAGGTCATAATGGTGGAGCCCTTCTGAGTGGGATTAGTGTCCTTATAAAAGAGGCCCAAGGAAACACATTTACTCTTTCCACCATGTGAGAACATAGCAAGAAGACCCCATGAGGGCCAGAAAGTGGGCCCTCACCACACATTGAATCTTTCAGCATCTTGACTTTAGAATTTCCAGTTTCTAGAACTGACAAATAAGTTTCTGCTTATAAGCCACCCAGTTTATGGCATTTTGTTATAGTAACTGTTATTATATGGTATCCCCCCAAAAGCTCCTGTGTTCATGCAGAAATATTCAGAAGTAAAGTGATTAGTTTATGAGTTGTATCCTAATTGGTCCATCCTAGTTTGAATGGACTAACTAGGTGATAAACATAGGCAGGTGGTGCATGGCTGGAGGAGGCGGTCGCTGGGACCTACCCTGGAAGGGTTATTCTTCCCTGCAGCCCCATGTCCTTGCCCTCTTATCCCTCTGCTTCCTGGTCCCACCACAAGTTGAGCCACTTCCTTTGCCACTAGGTCCTTCCCCATGTTGTACTGCCTCCGCTTGGGCCCAGAGCAATGGAGTCAGCTGTCCATGGACTGAACCTCTGAAATCATGAGACCCAAATAAACTTTCCCTCCTCTAAATTGTTTTTTTTTTGGGGGGGGGGGGTATTTTGTTCACAGCATCACAAAGGTTTACTGAAACAGCAACCCAAATGGCATAATTCTACTAACTCTCTTGTATTGAGTCCTTAAGAGATTGCAGCTATTAAAGAGGACACTGAGAAAAATTGTATTGAATGGACAGCATGAGAAGCTCTGAAGTTTGTAAGGGGTGGACTCTACTGGATATCTTTGTTATCATTTAAAATCTTCGCAGCCCTACCTCTTACCCCATCTACTGTGCCAGTGTCACCTTCCAGTGCCTTGTCTTCGGCCTGTGTCCCATGCTTCTCTGATACCATAGGCTTTCTCTGATACCATAGCAGAAGGAGAGAAAACCCTCTGGTCAGTAGTATGTATGAAAATGTTTACTCCCCACCCCATCTTTGCCATCATAAATATGTCACAGGAATTTTTTAATCTTTGACAATTCTAGAGGCACATGTAGCTGTTCACATTCCCTTTATTTTATTTTTTTAAAATCAAAAGTGAGTTTAAGCATTCATTTCAATTGTTCAAAACTCATCTCTCTGTGAACTGCCTATTTCTGCTTTGGTTATCTGTTGCTGCATAACAAGCCACCATAAAACATGGTATCTTAAAGTAACAAGTTATTCTCATAGTCCTCCCTACCTCTGCTCTGTCCCAGGAATGCTGGGGATCCAACCAGGGATGCATGCATGCTCTGTAAGTATTCTACCACTAAACTACAACCCCAGCCTTCTCTCATAGTCCTGTGGGCTGTCCAATTGCAGCTGGGCATTTTCACATGCGGTTTCTCATGTGGTGGTAGTCATCTAAAGGATCCACTGGGCTAGACATCCAATTCTCACGTATGGTGCCTTAATTGTCATGATGGGACTAACTGGGGCTAGCTAGACATTTCTCTCCACACAGCCTCTCCATGTAGCTAGCTTGAACTTCCTTATAACATGGTCGACTCAGATGGATTTCTTAAGTGTGAGCTAAACCCAAACTGGAGAGGTAGGTAGAAGCCACGTAAGGCTTTATATTTCTTACTTTGCTTTCCAAGCTTTAACAGTGATGTTTTTACTGTACTATATTTAGTTTTCAGTTTTGTTCTGGTTTAAAAAAATATCAGTTTTCCTTCTAGAGTTGTAATATATTATTTTCTGTTAAAATACATCTATTTCTTTACATATGCAGGTAAGTCAATCTGAATAAAATTATTGAATAAATAATAGTTTAGAAGATATTTTGCCATGGGAAAATATTAAAGGTGTTATACAAATATCTGAAAGCTGGGAACCCCTATTACAAGGGGGATTTCACAAGGTCTCAAGGCATTTAAATATTATCTATGTATTCTGGAAACCCCCATTTTCATAGCTCTATCTGAGATCTGTCTCTCAAGCTTCAGATTCATGTATCCATTAACTTTCTGGAAAGCACCATATATAATAATAAAATAAATGGTATATTCAAAATAAAGCTGAGTCCTGCCTCCCTCACCAGCCAGTTCCTCCTCCTTTCCTAATGTCAGTAACTGGTACCACTATTCATACTCAGCCAAGTACTCAGGAGTCAGCCTTGAGGTGTTCCTCCTCTCTGCACCACTCTCCTGTCTCAGCCCCTTTCTATACAACCCACAACCTAACTAGGATGTTTCAAAATATGTATTGAATCCGTCCACTTTTCTCCAACACTAGTTCCATCACATGATTCAACCTTTCATTTTCTCTGACCTGGATCATGACAAGACCCTCCTAACAGAATGCTCTAGTATCCCAAATTATCGTTCAGGGTGATATCCTTAAAACATAGGTAAGATCATGTTCCTCCCCCTCCTTCAAACCTTCAAAGTCTTCCCATTACTTTGAAAATACAATCTGAACTTCTGTCCAGGGCCCGTGAGAGTCTGTATGATCTGGCTCCAAATCTCCGCACCAAACACACATTCTTCATGCCCCTCTCTGGCTTGCTTACTGGATTCCATTCTGTTTTTTACATATCAAGCTTGTCCAGCCTGAAGGTCTTTGTACTTGCTGGATCTCTTCCTACTGGTAGGACGGAAGAGGCTGCTCATTCTCCAGTGTCATTTCCTTAGAGACAGGGTGTCATTCACACCCTGTCTAGAGTTGGCTCTACCCGTATTTTCTGTCATCCTTTCTTCCAAATAATTATCGGAATCTGTGATTTCTGTGTTTATTTATTTGCTTAAAGTTTTCCTTTCCCCATGAAATGTAAGCTTACTGGCTACAATATTCCCAGCACCTAGTACTAAACTTGAGGAAGGATAGCTGAATAGAAGGCAGATAGTAGAAATTCAAACGTTTGAATACTAGATAGGACAAGCTATCTATTATTTCGAGGAATAACTTCCCTCAAAATCACAAAGTAAATGGAAGAACCAGGCTATTAATCCAGATCTGTGTGGCTCCAAAGTTTATGCTCTTTCTCCTGTGTGATCCTGAACCTTCTTTATACCACACTACTGTGTCCTTAGTTACTTACTCATTTTAAAAAGTAACACTAAAAAGAAACAAGTGGTATTAGATGTTAATTCTTTAATAGGGTTTAACATGAGGATAAAAGTGACACTTTGAGAGTATTGGTAAAAATCCATCTGTGTGTTTAATTAAATTCAGTGAAACACTTTCTTTTCTCCAAAACTAATTTCTGATTTGTGCTTTCCTGTAGATAGAGTAATACGGAAAACACTTAAAATCTGAATTTACCTGCTTTCACATGAGAATTGAGAAATTATCATCAAGCTTTTTTACTGTAGCAAACCCACCCAAGTCGGGGATGCTTAGTATGCCAGAAGACATCAGGCAGGAAAATGGGCTACTCACTGGCTGAGGATAGCACTTGTCCTAAATTCTCTACAAGCCCAAAAGCTTCAAATGAGAAACCAAAATGCCAAAACCTTGTCAGTGTGGGTAACAAGCTGAGATGTTCAGAATGTATCTTATTCATGGCTTATCTGTGTTTCTGTTTTGATGAAAAAGTAAAAGATATACATTGTCACAGAACAAATAGAACATGGCTTGTGTTTTCCAATTTTGTATAGTTGATTTCAGGTAGCACCATTCATATTTATCGTGTTATTGAAAACTATGTTGCTTCTCATAACTGAATGGTGTGATATCACCTGGTCATGACACATCGTGGGGAGAATCTTAAAATGTGGAAGTGGGCTAAAGTAGTGAGTAAACTAAAGGTCACAGACCTAGCAGTTTCTTAAAGTATGTTCCATGGATTATTGGATTCAGAGTCACAAGAAATGCTTGTTACAAAGTCAAATTCTTCATATCCTCCCCAGACTTTATCCTACATCTCTGAGGAATTTTTGAGGGACAATATACATGTGGAGAGATTCTGAAATAATTTTACACATAATTTATCACATAGTTGATGTTAGTTACTGGTTGTCTCTTTGTAACACTAACCATGTGGATAAAAAGTAATACATTAAAATTCCACCATGCTAATGCTTTATCTAGTTGTTATCAAGGATATAATTAGATAGAAAATTAGAGAAAATATAAAGAAATTTTCCTGAAGTTTTCCATTTTTCTTCAATTTTTGAGTGACCTAGTCTCAAGAACATCAGTTAGAATATGGATAAAAAGACTTCATTTATCTTGCTTTCTCTCTTTATGTGAACACATCCCATACTGTTAGATTACATGCTAATCCAGCTACGGCAATCATACATGGCAGATAAATCATATTTTTTCAGTTTTGCACCTCCTAGGAGATAAGCAATCTGCCAAGAAATTTCCATGAATAGTTAGCTCCCTTCTGCATTCATATGCAATGCAGTAAGTCATTAGTCTAAAGGTATCATTATGTTTTCTGGGAATCCCCTTGGAGACTGATGAAAATGATAAGTTAACTATTGTTGCAAGATTTGATTTTTTTTATAATTCCATGGGAAATTTCAAAGATAAAAATTTCCAAATAATCTGTAATAGCAGAAAGTATCCAAACCACCCACAAATTGGTGCATAAGACCTGTAACTAGATTAACTGAACAAATTGATAAATATAAAAATAAGGTTTTTTATTACTTAATTGAAATATTCATAGTGACACAATCATTGCTTTGCAATGCATGAAAGTTATTGTTTCTGTGTAATTTAGAACTATATTATAATATCTGCAGTATTGATTATTATTCCCCCAAGATCACATAAACCATTTTAATATGCAAATACAGTTAATATTTCACTAGAGTAATACCTATTTCTTACAAGATAATAATTCAAACAAATCATTTCTTTTAGTGTGCTGCTTTGTCTTAGTATTCTGAACAATTTTAATTTGAAATCATTGCCCATCTTCATATTTTTCTGTGATTTCACTACCTTTTCTTCTGAGTTTATTTATTTTTTTATTTTTTACCTAAAATACAAGAAGTTGAAGTGTTTCAAATGAAATCTCTAATATCAGTATAAAAGTAAAACATACTGACTGATGCACATAAGGTTCTGAATGTTCAAGGCAAGGCTGGGAACTTCTGCTCCTGTATTTAAGAGGTATGCTAACCAAGAGTTAGTTGTTTATCCTCAAATCTATTTCTGCATTTGTACTAGTTAATATAATCATATAATTAATTAAACATTACATAAAATAAGAAATATGAGTGCAAAAAGGTTAAGCTTGAATTCTGTAGACACTAAGTAAAAAATGCTTCAAGTGCTTCAAAATACTTTATGAAGTGAGTTGCTAAAAAAATATTAAATTTCCTGTAGGTGAGGCAATTGAAAAAAAAAAAAAAAAACTCGAGTTGCAAAAATCCAGAAAGATTCCACATCCAGAATGCTCTGTGACATCTTATATGCTATCTCCATGTTAGTAAGATGGAAATCATTAAATTGAAGATAATTGCAAATAAGATTATGATCTACGAAAAAAGGGGTAAAACCCTAAACAAGATCAAAACTCAAAGAAAATAACTTGCTCCACTGAACATTTGGTGAATGGATGCATGAAATACAAACTTTGGTTTTAAAATATGTTGTATAATTTTTGTTTTCTTTTCCCCCTTCACCCACTTTTTTGTTAACCAACTAACCACCAGCAATGAACATGTCAGCGGAGTGTTCACTGCACTAAATTACAATATAGAAGGGACTGTCTTAATGGTGTGTTAATAATCCAGTGTGTCATAAAAAGCTGAAACTTTCTAATAGTATAAGATTTATGTCATTTGGTATGTAAAACACTTAAGTTTGTTTAAATGCAGAGTAACAATGTATAATATCTTGTTGCATTTAAAATGATATTCACATAAATTGATATGATTTTTGAAGTAAATTACCATTTTTCTTTCCTTTTAAATTTTTCAATTTCCATTTAAGAACTAGAATGAGTTGATTTTGTTTTCTTATTCGTTTTGTTCTACTTTGGAGGTTGTATTGTTGCTATTGTTTTAATAAAAGATGGAGGAGGAGAATACAAATGTAATTCTTTCCTTTTCAGGCTTTAGAATTGAGAGTATAAACACTAGCAAAAGAATCTTTCAAAAATACATTTTACAGCTTTATTAAGGCACAACTGACATATAATAAACAGCACATATTTAAAGTATGTATTTTTGTTTTGACACATTTACATATCTCATGTGGTCACATATTTTACATTCCCATCATCGGTGTAATAGAGCTCCTATTATTTCACCTTCTAGCTAACAGTTGATATAGTCAGTCTTTTTAATTTTACGTATTCTAGTGGATGTGTACTGGTATTTCATTGCAGGTTTTTGTTTGTTTGTTTGTTTGTTTGTCTGTTTGTTGTACTGGGAATTTAACTCAGGGGCACTGAATTACCAGTGAGCTACATTCCCAGCTCTTTTTATTTTTTATTTTGAGACAGGGTCTCACTAAGTTGCTTTGGGTCTCACTAAGTTGCTGAGACTGGCTTTGAACTTACAATTCTCATGTCTCAGCCTCCTGAGATGCTGGGATTACAGATGTGCACCACTCATTGCAGTTTTAATTTGAATTTCATAATTATTAATGATGTTGAGCATATTTCCTTTTTTGCTATCAATATTTTTTTTGCTGAAATCTCCTCAAAGCTTTTGCACATTTTCTATTGGATTGCTAGTCTCATTAAGATGCAAGCGTCTTATTATGTTTTGTATTTCAGTTGTGTCTGTTGTAATATTTCCATTTCCATCACGGATTTTAGTAATTTGGAGTTTCTCTCTCCTTCTCTTTGTTAACGTGGCTAAGGGTTTGTCAATTTTGTTTATTTTAATTTATACTCCAACAAAATAGAAAACCTGGAAGACATCAACAGGTTCCTAGAGGCATATGAGCCACCCAAACTGAATCTGGAGGACATACACAACTTAAATAGACCAATTTCAAGCAATGAAATAGAGGAAGTCATCAAAAGCCTACCAACAAAGAAAAGTCCGGGACCAGATGGATTCACAGCCGAGTTCTACAAGACCTTCAAAGAAGAGCTTATTCCAATACTGCTCAAAGTATTTCATGAAATAGAGGAGGAGGGAACCCTTCCAAACTCATTCTATGAAGCTAATATCACCCTGATACCAAAACCAGAGAAGGACACATCAAGGAAAGAAAATTTCAGACCCATATCTCTAATGAACATAGATGCAAAAATTCTTAACAAAATTTTAGCGAATCGCATACAAAAGCATATTAAAAAGATAGTGCACCATGATCAAGTGGGTTTCATCCCAGGGATGCAAGGTTGGTTCAACATCCGGAAATCAATCAATGTAATTCACCACATCAACAGACTTAAGGTCAAGAACCACATGATTATTTCAATAGACGCAGAGAAAGCATTTGATAAAATACAGCATCCCTTCATGCTCAAAACACTAGAAAAAATAGGGATAGAGGGGACATTCCTTAACATTGTAAAGGCTATTTATGCTAAGCCTACAGCTAACATCATTCTAAATGGAGAAAAATTGAAAGCATTCCCCTTGAGAACTGGAACAAGACAGGGATGCCCTCTTTCACCACTACTATTCAACATCGTTCTTGAAACTCTAGCCAGAGCAATTAGACAGACCAAAGAAATTAGAGGAATACAAATAGGAAAAGAAGAGATCAAACTATCCCTACTTGCTGATGACATGATTCTCTATCTAGAAGATCCTAAGAATTCCACCAGAAAACTTCTGGATCTCATTAATGAATTCAGCAAAGTAGCAGGATATAAAATTAATGCACATAAATCTAATGCATTTTTATTCGTAAGTGATGCATCCTCTGAGAGAGAAATTAGGAAAACTACCCCATTCACACTAACCTCAAAAAAAATAAAATACTTGGGAATCAATCTAACAAAAGATGTGAAAGACCTCTACACTGAGAACTACAGAACGCTAAAGAAAGAAGTTAAAGAGCATCTGAGAAGATGGAAAGATCTCCCATGTTCTTGGATAGGCAGAATTAATATTGTCAAAATGGCCATACTTCCAAAAATGCTATACAAATTTAATGCAATTCCAATTAAAATCCCAATGACGGACCTCATAGAAATAGAGCAAGCAATCATGAAATTCATTTGGAGGAATAAGAGACCCAGAATTGCTAAAGCTATCCTTAGCAAGAAGAGCGAAGCAGGGGGTTTCACAATACCAGACCTCCAACTATATTACAGAGCAATAGTGATAAAAACAGCATGGTATTGGTACCAAAATAGACAGGTAGATGAATGGTACAGAATAGAGGACACAGAGACAAACCCAAATAAGTACAGGTATCTCATACTTGACAACGGAGGCAAAAACATGCAATGGAGAAAAGACAGCCTCTTCAACAAATGGTGCTGGGAAAACTGGAAATCCATATGCAGCAAAATGAAACTAAACCCATATCTCTCACCCTGTACAAAACTCAACTCAAAGTGGATCAAGGACCTAGAAATCAGACCAGAGACTCTGCACCTAATAGAAGAGAAAATAGGTCCAAATCTTCATCATGTTGGCCTAGGACCAGATTTCCTTAACATGACTCCCAAAGCGCAAGAAATAAAAGCACGAATCAATGATTGGGATAGAGTGAAACTAAAAAGCTTCTTCTCAGCAAAGGAAACAATCAGCAATGTGAAGAGAGAGCCTTCAGAGTGGGAGAAAATCTTTGCCACACACACTTCGGACAGAGCACTAATCTCCAGAATCTACCAAGTACTCAAAAATCTTTACACCACGAACACCAATAACCCAATCAATAAATGGGCCAAGGAAATGAACAGACACTTTACAGAGGAAGATATACAAGCAATCAGCAGATTTATGAAAAAATGTTCAACATCACTCGTTATAAGAGAAATGCAAATCAAAACCACCTTTAGATTTCATCTTACCCCAATTGGAATGTCTTTTATCAAGAACACAGGCAACAACAGGTGTTGGCAAGGATGTGGGGAAAAGGGTACACTCTTACATTGCTGGTGGGAATGCAAGTTGGTACAGCCACTCTGGAAAGCAGTGTGGAGATTCCTTAGAAAACTTGGAATGGATCCACCATTTGACCCTGCCATCCCACTCCTTGGCTTATACCCAAAGGACTTAAAATCAGATTGCCTCAGTGATGCAGCCACATCAATGTTCATAGCTGCTCAATTCACAATAGCTAGATTATGGAATCAACCTAGATGCCCTTCAGTGGATGAATGGATAAAGAAACTGTGGTATATATACACAATGGAATATTACTCAGCTATAAGGAAGAATAAAATTATGACATTTGTAGGTAAATGGATGATGTTGGAAACTGTTATGCTAAGTGAGATCAGCCAATCACATAAATCCAAAAGCCGAATGGTCTCTCTGATAAATGAATGATGATGCATAATGTGTGGGGGAAAGATGGCAAGAATGGAGGAAAGATAGCTAGCATAGAGGGAAGGGAGGGGTGGGGGTGGGTGGGGGGTAAAATTAATAACAGAGTGTGTGACAGATACCATTGCCCTGTGTAAATGCATGAGCGCACAGATGGTGTGACTCTACTTTGTGTACAACCAGTGAAACAATAGCTGTACTCCATTTGTGTTCAATAAAAAAAAATTAATTAAAAAAAATAAATAAAATGATAATGAGGAAATAAAAAAATAAAATAAAAAAAATGTTTACATTTACTACATATAGCAAAACAAAAACATGAGTTATTCAAATAGAATAATATCCAGAGAAAATTTTACAGAAAATGATCAAAGACTTCAAATAAACTGCTTTACACACACACACAAAAAAAGATGCAAGCGTTCTTCATATATACTAGATAAAAGTCCTCTGTTAGATATATGTTCTGCAAATACTTTTCCTCCAGTCTGTTACTTACATTTTCAATTTTATAATTTCTTTTTAAGTGGGAAAACTTTCACATTTTGATGAAGCCTAATTTGTTGGGTTTTTCTTTTATATTTGTTGTTTTTGCATCCATTTAAAGAAACCTTTGCCAAATCTAGTGTTACTAAGATTTCCTACCGTTTTCATCTATAGGTTTTTTTCAGTAATTTTTAAAACTTTGTTCATTTTAATTATACTTGACAGTAGAATGTATTTTGACATATTATACATACATGTAGTATAACTTCCCATTCTTGTGGTTGTACATGAAGTGGGGTTACACTGGTTGTGTATTCATATATGAGCACAGGAAAATTATGTCCGATTCATTCTACTGTCTTTCCTATTCTCATCCCCCTCCCTTCCCTTCATTCCCCTTTGTATAATCCAATGTACTTCTACTCTTCCCTCCCTGCACCTTATTGTGTATTAGCGTCTGCATATCAGAGAGAACATTTGGCCTTTGGTTTTGGAGGATGGGCTTATTTCACTTAGCATGATAGTCTCCAGTTCCATCCATTTACCTGCAAATGGCATAGTTTCATTCTTTGTTATGGCCAAGTAATATTTCATTGTATATATATATACTACATTTTTCTTTATCCATTCATCATTGAAGGGCACCTAGGTTGGTTCCATAGTTTACCTATTATGAATTGAGCTGTTATAAACATTGATGTGGCTGCATTACTGTAGTATTATGATTTTAAGTCCTTTGGGTATATGCTGAAGAGTTGGGATTGCTGGGTCAGTGGTGGTTCCATTTCAAGTTTTCTGAGGAATCTCCATACTGCTTTTCATAGTGGTTGCACCAATTTGCAGTCCCATCAGCAATGTTTGAGTGTACCTTTTTCCCCACATCATTGCCAACATCTATTGTTACTTACATTCTTGAGAATTGCCATTCTGGCTGGAGCGTGATCTCAGTGTGGCCTTAATTTGCATTTGTCTAATTGCTAGTGATTTGAACATTTTTTCATATATTGTTGACCAATTGCATTTCTTCTTCTGTGAAGTGCCTGTTCAGTTCCTTTTCCCCTTCGCTGATTGTGTTATTTGTTCTTTTAGTGTTAAGTTTGAGTTCCTTATATGTCCTAGGATTATTGTTCTACATGAGGTTCATGCAGGTGGCAAAGAGTTTCTCCCATTCTTTAGGCTCTCTTTTCATGTTATAGATTGTTTCCTTTGCTGTGAAGAAGCATTTTAGTTGATTCCATCCCATTTATTGATTCTTGATTTTACTTCTTACACTTTGGGAGTCATGTTAAGGAAGTCTGGTCCTAAGCCGACATGATGAAAATTTGGACCTACTTTTTCTTCTAGTAGGTGCAGGGTCTCTGGTCTAATGCCTAGGTCTAGGGTCTCCAGGTCTAAAGCACACTTTGAGTTGAGTTTTGTGCAGGGTGAGATATAGGGGTTTGATTTAATTTTGCTACATATGAATTTCCAGGTTTCCCAGCATCATTTGTTGAAGAGGCTGTCTTTTCTTCTACAGTTTTTGCTCTTAGATTTATGACTATAATCCATCTAAAGTCAATTTTTCTTTATATATGAGTGCTGTGACAGGTACAATTCCTATTGTTATAATCTTGCTATTTGTTTTATCACTATTAAAAAATGATTATCCTTTTACCACTGAATTTCCTTAGCATATTCATAAAAATCAATTCACCCTGTATATCTGAATCAGTTTCCAAATTCTCTATTCTATTCCATTGATCCTCTGAAATTTTTTAAGTGACTCATTATTATATTCAAAACTAATAATTTTGAAAAGTTCTATATCGTTATAGGTTGAATTGTATCCCCATCAAAATGTTGGAGTTCGAAATTCCAGTACCTCAGAATGTGACCTTATTTGGAGATATTCTTTACAGAGGTGATTAAGTCATTAGGGTGGGCCCTAATCAATATGACTTAAAAAGGGGAGATTTGGAGATTCACTCATTCAGGCAGAATGCCACATACACCTGGAGAAGGCCATCTACAACCAAAGTGGGAGGACTGTAACAGACCCTTTCCTCACAGCCCTCAGGAAGAACCAATATAAAACCCTGTCCTAAACTGGAACACCCCTTATGGGGGAAAAGTGGTGTCAACCCCAAAACAGTTAGAGAAGGATTAAATCAGAAGAAAGGGGAAAATAAAATTTCCAATAAAGAAGGGAAAAATCAAAACATGTAAGGAAAGTTGTTACTATGAAAGAACAACCAGCAAACAACACCTGGAAGAATTCATTCCCAAAGAAACTGAAATAACAGAACAATCAGAAAAATGCTTGAAAATAGCATGCCTTATATATTCAAAGAGACAATGGAAGAAGTAGTACCAATAAAAGAAAAAAATGAGATCAAAAAAATAGGAAGATGTTAAACGTGAAAAGATTGATTTTAAAAAATTAGGGATTCTAGAAATAAAAACAAAAACATTAAATTTCCTTTTAAATCAAAAAGAAACAAACAAACCTGGAATCAGCCAAGAACACAGCACTGGAAAATAAAAAGATAGAAAATTCTAGAGAATTTAAGAGAGATATGTGGATGGTTGAGAATTTCTGCCATACATTAATAGGAGCTCTGAATACTGAAAAAAGTGAGAATTTTCCAGAATTTACATTAATACATAAATAAAAAGCATGAATCCTTATGTCGCATTCTTTTTAAAATGATTGTAAAAATAAACCCACTCAGAGGTAGAGTCTGCATTCCCTCCCCTTGAGACTTGATGGGTATTGTGAACTCCTTGACCAAAGAGCAAGTAGAAGTGCGCCTCTTAGCCCAGGACATAAAAGGCAATCACTTACCACTTAATTCTCTCCGAAGATGTTTGCTGCACTTACCACTTAATACTTTCTGAAGATTGTTTGCCCTCGGAACACAGAAATCACTTGTAGGTTGGCCACAGAGAGGTGAATAGGAAGAGGAGCCCAGGCCTTCAGCTTTCAGACCTATCTGAGCCCCCAACTCACACCAGCATCAACTGGTCAGCTGAGGAACTACCCCCGCTGACAACATGTAGAGCAGAAAGACAAACTCCAAGCCCTCCTCACCGAGCTCTGCCCAGATTGCATATTTGTGGGCAAAGTGATTATTGTTGTGTAAAGCCACAAAGTGTCTGGTGGTTTGTTAAAGAACACATACAAACACTGAGAGGTTACTTCCCACAGAGCCTCACTGAAGAAATTATTAAAGGATGCTTTGAGAGAAAAAAAAGAAAAACTAATTGAGAAGAGAGGAGTAAATGCAAGAAGAAATGGTAAGCAATTGGTATGGTTTTTGGTAAATCTAGGTAACTACTAACTAAAAGATTCAATTCTATCTATTTATATTGAGAAACAAAAAGATGAAACTATAATGGAGACAACATAAAAGATGAATCCACAGAGAACTAAACTTTTTTATTTTAGTATTTTAGATGTTTCTAGAAATCACAAAGTTAAGTATATAGGAGAATATGTGAATCAATAGAATCTCTTATTCACTGATGGTAGGAACATAATTCAATACAACCACTCGGGAAATAATTGGACATTATTTTATAAAAATGCAGAAACATTTTAGAAAATAATTGGCACAATCCTGTAGACCTAGCCATACTAAAACACAGCACTTCTGCTCCTGAATATATTTCAGAAAAATTCTATGCTTCAGAATATATGTATTAGAATATTCATAGCACCAGCATCTATCATTAGAAAACACTGGAAACGAGAAACAATAGCCATACTCCATTTGTGTTCAATGAATCAAAATTAAATAAATAAAAAAAATTTTAAAAAAACAAGGAAGAAAAAAAAAAATGAAAAATGTATTGATTATTCAAAAAAAAAAAAAAAAAAGAAAAGAAAACACTGGAAACAACCTAGTTGTCCATTGATAAATAAATTACAGAATGTTAAAGATGTATATTATGGGTAGTATTTTGATTCTTGGTTTGAGTGGATATTCATAATACCCCCCCCCCCCCCCCCCCCGTTTTTTTTTTTAAGAAAGGGCAAACAAAAATAAAATTTAAAAATAAAATAGAAGTTAAAACAACTAGGGCTGGGGTTATGGCTCTGTGGTAGAGTGCTTGACTAGCATGCAGGAGGCCCTGGGTTCAATCCTCAGCACCACATAAAAATAAATAAATAAAGTAAAGGTATAAAAAATAAAACAACTAAAAATCATTCATGAAACAATGATGACACATGTTATGATTAATTCAATTATGTTCACCTGTAATCCAAATAAAATATAATATGTATGTAAAAATCAATGAAAGGGCTGGGAGATCCAAGATGGTAGAATAGAGGAGGTTGTCTTCCTGGATGCTTGGTGGAGTGAAACTAAGAAAGTAGACAGGCAGTTTCTCCACAAGGTGGGTGAACAAAAGCAACAACAACAACAGCAACAACAAAACAGAGAGGAGTACTTTACTGGAACCTAAAACTGGACATTCAAAGCAGATCTGGGACACTGGAGGTTGGATATAATAAAATAAGGAAAAAATACCCAGCAGCACAGCCACTGCCACAGCCAGGCAGGAACTCCAGCCAGAGAGTTCCCTTCCTGAACAGAGCAGAGGGATAAGGGAATTAAAGGAACCTGCATTTTGGGGAGGCCTGAGGCATGTCTGGGTAGCATTTAGAGACCAAGGACATTGCCCAACAAACCTGAAGGACACGTTGCACAATATCCAAGTGTGGGGAAAGAAGCCACCTCTCCATGTGGCATGCTGAGGACAAAGGAAGGAACCATTTTGCAGCTGCAGCTCAGGGGTTGGCAACTGAGAAAGCTGATTACTGACAAACCCAAGTTCAACCCAAAATACAGGCCCAGTAAACACAAGCTGCATGATATAGAGTGTGCTCAAGTGACCAGAAGAAAATCAAACATGGAGAGAGGTTTACACAAGTGACAACTGGTCTCAGAAACTCACCTGACTCTACCCATCCCTCTCCAATCTGACTGCTTGCAGGACCGGCTGGGAGAGGAATCTAGTTAGGAACTTGGAAGGGTGGAGATGGGGGAAATTATTGGGAGACTGAACCTACAACCAGAAACTGTGGGGTCTGCAGGTGATGTAGGGGAACTAAGAATTTGTTCCCCCCACCACCCCAATGGAACGCAGGAAGGCCCTGGGGTAAATTCTTCTATCATGGACCAGCAAGTATTGGGCGCTGGAAGTACACTGACTTAAAATTTCCAGACAAATTGGCCTTCATCAAAGAGCCTGGAGTCTGTCTAAGCCTAAACCCTGCCTGCAGGAACTCTGCCTATGGGATCACCTCTCTCACTCCAGCAATCCGGAGGGTGGAGCATCTCACTCCAGAAGACCTCACCTAAAACTGCTCAGAAGAGAAGCTGAGAATATTTTGAACTCCAACAGGAAGAATTCTTTAACTTTTCATCAAGATTTTTAAAAATTCTTTTTCACTGTTTAATTGCAACCTTAATGTTACATGGACATTTATACAGTTTCCTATTTTTTTCCTTCTCATCTCTAGCATTTTTGAAGCCAATTATTTTACATGGATTAGTTTTTAGTGCACTAGAATGTTTGATTAGTATATTTTAGTTTTTTTATTATTTTATTTTTATTTTTAATTTTTTATTTAAATTTTTGCTTTATGTATATTTTTTCTCCTACCTGTTTCCCTTGAGTCTCTCTTTTCTTCTGCTAACAACCAATCTCTATTGTTCTCTCTTTCACTCTTCCTTTAATATTTTACTTCTGTTTTCTCTCCTTCTCCCTCATAATCATCACATACTATACCACTTCTGTTCTCTCTCTGTCCACCATTTGAAAATGTAAACCCTTTTGCAAACTTGCTGTTTTTACTGTAGGCAATAACTGATCATATCATTTCTGTTTATTGTGATAATTAACATTGCAGACATCACAGTAGGAACTATTTGGTTTAATGCTATAAATTGTTTGCTTTGGTTGTTGTTCTTAATTGTCTTCCCCTAAACAATACAGTGCTGGAAACCTTCAGGGAGACTGAAAGGGTAGACACAAAATCCACATAAAAAAGCAAGGGAACAAATCACCCCAGGCAAACCAAGACACTCTAATAACAGACCTCATTGACATCACAGTGGAAGAAATGTTAGAGAAGGAGTTTAGAATGTACACAGTTAAACTGATCTGCAAAGTAAAAGCAAAGGATGAGCAAATACAGGTGGCAAAAGATCACCTCAATAAGGAGATAGAGATTCTGGGGGGAAAAAAAAGCAGATATCCTTGAAGTGAAGGAAACAATAAACCGAATTAAAAATTAAATAAAAAGTATCACCAACAGACTAGACCATTTAGAAGACAGAACCTCAGGCAATGAAGACAAAATATATAATCTTGAAAATAGAGTTGACCACAGAGAGAAGATATTATGAAAGCATGAAGAGAACTTCCAAGAATTATGGGATAACACAAAAAGACCAAATTTAAGATTTATTGGGATTGATGAAGGTGTGGAGATACAAACCAAAGGAATGCACAATCTTTTCAATGAAATATCAGAAAATTTCCCAAAGCTAAAGAATGAAATGGAAAATCAAATACAAGAGATTTATAGGACCCCAAATGTGCAAAATTGCAACAGACCCACATCAAGTCACATAATGAAAATATCTAGCATACAGAATAAGGATAAAATTTTAAAGCTTGCAAGAGAAAAATATCAGATTACATATGAGGGAAACCAATTCAGATCTCAGCTTATTTCTCAGCTCAGACCCTCAAAGTAGGAGGTCCTGGAATAATGCATACCAAGCTCTGAAAGAAAATGGATACCTATATTCAGCAAAACTAAGCTTCAGATTTGAAGATAAAATAAAAACCTTCCATGATAAACAAAAATTTTTTAAACTTGCAACCAGAAAGCCTGTACTTCAGAATATTCTCAACAAAATATTCCATGATATAATGAGAAAAAAGTGAAAACCAATGGAGGAACTACACTTAAGGAATAGTCAATCAAAGGAAAAATGAATTCAAATTAAAAATGAGAAATAAACCAAAAGGACCAGAACACAAATCATATCTCAATAATAACCTTGAACATTAATGGCCTGAACTTATCAATCAAAAGACATAGACTGGCAGATTGGGTTAAAAAAAAAAAGACCCAACAATATGCTATCTACAAGAGACTCACCTCATAGGCAAAGATATCCACAGACAGAAGGTGAAAAGATGGGAAAAAACATCATTCACATGGAATGCAAAAACAAGCAGGGGATTCTATCCTCTAAAATAGATCAAGTTATGTAAGCTATATAATTGTAATTATACAATTATAATACTACCTTAATAGATTTTTAGCATCTGTAGGGTGATAACTCTGTTTCCATTGATATTTTTTCTTACTTTTTTCTTGATTAGACTTGTTAGATTTTTATCAACTTTTAGCTGTATTATTTCTTTTCTATTTCACATTTTTCTGCTCCTACTCTTATTTTTTTCCTTCCTACCACCTAATTTGAAAATAATTTTGATTATTAATCTGGCTTCTTTCTGATACAAATACTTTGTTATAAGTCTACATCTGAGTCCGTTTCGTCCCAGAGATTCTGATATTTTAAACTTTTATTATCACTTAGTTCAAAGTACTTTTCATTTACTTCTCTTGTGTTTTTCTTCTTCCATCTGTGAGATATTTATAAGTGTTCCATTTAATTTTGAAGTAGTTGAGACAGGGAGGTGGTGCTCTCGTATATCTTAAGGTAATTGATTTCTAATATAGTAAATCATGCAGGAAACACAGTCTGCATAATTTCAAAGTTTTAAAATTTCTCAAAACTTATTTTATGACAGAATATAGTCTACCTTATTCATTTTTTACTTGTCATTTCTGTGTGTAGTTCTCTATAAATAACAAATAGGGGCAGGTGGCTGATAATGCTGTTAAGCCTTCTACATCATTGATCCTTCCAGCAAAGTGAGGGGGCTTAAAACCTCCAAATAAAATTGTGGATTTGTCTTTCCAGTTTTGTTATTTTTTAATTCATGTATTTTGAAATTTTGTTATTAGGTACATACACATTTAAGATTGTTATACTTTCTTGAAGAAATTACCCTATTACAGTTATGAAATGTTCCCCTTTATCTCTGAAAATACTTTTTCTTGAAATTTATTTTATATTAATAGCTCTAATTCAGATTGCTCATGCTTCTTTTCCTCTTCTTTTGCTTTTTACCTATTGGTGTATTGATATTTAAAATGTGACATATGTACAGAGCACGTAGTTATTGTGTGCTTTTTACACATATTGTATATTTATATGTTTTAATTACAATATCTATGTCATTCATATTTAAATTAATTGTTGATATTGTTTTTTTTAAAAAAGAACACCTGACATGAAAGTCAGTGAAAAACTGGGTAGATGATAGGCTTGATGATGTAATATTTTGGATAATGGGTTGAATAGTCCTGCTGTCAGGACCAGAGAAAGATTGTTGGAATGCTTTTGTTGCAATTGTTCATTTCCCCATTTATCATATAGTACACAGCAACAAATTTATTTTATTGTTTGTTAACACTTTGTAACATTTTGTAAATAAAAAATAATATTTACATATATATGGGGTGTGTGTGTGTGTGTGTGTGTGTGTGCGCATGCGCGTGTGTATAGTACCATAAGCAATCTCTTAGGTATCCCTTTATGGTTTTAATGTGAAATTCTCTAACAACAAGTAATGCTGGGCATTTTTCAATATGCTTATTTACCATTTGATTATCCTCTTCAATGAAATACCTATTTATGTGTTTTGTTAATTTGTAATTGCATTATTTGCTGATGATTGAATTTTCCAGTCTTTGTATATTTTGTAAACAAGTATGCGTATTGCAAAAAATAAATAAATAAACAAAATCCATTAAAAAAAGAAGAAAGAGTCCATATGGCTATACAAATATAATTAGAAATGTAATATGTAATAAACTTGGCATTTCAAATCAAAAAAGAAAAAAAATCAATGAAAAGGTAAATTCTAACTACCGGGGTTGGGGGAAAAGTTAATAGGGGGGAAAACCACCAGCATAAAATCCATTACTCTGTGTGTGTGTGTGTGTGTGTGTGTGTGTGTGTGTGTGTGCTTGCTCTTTTTTCATTGTGGGCTTTAGAAAATTCTTCATGCATTAATTCCTGGAAACCAATGACCCAGACTGAGAAGGCCCAGAGTCCCAGAGTCCCAAAAGGGTTAGCATCCCATCATTCAACTTCACATGCTATCTTTGGAACTGGGGCAAAGGGTTTTTATTTGTCTTATTCAAGTCTGTATTAGTGAAAATGCCAGTGACCATAAGTGTTAATGTGATTGCACCTTAGAAACACATGGCTTTAGATGCATGTTAGCAGAAACCAGTCTGAAGATGTCACTCAACAAAAACATTTCCAGAAGCTTAGCACTTAATTGGCCTTATTAGCACCATCTGCTCATCAGTCTTGCTTGTGGAAAAGTGTTTTCATCAGATATCAACAAGTTGAAAACAAGGCAGATCACCACACTTTGCTTTTAATTTGACACCACATTTTGCCTGCCTCTTATCACAGTTTTAAATCATCACATTAAATAAGTGAGTTGAATCATAGCACTTAACATTACACATTAGACCTTGGTTTTCTCTGTGATCCCTGAGGCATGTGTGTATATCCAGAAGTCCTTTTCATCCCATACCTGCCTTTCTCAAATTTCTAAGCTGGACCTTTGAAAAAATTCTCTCTTAGTGTCAATATTATACATACTCTTTTTTTCTTTTTTCTACAAACCTGGTTGCACCTACGCATAAGATGTAGAAAAATTGTACATAGGATCATGCAGAAATTACAATCATATGCTGCATGATTATTTGAATGAACAATTAATTACTCCTAGCTGGGCATGGATAGTAGCACGTGAATGTAATCTCAGCAACTTAGGAGGCTGAGGCATGGAATGGAAAGTTCAAGGCCAGCCTTAGCAACTTAAGGACACCCTGTCTCAAATAAAAAGTAAAAAGGGCTGAGGGTGTAGCTCAGTGCTCGAATGTCCCTGGGTTCAATGCCCCATACCAAAACAAAACAAAACAATAACAAAAAACCCCTCATATTATTTATAAAGGCATTCTCCTTGACAATTAACTGCATGGACTTCCTAGCTTAAATGTCTGCTTTAATATTATGAATTTAATAGAATATATTTCAAAAATAGTTACATAATAAGCTAAAGAAATACTATAGTTGTTGCAACATTCATTTCAGAATTTGACTTAAAATTTAAGCTTAAGCTAAAATTAAGTTTTCACCTCTTTATACTTACACATTGTTTTAAATGTGGAAAAGTGTAACATTAAAAAGTGATAATTTGTCAAAGTGTCAGTTTAACCAAAGCTAACGTAACATTTATCAAGGACAAGAATATAAAAGCTGCTTCCTTTTTTAGCCATTTTGGCTATTGGTATGCCTGATTATATTACATTAAATTAATACCTTTCATTGAAAAAATTAAATGACCAACAGGAAAAATATAAAATCCTCACAGCTTCATCCAGAACATAAGAAGTTCTACCAGGAGAAAACAACTAAAACTGACTTTACAAAGATGTAAACTTAAGTTTATGCTCTTTTATTCCTAAGAAAACCCCACATGAAGTCTACACACACACACACACACACACACACACACACACGGAGTTTAGATTATACTACAGTACAAATCCCATAATAAATCAGCATTTGTATAGATTGATAAAACCAAAGTGATTTAGTATAATGGCTAAAAACTTCTTTGTTTCTGATCTGTAAATGTAAATAGTTATACCACCATCCTAGAGTTATTGTGCTAATTACATGTACAAGCTTTGGCCAAACTCAAGAAACAGTATCCACTATTATCATACAGCATGCATTGAAAATCTGTAACTATGTATCATAAACAAGTGTTGAGCCTATTTTAGATTTTCTGATTCCCATTTCCCCAGCTAACAATTTTGACAATTCTCACCAAACACCTTGTTAGTTTAACTCCTCTTTTCAGCAAAAGTTAATTAAAACTTAGTAAAAGGGATTCATATCACTAGAACTTCGTCATCACCTACACAAAACCAATATACTGCATGTATTAGCTTTCTACACAGTAAAAGTACAAATAGTTTAAGCCTATTACATTTTTACATTTTACATGGCAACTTTTTAATTTTAAAATTTGTCTATGAAAGTATACACTCTGCTAATCTGCAAAGGATTTCTTACTCATGACAATTAGTACAATATGACATATCATCTCATGTCTAACAGTTTTGAGTAAAACTGTATTATAGAAAATAAATATACTAAAAGTGCATTTAACTAACTGAAATGGAAAATATTTATGCTGTATTATTTGCCAAGAAAATTTAATATCTATTAAAACTAATCTAAACATCATCTTTGTAGTACTCCTCTCTCAAATGTTTAATATAAACCTTGTCATGGGAAAAAAATACCACACTCATCCAAACTGAGGAACAGTCAACAGGACAACAGGCATAGACCCTTCTACGAGATCAACATTATGGAAGATAAGAAAGCCTGGGAAAGTGTTTTGAATTTAAGAAGACTAAAGAGATGTCATAACTAAATGCTACATAGAATCTATGATGGGATCCTGAATCAGAAGGTAGATTATTTATAATAGGATGTTTTGGGGACAATGGGGAGAATTTGAAAATAGACTGCTTACATGCCAATAATCATAGATTCATGTTAAATTTAAGTATGATAATTAAATTATTATTAGGTAGAATGTCTTTGTTCTTGAGGGATGAGAGATGCAGTGTTGAAGCATCAGCTATTTGCAATTGTGTGTGTGTGGAATTGAACCCAGAGCCTCATACATGCTATCCATGCATTCTGCCACTGAGCTACATCTCCAGACCCAGCAATTAACTTTTTAAATAAATCAGCCTCAAAAGTTTATGTATACATGTATCTATAAATACATAAATAAACACACAGATTGAGGAAGGAGGGAAACAGAGAGCAAATACGGCAAAATGTTAATTTTTGAATCTACGTAGAATGTGACTGTTCACTGTGCTGTTTTCAACTCTTCTACAGTTTTAAAAATATAAAAGTGGGAGTAAATAAGTTGAAGTATCCTATTTTAAAAGTATGTTGTATCTAACAATAAGTGGGTGCTCCTTCCTCCTTTCTCACCCAGGCCCTTCTGTCCTCAAGTCCTCCAATGGTACCATTGTTGACTACATTGGTCTGTCATTGCTCTGGTTCTCTGGTGTGATGCAGAAACCACTTGCACAATAAATTCACTATAGCCATTGGTGTGTTCTCTTTCATAAGAAGGCATTCATTTTCAAGTGCACATTGTTTATTTAGTTCAGACCATCTGCATGCATCCTTTTGTCCTTTGACTATTCAAACCAGAATTCATATGTTATGATAATTAAAATAAAAATTTTATAAAGCTTGTGGAGAGGAAACTTTATTAAAAAAATTAAAAAAAATTCTCTGTTTCTCAGTTTTCCACCTGTCAATTAAGGAAACATTACTTGTCATGCTGTAGTGCTGTAGGAATTAAGCAAACAAAATGTATGAAAAGACCAAGTTCAGAACCAAAGAAAGAAAATGAAGATCTTAGAAGATGGAACTATCTCCCCATGTTCTTGGACAGGTAGGATTAATATTGTCAAAATGGCCACACTACCAAAAGTACTATACAGATTCAATGCAATTCCTATTAAGGTTCTGATGATGTTCTTCATAGAAATAGAAAAAAAAGGCATGAAATTCATTTGAAAAAGTGAGAGGCCCAAAATAGCCAAAGCAATTCTCAGCAAAAAAAGTGAAGCAGGAGGCATCACAATACCAGACCTTAAATTATACTACAGAGCTATAGTAACAAAAATGGCATGGTATTGACACCAAAACAGACATGTACACCAATGGTACAGAACAGAAGACACAGAGACAAACCCACACAAATACAGTTATTTCATGCTAGGTAAAGGCACCATAAACATACACTGAAGAAAACACAGTCTCTTCAACAAATGGTGCTGGGAAAACTGGAATTCATACATAATAAAATTCAATTAAATGCCTATCTCTCACAAAATTCAACTCAAAGTGGATCAAGGACATAGACATTAAACCAGAGACTAGAAGGAAAACTAGGTTCAACTCTCCATCATGTTGGTTTAGGAACCAAATCCCTCAACCAGACTCCAAAAGTGCAAGAAGTAAAAGCAATAATCAATAAATGCAATTTTATCAAACTAAAAAGCTTCTTCACAGGAAAGGAAACAAGCAAGAACATGAAAAGAGAGCCTACAGATTAGGAGAAAATCTTTGCCACCTGCAACTTACATAGAGCATTAATCTCCAGGATATAAAAAGAACCAAAAAAACTTAACACTAAAAGAACAAATTACCCAATCAATAAAGGGGAAAAGAACTGAACAGACCCTTCCACAGAAGAAGAGATACAAATGGTGAACAAATACATGAAAAAATGTTCAACATCTCTAGCTATTAGAGAAATGCAAATTAAAACTACACTGAGATTTCATCTCACTCCAGTCAGAATGGCAATTATCAAGAATACAAGTAACAGCCTGGTGTGGTGGTGCATGCCTATAATCCCAGCAGCTCAGGAGGCTAAGGCAGGAGGATTGAGAGTTCAAAGTCAGCCTTAGCAATTTAGCGAGGCCCTAAGCAATTTAGAGAGATGTTGTCTCAAAATAAAAAATAAAAGGGCTGGGGTTGTGGCTCAGTGATTAAGTGCCCCTGGGTTCAATCCTTGATACACGAAAGAAAGAAAGAGAGAGAGAGACAGAAGGGTGGGGGGAGAGACAGAGAGAGAGCAGAGGAGGGAGAGAGAGAGAGAGAGAGAGGAAGGAAGGAAGGAAGGAAGGAAGGAAGGAAGGAAGGAAGGAAGGAAGGAAGGAAGGAA
>JAJEJO010000214.1:1673416-1689018 GCA_020662805.1 Glaucomys volans
GAAGGAAGGAAGGAAGGAAGGAAGGAAGGAAGGAAGGAAGGAAGGAAAGAAAGAGGAAGAAAGAAAAAAAGAATACAAGTAAAAATAAATGTTGGCAATGATGTGGGGATAAGGGTACACTCATACATTGCTGGTGGGACTGCAAATTGGTGCAACCACTATGGAAAGCAATATGGAGATTCCTCAGAAAACTTGGAATGGAACCACCATTTGACCCAGTTATCCCACTCTTAAAATGAGGGTACTATAGTGACACAGTCACATCAATGTTTATAACAGCTCAATTCACAATAGGTAAACTATGGAACCAACCTAGGTGCCCTTCAACAGATGAATGGATAAAGAAAATATGGTGCATATACACAATGAAATATTACTCAGCCATAAAAAAGAATGAAATTATGCCATTTGCAGGTAAATGGATGGACTGGAGACTATCATGTTAAGTGAAATAAGCCAATCTCCCCAAAAACCAAAGGCTGAATGTTTTCTCTGATATGCAGATGCTGATTCACAATAGGCAGTGGGGAGGGAGGAGTTGAGGTTCACCTAATTGGACAGGGAGGAATGAGGGGAAGAGAATGGGGAGGGGAATGGGAAAGACAGTAGAATGAATTGGACATAACTTTCCTGTGTTCGCATATGAATACACGACCAGTGTAACTCCACATCATGTACAACCACAGGAATGGGAAGTTATACTCCATGATATGTCAAAATACAGTGGTTGAGTGCCCCTGGGTTCAATACCCAGTATCAAAAAAAAAAAAAAATCTACTGTCATGTATAACTAAAAAGAACAAATAAGAAAATAAAAATAAAGAAAAAAGACAAAAGACTGAGTTCAGAGTCTGGCACTCAATAAATTTATTGCTATTCAATAAATTGTAGCAATTATTATTACCCTTACCTTAATTCTTTTTAAAGTTCTTTTTTATTTTCTTTTTGTTCTTTTTTCTTTTCTTTTTTGGTGAGAAAAATAAGGTATTGTACATGAGAGTTCACAACTAAGCTCAAATTTTTCATTTCTAGTGAAAGAAAGTAAGTAAAGTAAGATCACTTGAGGGATGTCCAAGATTTAATGAGAGAAAATTGTCATATAGGTGGGGAAGGGGTGCCCTCCCAGCCCTAACAACAGAGGTTAGACCATATCCTTAGACCATTCTTGACCCCCACATGAGGAGGAGAATCTTTCAAGTGTGTGAGTGTCCTACCTGACTCCTGTGGATGAAGACAAGCTGATCAGGGAAGAAAGGTCTGCCAAGGGAGAAGCAGCTCCAGTTGATGGCTTTGAAAAGCTTTAAGGAAGCTGGAAGTAGGTCTCTGCATGAGGAGGAGAGGATGTCCAGAGCCAGTTCAGGCATCAAGTTCCATAGGGAACACGCTAATGAGAATTAGAATTTGCACTGTATCTATAGAATGGCTTGGAGTGAATAGTAGGTGCTCAATAAATGCTTTCAAGGGAATAAATGTAACACCAACAAAACCCTCCATTTTAGCCTCTCAGACGTATAAGCATGTTTACATCACCAGGTTTTTCAGGGCTTTCCCCCAAATCACTCCTCTCTTCTTATGACTCTGGGGGCTTGGGAATGGGGTAGACAGTCTTTCAGTTCACCACACAGATAAGCAAAACACATAAGCAAAACACAACCCTGAGAGGAGGGAAGGAAAGGAGACATTGAGATTCCCCAGTCTGTTTTTAGGAGAAAGTTAGATATTTAGGCCTTCCTGCTTTATTTGTCTCAATACCCTCAGTCAGGAGTCTAAGAAGCAACCTGTCTTTTCTCCCATCAAGGAAGATGTATTATTTATATTATTCCTACATCTTTGCCCTTTAACCAGAATTTTGCAGAACACTTGGCCAGGGACAATCTCAGTAGCAGAAGGTAGTGCACCAGATGCCCTGGGACTCTGGGAATAACTTTCTGAACTCTTCAGTCTCCCCTCACTGACCCCAAACTCCTTCCTGTCCCATCTTCCATCTCTGTCCCCATTTGCTTCCTTAGCCTTGTCCACTCAGTGTAAAACAAATACGCACTCATATATGTTTGTGATCATGTCATTACTGTTACCTAAAGACTAGGTGGAACAATACAATTATGGCTATCATTACATATACATCAGATGAACCTTGTCATAAATTAGTTTGATTACAATACTAAACCTGCATGTAACCAGCCTTTGCTCTGCACCTGAACCAATCATGTCAAACTTGACTAGAGAAAACATTAAGTTCTGCCAGGCTGGGCAAATCCCTCTTCAACAAAAATCTTCAAAGATCTTTTTCTGTTTCTCGAATATTTTCTTCATTTCCTTAACATGGCACTATCAAATAACTATTAAATAACACACTATTAATATTTAACTATTAATAAAACTGCTTTCCATCAATAGTGACATTGCTGTCAACAATGTTCAAGGGATGTAGCTCAGTGGCAGAACACCTGCTTAGGACCTGTAAGGCCCTGGGTTCAATCCCCAGCACTGCCAAAAAAAATGCTCAAGATGTTTATTCATAGCTAAGAAGAACTGAATCTGCATATGGCTCTGCTGTCCCAATTAGATCATCATATTCACTCTTCTCCAGTGTTTACTGAGTGCCTACTGTGTGTTGGTCACAATGGTATTTTTACCTTAAAGGTATTTGCCTGAGAGTCATGTTGGATCATGAAGTTTTCAGTTTTTTCTTTTTGAAAATATAACTTATTATAGTAATATTTCAATTACATTATTGTGTAATGATAAATGTAATGCAATAAAGTAAACTTTGAAGAAAACAAGTAGATAGCAAGCTTTGTTGTATTTATCATTAATATTTAACACTCAACCATCAGTGAACAATCTAACCTTCATTGCCTGGGCTCAGTTGGAATGCTCCTTTTTAACTCAGCCTCCCTGGGTTAACTTTTCATGCTATTTGATTTATGTGCTTTTGGTTTTGCCATCATTAGCCTAAATAATTCAAAAACACTTGCGTGAGTGAACACTAAATTAGATAATTATTTCAATTAATTCACATTTCAGTTGTTAAAAATCATACTTTCAGTAATTATGAAAAGTTTCTCTAATTATATACACATGTATGTACACACACACCTATATATAACTGGCAAAAAAATTAAAATTTATGTTGAGCTTGTTTTCCATCAAAAGGTCTAGTGTGAAGAATTTGATATTCTACTATACAATGTTTAATATTAAATTTTTAAAATGATTAACATAATTTGGACATTTTTCATTTTTGGAGGACAAGATTAAAATCTTGCTTTTAACTAAAAAAATTAAGTGAATCCCTGTTATTATGTTTCAGGATTTATTTCCTAAAGTGTAAGGCTTTGGTTTAAAAAGACAATATTACAAACTGTTGTCAATGTCTCTCACATATCAAGAAAGGATCACACTGTTAAAACAGTTATGTAATTGAAGAGTTGCATTGCACCAACAGTGAAACAACAGTGATTTTCAATTTATATACTTAAGTGAAATTTAATGTTTTTATAGAATGTCAACAAATATCTATTAAGATATTACACTAGAAGAACCAATACATAGTTTTCAATACTCTTCATATCAATAGAGCTTTTAAATGTTTAAGATGTCAATACAGTTAAATATATACTCTACATCTGAAATAGAAGTTCAACTTTTAGAAAGTAAAAATTTAAGTAACCACTAAGTATGTTGACAGGTAAATTAATCATTCATTTACAGAAGATGTCACAAGCTTGGATAAAGCTAGCATTTTGAAATTATGTTACAAAAGAAACAAATTTCTTTATTTTAAACAACTTTAATGAGAATATACAGTAACTGAAAGCAAACACACTTCCCAATTACAATTAAGGAGATTTTAATTTTGAAACAATAATCCTTGCAAATATATTATGTCTAACAAAAAACATTATTAGTTTTTCACCATTTTGCATTATACATAATTAAATGATGACAAATCATCCTCCATAGGTGTTAGGCTGACATTTCCACTTATTACTACCTGTTTGCATTAGAAGCATTCTTTTAAGCTACTTCAAGTATTTTTTGGAACAAAGCAAAAGAAAAAAAATAAACAAATGCATTACATATATGATTGATATTCCTTTTTCCAAAACATTTAAATATCTTGTGTGATCTCCAGGTGAAGATAAAGTCAAATACTACACAGTACTTTGTATTGTAAACTTTCATATGAGCAAGATTTAAGAATATGAAATCATACTTTGTTTTCTATTTAAGTAGAAGGCAGTGAGATACTAAAGAATTGCAACAAACAATCTTATAAATAGGTTCTGGAAACAACCAAAAGGTTATTTGTTCACTTACAGAAGATGTCACAGGCTTGCTGTCACTTTTATTATTCCTTCTGGTAAGACATGCTTTTTTATGACATGAGGTCTCTTTATGTTGCCCAGGCTGGTCTCAGACTTCTAGGCTCCAGGGATCCTTGCATCTCAGTCTCCCAGCTACAGGGGTGCCTGGCTGGCAATATAATCTTTATAAACATATCTAATTTTTATCAAAACATCGTTCTCTTGGACATAAGTAATCAAAATATCAAAAAAGAAGGCCACTTGCTTTCTGGGTCATCTCTCATATACTCACTCCCACTCTGTCCCCACCACTACCATGATCCCTAAAGGCGATTCTGACCATCACCTCTCCCTCTCACTCCACTATCCCATTCTCAATGCAGTAGCTAATTCTGCAACCACTAAGATCCAAAGGATAGGATCAAAACAGAAATTGACAAGATTGGCTGCTTATTGTCATTTCCCCAATGTTTTATAGTTTACATAGCAATTTAAACTTTTTTCTAGCACTAACATTTCAGAGAAGGAGGGCCTTCCCTCTAGCCCAGAGTGTGAACCATAATTAATGGAAACTAAGAGTATAATCTCACCCTCCATCGTTAGTGGTTAGTGTAATGTAGTGTGGCTACTTCAGACCGAAAAGATATGAGGGGGTGATTTTGCTCCAAGATGATCTCTTCTTTCTGCCTGAATATACAAAGACACAGTGGAATTGCTACTAGGGGGTGTTAAGTCTGGAACCGGAGGCCAGCATACTGAGGATGGCAGAGAAGAGCACACCTGTGTCATTGAGTTCCATACCTGGAATCCTCTACTTTTGGGCTCCTGGTTTTGTGGGACATCTGAATGTTTATGGGTCATATAATTAATGGATGGCTAATCTGTTACTTGCAGTGGAAAATGTTCTTAACTGATTTTTGGAAAATTAGATGTTACCTTGCCTGTTCAACCCACCTTCAAGCACTGTTGTGCTTTTTAATGATACCTCTTTTGAAGAGAGGTTTTCCTGTTCCATTCCTTTTCCTATCTTATGCTGTATACCTAGTCTCATTTCTGAAAGATTTTGTTACTCTAAAGAAACATTTATGAAATTATAAATAATTAAGAACCTTTAAAGTCCCCCATTTTATGTACATTTCCCTATATTTATAATATACCAACTTTTAAAGTACAGTCAGACCTTCATATCCAGTTTCTGCAACCAAGGGGCTTGTATATAAGGATTCAAACCAACCACAGATGGAATCTTTTTTTAAAATTGCATCAAAGCTTACACCAGTAATCCCAGCAATTCAAGAGACTGAGGCAGGAAAATCACAAGTTTGATGCCAGATTCAGCAACTTAGTGAGGCTCTAAGCAACTTAGCAAGATGCTTTCTCAAAATAAAAAGTAAAAAGGACTGGGGATGTAGCTCAATGGTAAAGAACACCTGGGGTCAATCCCTAGTATCCCCCAAAATGCATTTATACTGAACATATCCCTTGTCGTTATTCACTTAAAATAGAGTATAAAACTGTTTATAGTATTTATGTTGTATTAGTAATATAAGTAATCTAGAAATGTATTAAAATATTTGGGAGCATGTGCTTTGGTTACATGCAAATGTCAGGTATTTTACAAAAGAGATTTGATCATCTTGGGGTTTTGATATTCTTGGGGATGGAGTAAGAAGTGATCCTAGAACCAATATCCCATTGATACAGAGAAATAACTACATTCAAGCTCCTTCTTAACCCCACCCTCAACATTAGAATGGGATTTCAGGAAAGGATATTAGAAAGTTGTAACCTGAGTAGGATTTTAAAATCAAGATGCTAGAATGTCGTTAGGCAGTGGTTTTTCAATCTGTGTACACAGATCACTTGCATCAGTTACCTGCAGGGCTTGTTAAAAACTCAGACTCCTCAGACCCAAACAAGAACTGGTAAAACTGGAGTCTTTAAAGTTGGGACCCCAGTACCTGCATTGTAATAACCTCCCTCAAAAAAGACTGAGAGCCACAGCTTATGGTGATTTATTTTGTATAGAGTTGGACTGGAGGTAAAAGAGGCTTTTGAGATGATGTGCTTGAGATGATTAAATAATCCCAAAGAAGTGGGCCAGCTGAGGCTCTCTTGGCCATTTGCCATGTTACAACATTCCCTGGTCAGAGAATATATGAACCTCTGCACTTTCGTCAAGAGAACATTGCACAGAAAGACCTCCCCCTTCTAAAGAGATCATTCATGTAAATAATAAGGAAATAACAGCCATCTCTGGTAGAAAATTTCTAACAAAGGGAAAGGAGAGGGATAGGATTAGGAAAGACAGTTGAATGAATCAGACGTAAATTTACTGTGTTCATATATGAATATACCACCATGTCATGTACAACCACAAGAAAGGGAAGTTATACTCCACGTATGTATATGTCAAAATATGAACTCTACCGTCACATATATCTAAAAAGAACAAATTTTTAAAAAGAGTTTTTTTAAAAAAAAGAAAATTTCTGACAGAAGTTGCCTTTCCATGCCCCATCTAGGAAAGTGAAAGCATTAATCAGAGATGGTCACTGTCCATCACCTTGAGTATTAAAGGGGACTGATCCTCTTCAGGAAAGGTAGAAATGGCTAGCTTGTGCTCCACCCATACAAACCCCTTTTTGTTCTGCTTCCCCCAAGAAAAATGGTTGGGGTGGGATGGAGGGTAGGAGAGTTCTAATTCCTGTTTGGATCTTTGAAATGGTTCAGTAGTTAAGGAAACAGACTTTGCCACCATATGGTTGGGTAACTAGTTTAAGTAGTATTTTATTATTTATCAATATCATTTTGCATGAAGAATTAAGAGACTGCTAAAAAAACGTTTGTGGTCAATATCTGAAATTTATACCTGGTCTTACAGTGACCTAATATTTCCAGGACCTCTCATGGATAAAGAGTTTCCCAGATCACTGGTCAAAAGTTCTTCTAAAACTGACGTCCACTGAGGGATTTGACTGTGTTCCATTTGAAATTTAACAAATACCTGAATGATTTAACCAGCTTACTGCCATTGTTCTGCCCTACCTGAGTCTTCAGAAGACTCAGGAACTAAAAAGAAGAGAGACCCTTAGTTCCTAGAGACTGGTGGGAGACAAAGGGCAAAGAGTGTGATGAGTTAGGGAGGTTGCAAAACTCAAATGCCCAGATTAAAACAGATATATCTATTAATAAAAGAAATGGGCCAGCAGTAACTGACCACATCAAAATAGAGCATGAAACCTCTGAAGCCCAGCTTTAGCCAAAAGGTATCAGGCAGGAGGACTGTTGGGTGTGGATGAGTCTTCCTATTTTTTAAAGGGAGCTTGAAACTTGACTATTTATATGAAAGCTCCCAATTTCTAAATGTTGGCTCAAACGAATTTTAACACTATGTGAGCCAACAAAACACATCTTTGAGGTTGAATTTGGCCTGTGAGCATACACTTGCAACCACAGAGTTTTGCCCTCCAAGGTAAATTACCAAAGTTAAAAGACTATTGAGGTTTCCAAGTTAACTGCAGAGAAGACAGATAGGTAAAATTTGAAAATTATTAATGTGCTCTATTTATTTCTAAGCACATGTCATTGGCTCCAATCTATTTGAAACATTATATCAACTATTGATCTGAGAGGGAAATTAGGATTTTTTCACCAAAAATGTTTAAAGAAGAAGGCTATGACAATATATGGCTTCTGATATTCAAAAGCTATTTTCTTCTGTGTACTTCATTGGCAAGCAGTAAATAGCCCTAAGTGGATGTAGTAAACCAGGTAAGTCATATTCCTAACAGTTAGGCTTCTCACAGGTAAAGTGAAAGGAGCCACAGCAAATTCAGCCTGTTGTTCTACTGGATGACATTTTTTCCTATAAAATAGAATTCTCCTCTAAAGCAGAATTGCCTAAAAAATTGCTTAATGTTATGTCAAATACATAGTATCCGGACAATGTTAAGTAAGACAGGGAGCAGGTGTTGAGGGAGCTAGGAAAACCACTCATTTCTGGAATCCAAGAGTTAATGGTTCAAAGAGGTCTAGAGACAGAAGATATGTCAGAATCAAGACAAGGTGGCCAGGTACAGTGGTGCATGCCTATAATCCCAGCAGCTCAGGAGGCTGAGACAGTGGGATCACAAGTTCAAAGCCAGCCTCAGCAACTTAATCAGGCCCTAAGCAACTCGGTGAGACCCTGTCTCTAAATAAAATACAAAAGAGGGCTGGAGATGTGACTCAGTGGCTAAGTGCCCCTGGGGTTCAATCTCCAATACAAAGAAAAAGATAAGGCATACTAGAACAGTCTCTACAGAACAAGGTAGGTTGGAATCAGAGGCCTCAAAAGTCAGTGGAGGTAAAGTCTAGAACTGCTTTGTTGAAGATGGTGTTCATCTCCAGCCACATGTGTTAGTTTGAATTGAGATATACTGTAAGTATATAACATACATTGGATTTAGAAGACATTATCAAAATGTAAAATATCTAATTTTTTAAAAAGTTTTGATTACATCCTGACAGTATTTTAGATATATTGCGTTAAATAAATACATTGTTAAAATTCATTGCACTGCTTTAAAAAAAAAACTGTGGTCATTACAAAATTTAAAATGATGTATGTATCTCATGTAATATTTCTCTTGGTCTAGTACATAATATGTTAAGACAAGAAGAGGATCAGGACCCCAGAGTCTTCACAATGATAAGGCATGCAGTTTACCTTCTTCTGTACTTCCTGATAAACAGAGGGGTAGGGTGTGGGAAGGGCAGTTTTAGGTTTCACACATAAAAAAAGAAAGTGGTAGAGCGCTTGCCTAGCACATGTGAGGCACTGGGTTGGATCTTTAGCACCACAGAAAAATAAACAAATAAAATAAAGGCATGCTGTCCATCTACAACTACAAAATTTTTTTTTAAATTAAATTCAAATTTTAAAAAGAAAAGAAGAGAAAGTTAGACCAGGGTATGGTGGCTCATACCGTTATCCCAGTTACTTGGGAGTCTGAGGTAAGAGAATTAAAAATTTGAGGACAGCATGGGCAGTTAGTAAGACCTGTCCCCAAATGAAAAGGACTGGAGATATAGTTCAGTGGTGGAGCACTTGCCTGGCATGTGTGAGACCCTGGGTTCAATCCCCACTACCCCTATCCCCCAACCCCAAATGAGAAAGTTAGTTATTACCAGAGTTCTGATAACCTGGTTATGGTTACTGAAATGGTAGGGGGAACAAAGAAAAAAAGGTACCTCATGAAAGTAGAAAGAAGAGCATTAGGTCAGAGAAAGGAAAAGGAGGAAGGAAGTAAAGGGGAGGTGTTGGGGAGCAAAATTGATCGAATTATGTTAAGTGCATGTATAAATACATTACAATAAAATCCAGTATTCTGTATAATTATTATGCACCAATAAAATTACAATGTATGGAATTCACAGGTTTTTGATTATTATTAGTATGAACAGATCGAGTAGGTCAGCCTGGATTCTCAAGGGCTATTGAGTGGCTACCCTTGCTAAAAAGGAACTCAGGCATATTCAAGCTGTCTGATATTTTTTGTGATACATGCATGCAAGTAAATCTAAATACTAATATTGGAAAATTTTAAAAGGATTTATTCAAAAATAAAGTGGTAGAATTTAGGTAATAAGGATATTCTTAAAGTTTTTAAAATTTAATGCAGGCTTAAAAGGAATGCAAACATGTGAGTTAGCTAGACACCTATTATACCAGTCTTCTATACTGCCAATCATTAGTAGATCTGACCAGTCCTGAGTCTTTTGTAGCATGACCTTGGAACAACTGCTTATCCATAGTTCATCCTTGCTTTCAAGATCTCTAGCTAGGTTCCATCAATGTCAAAAACCTGTAATATTCATCCTTTTGCTAGAATTTTTTCTTCACCTGAATTTTCCCTCCTATATGAAACACCTGACTCTCCTACTATATGTTATTAAAGGCTTGATATTTATCTTAGAATAAAATCTAGGTCTCTTACCACTGTTACTTAATCTATCCACTGCTTCCCTTTAGGATCTATTGTTCCGCAATTGCTATTACCAATTGACACACTGGAACCAACAGCATACTCATTCCCATACAGAAACTTTGCCCTTCATTTTTCCTGTACCTACACTATTCAATTTTCAAATCTTTGCATGGTTGACACTTTCTTTAAAGAGGCTTCCTGATCACTCTCCTGATCACACTTTGTGATATTGCCACCCAATACCATTCTCTATTTCATTTGTTATGTTTAATTTTCTTCCTAACAATCATTACTATCTGAAACTGCTGGGGTTTTTTTAAACTTATTTATCACCAGTTTCCCCATCCTTTTTTCCCAAATGTAAGCTCCACAAGAGCAAGAATCTGTTCACTGTTGTATCTTTATCGCAGGGTCATCACAAGCATAGTCTGTTAGTGCGTATGTACACGATGTCCTGCTCTCTAGGTGCCTGGTGCATATGATGTTCAATAATTATCCAATAAGTGGATGAAGATCTGCCTTTGTCCTTCAACTCTCCCTAATCTTCCCGTTGCTCTTTTGTGTATACGTGATCTAAGAGAATGAGATTGAAACATTGATATACAAAAAAGTGAATTCTAGTCTAGGGAAAATTCTTTCCAAGTCATTCTCAAATCAACAAATTCCCCTGTATCTGTGTTCTGTGTTTGAATCTGTTTATTCCAGTTTGGAAAAGTCCTCCAAACATTACCCCCACCCGACCCAAGACGTATATTTCTCATTTTATAATCAAAAACTTCATCTTTTCATAATTGTTCTTCTTCTAAGGACTGCAAGATCTTGGCAAGTTTGAGTTCATGCACTCAATATTGTTATCACTCACTCGGGAATGTTTTAATGAGTTAGCAAATGAAATTTCTCCTGTTTTGTATTTGTTCCTATTCACCACTTAAATTTACATTTAACTTTTTCTAGTATACCCCTGCCTTTTCTTCTACTACATGTCACTGAGGAGACAGATACTGTCGTCCAATTCCCTAGACAATTAATCATGTGTCCTGTACATAGTAGTTTCTCAAAATCAAATTATTATGTTTTTTAAAAAAAGTCAAGTTTCTCATTTGAAATGAAATCTTTAAAATGACAGCCTGACTCCTTCTCTAATGATATATCAATGAATATCATTTAAATGTATACAGCCAAATATTAATGTCGTTTTTACTTAGAGGTTATAGAATTGTATGAGTGTTTTCTTTCTAAAGTTTCTGAAATTTTCTTATTTTTCTCTTTGAGTTTAAATTAAAATTTTAATTAGAAAAATAACAGAAGTACAGTGTTTTTAAAGGCAATACAATAATTAAATAGGCCTTAGCAAGTTTTGAAGACTGTTAAGTCCTGGGCAGGAGAATGTGTTCTCAAGACCAGAGCCTCCCCCATGTTCCCTGTGAGGATAGTGGCAGAGCTCACCAGAAGGTAAGAGAATTGTCAGGTAGTGCCAAAACTCCAGAACCGTGAGCAATCATCTTGGGTCAGAGCAGAAGGATATAGGCAGAGAGAGGTTGTAGAGAGCTTGAAGTTGGAAATAAGGAGGTCATTTTATTTTATTTCATTTGATGCAGTTTCTTTCATTTGATTCACCTAGGCTGAGGCAGGAAGACCTTTACTTCAAGGGCAGCCTCAGCAACTTAATGAGACCCTGTTTCAAAATAAAAAAGAAATGAGGATGTAGCTCAGTGGTAAAGTTGCCCCAGGGTTCAACCCCCAGTACAGGAAGAAAGGAAGGAAGGAAGGAAGGAAGGAAGGAAGGAAGGAAGGAAGGAAGACTCACTTGATTCACTTTACTAAGCATGTCAGCTACTTCCAAATTCATGATCTAACTTTAATCCTTGTACTAATCTGTCGGAGGTATTTATATAGCAGTTTTGAGATGGGGCAAATAACTTTCTCAGAAATATAAATAATTTGTATTGGATCACACAACTAGCAAGTGGCAGAGATGAGATTCAAACCTCACAACAATTCCTTACAAAATTCAAGCAGGAGAAGCTTGGTGTTTCAGAACTGAGCTGCAGTTGCTAAGTTCCTAGAATGATACTTGGAAACAATCCTGGACATTTTTTCTCCTAGTTAGCTTCAGGTGTTCTAACAGAGTTCATCAAACCAGTCATTAATTAGTTATCCACAAACTGTTCAGACACTAGCAAGCAAGAGATATTCTGGGGTTCAGGTTTCACAGGGTTGCTCAGTCAATCACATTTATTATATTTGCCCCAGTCCTGGGGTGGAAATGGGAGAAGAATGAGATCACATGGATTTTCAAGCCTCTGTCTCTGTTGGCCTAACACAGTGGCAACAATTTGGGCAAGAGCCCAGTTTTTAGGACAAGGTAACCTCAAGTAAGTTCTCAATTCTGTTTCTTCCTAGCTAGGTGACTTTTAGGTCAGAGATGAATTTCTTTGATGTTTAATTTTCTTCTCTGTATAATGAAGAAAATAGTAGTAAATATCCTGTAGGGTTTAAGAATTAAGTGAGATAATAAATTGAAGACATTTGGCTCAACATATGTCATTTTAAGTATTAGATTCATAGCAGCCATTGTGATTGTATTGATTCCTTGTGGGGTTCTTCCATCACTGGTTTCTCTTTCTGGTGAAGGTCAGCTAGTTTCAATGCTTTGCCATCTCCTGAGACCCGCTAGGGCTGAATGCCATTGCCTCTCCAGCTGGTTCCAGCTCAGACATTCAAGGGGAAGAAAATTTCATCTTGTGGTTGTCCTGAGAGTCTGAAATTGCCCCAATTTTCTGTTCAGTTGTATCATCAGAGGTGGCCAAGTCCAGGCAAAGTATAGCTATTTGAGATCTCATGATCCACAGAGAATGCTCAGGTTCTACCCCTTACTTAACCTTTGTTCTTCAGTTTCCTCATGTGTAAAATGGGGATGAGTACCACTCCACTGGAAGTTCTGGAAGACTGAATGATTAATTCAGGAAACAGGGCTTAGGACAATGCCAGCTGCATAAAGCACTCATTTCCAATTTACAGATGAAGACACTGAGATTCAGAATTATAAATCTGGTAAATGTCAGAGATGTAAAGTGACCCTAAATCAGTATGATACTAAATCCTGCACTCCTAACCATTATTAATCATAACCACTGCTGTCAGTAAGAAATATACTTACTTATTGTTTACAAATGTATAAAGTGCACTTAAATACAATGTTTAGCATAAATACATGTATGGAAGGGAATATAGTGCATATAGGTATACACTAACACTTGTTAATTATATGTGGCTTACCACATTGTTTTTTAAATGGTAGACTTTTTTAAAATAGTAGACCCTCCCCCAAATTAATCTCAAATAGAATTATAATAGCATGATAAAGCAGATAAAAAGAGGTACCACGGCTAAAGGGGCAAATAGATAATAGATAGATTCTGGAGATTAGTGCTCTATCTGAAGTGTGTATGGCAAAGATTTTCTCCCACTCTTCACATTGCTGATTGTTTCCTTTGCTGAGAAAAAAAACATTTTAGTTTGACTCTATCCCAATCATTGATTCCTGCTTTTATTTCTTGCACTTTGGGAGTCATGTTAAGGAAATCTGGTCTTAGGTCAACATGATGGAGATTTGAACCTATTTTCTCTTCTATTATGTTCAGGGTCTCTGGTCTAATTCCTAGGTCCTTGATCCATTTTGAGTTGAGTTTTGCACAGGGTGAGAGATATGGGTTTAGTTTCATTTTGCTGCATATGGATTTCCAGTTTTCCCAGCACCATTTGTTGAAGAGGCTTTCTTTTCTCCATTATATGCTTTTGGCTCCTTTGTCTAGTATGAGATACCTGTATTTCTGTGGGTTTGTCTCTGTGTCCTCTATTCTGTACCATTGATCTACCTGTCTATTTTGGTACCAATACCATGCTGTTTTTGTTACTATTGCTCTGTAATATAGTTGAAGGTCCAGTATTGTGATACCCTCTGCTTCGCTCTTCTTGCTAAGAATTGCTTTAGCTATTCTGGGTCTCTTATTCCTCCAAATGAATTTCATGATTGCTTGCTCCATTTCTTTGAGGTCTGTCATTGGAATTTTAATTAGAACTGCATTGAATTTGTATAGCGCTTTTGGTAGTATGCCCATTTTGACAATATTAATTCTGCCTATCCAAGAACATGTGAGATCTTTCCATCTTCTCAGATTTTCTTTAATTTCTTTCTTTAGTGTTCTGTACTTCTCATTGTAGAGGTCTTTCACCTCTTTTGTTAGATAGATTCCCAAGTTTTTTTTTTTTTTGAGGCTATTGTGAATGGGGTAGTGTAGGAGTGCCTGAGGACACAGAGCTCAGGCGCTTTCTCTTCCCATAATTGGTCTGATCACGAGCCAATCACGAGGCTAGCACGAGCATGCTCGGGAGCATGGCACAGGGGCATTAACAGCTGTTGGTAATTGTAATTTGTGAATGCCTCCTATATAAACTTGCTTGTTCCGCATTAAACCGAGCCTGGTCTTCAGAACCCAAGTGCCCGGCGTGGTGTTAGCGCCGTCGCACTCACCCTCCTTACCCCCACAGGCCACTCCTGTTCCACTCCTGTTTACAACAGGGTGGTTTTCCTAATTTCTCTCTCAGAGGATGCATCACTTACAAATAAAAATGCATTCGATTTATGAGCATTAACTTTATATCCTGCTACTTTACTGAATTCATTTTTGAGTTACAGAAGTTTTCTGGTGGAATTTTATGGTCTTCTAAATAGAGAATCATGTCATCAGCAAATAGGGATAGTTTGAGCTCTTCTTTTCCTATTCGTATCCCTCTAATTTCTTCAGTCTAATTGCTCTGACTAGAGTTTCAAGGACGATGTTGAATAATAATGGAGAAAGAGAGCATCCCTGCTTTGTTCCAGTTCTCAGGGGGAATGCTTTCAATTTTTCTCCATTTAGAATGATGTTAGCTGTGGGCTTAGCATAGATAGCCTTTACAATGTTGAGGTATGTTCCTACTATCCCTATTTTTTCTAGTGTTTTGAGCATGAAGGGATGCTGTATTTTATCAAATGCTTTCTCTGCATCTATTGAAATAATCATGTGGTTCTTGACTTTAAGTCTGTTGATGTGGTGAATTACATTTATTGATTTCCGGATGTTGAACCAACCTTGCATCCCCGGGATGAAACCCACTTGATCATGGTACACTATCTTTTTAATATGCTTTTGTATGCGATTTGCTAAAATTTTGTTAAGAATTTTCGCATCTATGTTCATTAGGGATATTGGTCTGAAATTTTCTTTCCTTGATGTGTCCTTCTCTGGTTTTGGTATCAGGGTGATATTAGCTTCAT
>JAJEJO010000214.1:1702970-1771432 GCA_020662805.1 Glaucomys volans
GCACGTGGGGTCCCCTGAAATAGAAATGAAATCTGCTTTTAATATTAGATATTTTAGACTCCTGAAAAGGTGGTTGTGGACAATAGTAGGAGGAAAATCATGCACCTTGGATTTATCCAGACAGCCTTGGTTTTGTGTAAATGTATTATTTTCAGGGAAGAGTACTCATTAAATATAATTTGATTTTTATAAACTTTAATGTTTAAAGAAAAAAAAATCCATGTGCCCAGACTTTTGGCCACTGTAGTTGAAGCCAAGTCCAAAGAGAAAATCTCTAGAGGAGTTTTACAAGGAGCAAGCAGAAATGTAGGTCCATCAGAGAGGAATGGATTCTCAGCACCTACCTCTGTGCCTGGGACTCTACATTCCTTATCTGATTAACTTTTCACTGAAAAGCCTAACGAAATATCATTTCAGGAGATTTATTTGCTCAAAAATACAGAAGTTAAGAAAGGATGTGAGCTCAAAAGTTACTAAGTCCATGCTTTTTCTGCAATACCATGTTGCCTTTAAGAACCTTAGAAGTTACTTAATCTCTCTCATTTTCAATTGAAACAATTTAACCAAAAAGATTAACTTGAAATTATCACATCATTAGTTCATGATAGAACCAAAATGAAAATGTATACATTGGGATTCAGGCTGTTTTCTAACTCTAGTGTTTTGTTGTGTCCCCCCCCCCCCATGCAGAATTGAAGATGTGAAAAGTATTGTTTAAATTCTTTCTTTTAAACCAACTAAGGTCCTAAGAATATTAACATTTTTTTCTAGAACATATAATAAGCAATAACCAATAGTGCTATATAGTATATATACTATTTTTGTGAAAAATTGGGCTTAAGTAGTCATGTATATAGTCTGAGATTTTCATTTTGTGTGATGGTGAATTGTTAGGATTTCCCATCCTATTTTTTACTTTTCTATAAATTCTCTGTGAGTTGGGCTAATCATTTTCAAGCAGTTTATTCATCAGTGAAATAGATACCAACTTACAACATTTTAGTCACAGCATATTAATTTCTTAGTAAAGCCAAGGATATTTCTTGGTTTTTAATTTCAGTATCATGGAAAGTTTCAGAAAAATCTAAAAAGCTAACTGGTAATTTTAATTTTTTTAGAAAAATTCCCAAGTGGTATCTAAGGATTTTTAAAAAATATTGTTTATCATTGAATAAAATCAGGCCTATGAGATAGACAGCATTTTAAAAATATGCACATTGAGCTATTTTGGGTAATTTGCTTAATATCAGAGTCAGAATTCAAACTTCCCAATAATTACCATTTATTTAGAATTGATTATATGGCAATCACTGTACTAACTTTACAAGTATTGTCACCTTTAATTCTTACCCTTGACTATATGAGTTAACCACAACTATCATTTCTAATTTCAGATGAAGGAACTGGGGTTTAGAAAACTAAATGACTTGTGGGATAGGAACTGCAACATCCAGATTCTTAACCAATACTGCATCCCAGTATGTCTGAATAAACAAAAAAGCAACACTTTCAGGTTTTCCTTTCAACCCTCTCATCTGATACTACCACATGCCCTAAGCATAAGTAAAAAGCAATGTGTCTAATCCAAAGTACTGGTTCTGGAGTAGGCAACCTATATAAAGAGGAAAGTTCCAGACAAATATCTGCATAAGGGACCATTCCTGCATATCACAATCTTTTTAGATTTGCTCTTTTTTTAATCGTGCCCAAAGGAGCACCTTCAACTTTAGCCTTTGTAATCAAATATTAGTTTGAGAATGACTGAACTACATAATAAACTGTATGATAAAAAAGGCTGATATGTGTATTTATCAATAAGCAAAGTACAAATAATATAGAGTGTGATATTACTTCTCAATATGGAAAAGGTGAAAACTTCAAAGATAGTTAAGAGCAATGGTATTGTTTCCTTTGAACAGACGATTTTGCATGGTATGGTATGTGTATGTGCACATGCATGTGTGTGTGTGAAAGAGAGAGTGACAGATCAGGGAAAAGGATATAGAATATTTTACTCTGTAGAGGCCAAACTCAGGTAATGATGTTAACAGGAGCTGGGCTGATTACTTACTTACCAGGATACAGAGAGAATGGAGGAAGAAAGAATTAAGAGTGGAGAAAAGGTGCATGCTGGAAAAGGAAATAAACTGCCTTTGCTACAATGTGGTCTATAGCTACCTTTCCTCAGTTTCCTCAAATGTTTGCAGCCTTTTCATTTTGCTTTCTCCACAAAATATTTTTAAATGAAAACCTGTAATTTTTCCTTATTATCAATGTGATTTTATTATAAAAAGTTAGAAAATACAGAGATGAAAAAGAAGAAAATAAAAGTACTATTACTAAGAGATAACTCCTTTTTTTTTTTTGAGATAACTCCTTTTACATGAGGATTTTTACTCTTTTAACATAAGTAGTTGCCGATTAGGTACTAAGACTCATCCCAACTCCTATCAATTAGATTTTGTCAATTTAGATTTGTTTTTGTGAAATTATATACTTCACATAGAAATGAAGTTTCAAGCTACTAATAGCAAGGCTAGACATAAAAATAACATTTTAGGGTATAAAATTTGCTTCTAGGCCAAAAATTGACCTATTACTGTCATTGTTTTCATCTTCCATATAAATCCTACCACTTCATATTAAAAAAATAATCTTGCTGGGGTGGGGATGTAGCTCAGTAATAGAGCACTTACCTAATGGGCTTGAGGCCCTTGGTTCAATCCCCCACACTGAAAAACCAAAAACCTGAATAAATTACTTAAATGTGCACAAGTTTCTTTTTAAACTTAAAGATTTATCATGTTGGGAAGAGAGGAAGATGGCTGTTGCTGCCATCTTGCTGACCTCTTCACATAGATCCTGGAGTAGGAGATTCAGAATCAAATCTCTTCTCCTTTCCTGCTCCTGTGAGATTTTTAATTCACCATTTTTTTTTTTTACTTTGTGAAGAACTTTATCATCAAATGTGATCTCTAGCAATATTACCAACAAAGATAGATCCATGCTGCACAAACTGCCATGTATTTACTAGATACGCCAACCCTCTTGTGGTCAAGAAGTCGAATGTGAAGGCAATCTTCTCCAGTGGGTTGCTTTATTCATTCATAAGGCTTTGCCTTCGTCCAGTATGTTCATGAGAGAAACACCCTGGCTACTGTAGCAGGAGAGGATGGCAAAATGATTATTGGCCAGACTTTAGATACCATTCTGGCTGCAGAGCCAAAAGTGAATAGAGGAAAAGCAGGTGTGAAATAATCTGCAGTGGATATGTATGACTCCTCTTTTGACATGGAGTATGACTTTCAGTGGGATTATTGTGGTAGGATATACAGTTACCCAGCATGCATGGTTCCTCCTCCTCCTCTATTGCTAGGGGTCTAGTGCCTTCTAGATGCCAGCATGCATTGAGAAACATGCTGGGCAAAAGTGGCTTCAATTTTAAGAATGGACAGCAGGGATCTTCCAAGTCTGGAAAGTTGAAAGGAGATAACCTTCAAGGCCATTAAGAAGGAGATGACCCAGATAAAATAAGATGTGAATTTTCTACTGGAAAGCCTGGGGGAAAAAATTGAAAAAGAACAAAGCGAACAAGCAGCAAAAATTAAGAACGCTGTCAGAAGAGGAGCAGAACAGCAGCTCCCTGAAGAAAGACGAATCTGTGTTTTTTGCTGAAACCACAAGCATAGTTAAGGGAACAGATACTTTGGGGGTGGGGGGAAGTAAAATATACTAAGAATATATTAATACAGTCATGAGTCACTTAATGACAGACACATTGTAATACTTCATTAGACATTTTTAGTATACTTACATGAAGCTAGCTAGATATTATATAGCCTGTTGCTCCTAGACTACAAATCTATACAGCATGTTACAATACTGAATACAGTGGACAGTTATAACACAGTGGTAAGTGTTGTATCTAAACATACCTAAACACAGAAAAAGCACTGTAAAATTACTAGGCAATAGGAATTTTTCAGCTCTGTTGTGATCTTATGAAATCACTGATGTGTATACAGCCCATCATTGACCAAAACATATTATGCAGTGCATGTCTCTTTGAATGTAATATGTTTGTATGTGTGTGTGTGTGTGTGTGTGTGTATGTATATATTTCCTACACAAACTACTAAGAAACAAGTGAAGAAAGTCTCTGAATTATCACTAAATTTAAAGGTCTGCTTTGCTTATATCACAAGAGAATTTTCATTTAAAATTTAGGTTATATTTGATCATTAATCCAAGAAATACTGGATTCATTGGCCTACAATTGTGCATTTTGAAACTTAATTTATCCATGTTTACTCTGTAAAAATGTTCACTTTTGAAGCTATGAAATTTTTACTTATTCAAAATTTGGTATAAATTTCTGTGTTTTCTTTTAGATTTGAAGTATTTTTTTTACTATAAAAATACCTTCTTTAAAGTATATGAGTTTTGGTAGGTGAGACACTAAAGAGATTTTCCCTAATTGTCGTTTTTACAGTATCATTTATTGAATAATTTTCCATCACACTGGTTTTTATTTTTCCCCAAGATGATTTACATGGAATGCCCATTCCATGTAATTGAATGCCTATTGGGCATCTGTTGAGATCATCCTGTGTGTTTTCTGATTTAACTGATAATATAATGGGTTCACATCATTTCAATGTTATGAACATAATTAATTATTAGGGTAGATTCTTTAAATTATTATTGAAGTAAGATTTTAGTACTTAATGGAATATTTAGTTTCCATTTAAGAATTTTTTGGTTATATTTTAGTCTCCAGATTCTATTAGTCTACTAAAATGAGCTGGATAATTTTAATCACTTTTAAGTTCTAATTAGGTTATAAAATCTAGAAATTTTTCATTCCATAAAACTTCGATGAAATGACCTGTCTAGACTCAGCAATATTTCAGACTAATTCTTTTTTTTAATTTATTTATTTTTTTTAATTTAATTTTGATTCATTGAACACAAATGAAGTACAGCTATTGTTTCTCTGGTTGTACAAAAAAGTAGAGTCACACCATCTGTGCATTCATACATGTACACAGGGCATTAATTCTTTAGTAATTTAAAAAGTGTGTATCTTTTGGCTGGTTGTTCTTAGTCAACTATATAATGTTTGAATACATAAAGAACTTTTGAGGGCTGGGGTTGGGGCTCAGTGGTAGAGCTCAGCGGTGAAGCACTGGGTTCAATTCTTAGCACCACACATAAATAAATAAAATAAAGGTCCATGGACAACTGAAAAAATTTTTAAAAAAAGAACTTATGAGGAAGAAAATTAATTACTTTTAAGCCCACTTGCCCATTTTGGTGTAGTTCTTTCTAACCAACTTTAATGACAAAATTGGCATTACGGTATATTATTTCTTTTCTGATTTTTATACCATGTTATATGCTTATTCTCCTGTAATTTAACATCTTTAAAACATGATACATATTTTTATAAAACATTCAATTGGTAAACATTTAACTTTTTATTTCTTTAAGTTGTACATTACTTTCCTATGAGTTCTTCCAAAATACTTGTTTGAAAAGTCAGTCCATATCTTTTCTATTAAGTTACGCTAATAACCTATACTTTTAAATTATTCATTTTATTTTTATATTAAACAACTTAGAACTTCATCTGCAATTTAGTGAACAATAATAACCAATCACCAAGTTAGTGTTGTTGGGGACCAAGATGAAGTGAACAGCTTCCACAGCTATTGACAAGACAAAACAAACCCTGGGGATATAACTTCGTGGTAGAGTCCTGGCTTGACATTTTTGAGGTCCTGGGTTCAATCCCCAGCACCACACAAACACACACAAAAAAGATTTGATGACTGATTGAATTGGTGGTGTATAGAGAGAATGAAAGAGAGATTAAAGAAGAATTCTAGGTTTAGGGATTGAACAAAACTGTTTTTGGCTTGAACAAAACCGAATTTTATAAAAAAAAAACAAACCACTTCCCAATATCATATGTTAAATAGTCTATTCCTATTCTTTGGCTTATGACGTATTTTGACTTCCAACTGTCAGTAAATTGGCATGAGAGTTATGTTACAATTATTTTAGCTTTACAATGTGTTTTAATATTTAGAGAGACAAACCTTCTCCACCCATAATTCTTATTTTGGAAAAATTTTGTCTATTTTCACCTAATTATTATTCATCTATAATTATTCAATATTAATTTAGAATCATTTTTCATTTTAAAATGACCCAAGAAATTAGCCCTAGAACAGTTTTCTTCTTTCAATTTGTTTTAGCTCTCAGTATGAAGTTTTATACATTTTTTAATATAGATTCCACATATTTCTTGTTAGAATTATTCTAAGTATTTTGTTACTGTTGTTATTGTGCTATATTAAATGCATTGGCTTCAGTTTATTTTACTGAAGTAAGATGACTAGATTGTGGAAATGTTGAAGAAAGCTACACTGATGATACTTCAGATCTAAACTTTTGGGAAAGGACCCAGTTTGTTAAAGCCCAAATGATTATATTTTCTGTTTGATGTTGTAAGCAAGATATCTTCATACACCAAACTTGAAACTGCAGAGAAAAAAGCAAGAGAACTGATGAGTTTGTGAAACAACTATAGTTAATAGTATTTAAACCAGAACGTGGGTAATGGGTAGTTGTTACTTGGCATGTGCATTCATGTTCCATGCCAGCACTGCCCTGTGCTAACTGGAATCACAGAATTTAAAGAACTGCTGAGCTATTTAGTAGAAATAAAACCCAAATTTCAAAAGAAATTTACAAATTTTCATTAGCATGAATTATGCTTTAAGTTTTTGCAGCTGATGTGTTTGAATTTTCTAAACATCTGCCTTATCAATATGACTGTACTTCAAGAGCAACTGATTAAGCTGAAAGCAAACTATGCTCAACAAAAACCCATAGTATCCCTGAAATTTTTAAGATGAATAAACACAACATACATTATTATTCTGAAATGTCTGGGTCTTTGGCCAATTTCTTGCAATATTTTAGTCTTCCAACTCTTTTAATATATATTCTCTTTCTTGAACTATGGAAATCAAATCTAAGAGCCACTTTCAGTAATGTAAACCTGGACTGTGGATTAAGATGGGTTCTTGTCTATACATAGTCCCAGTTTTGTTGTTTTTTAAAACAGTTTTATTGAGATAGAATTCATATACTATACAATTTACCCATTAAAGGTATACAAGTCACTGGTTTTTAGCATATTCACAGATATGTACAACCATTGCTACAGTCAATTTTAGAACATTTTCATCATTTCAGAGTAGCTGAATCCCTGCTTTAAGCAATCACTAATATACTTTCTGTCTGTATAGAATTCCCTGTTCCATTTATACAGGTCTCTTCTACCAATTCATATGGATGCGATCATAGAGTATATGATCTTTTATGACTGGCTTCTTCCACTTTTATTTCAGGATTCATTCATGTTGCAGTATGTATCAGTACTTGTTTTTTGTGGTCAAACAATATATCATGGTATGTATATATCCCAGTTTTATTTAAAAATTTGTTGGGAGACATCTGGGTTGTTTTCATCTTCTGGTGATTCTGAATACTGCAGTAATTGTGCACAAATTTCTGTGTGGACATGTTTTTATTTCTCTTGAATGTATACCTAGAATTGCTGGGACACGTGGTAACTAGATGTTTAATGATTTGAGGAATGGTCAGGTTGTTTTCCAAAGTAGTTATACCATTTTCCATTCCTATCAGCAGTATGAGAGCTCCAATTGCTCCTCTTCTTTGCCAGTACATTATGTGACTTTTAGTTCTGGCTATTGTAGTGGGTATGAAGTGGTATTCCCTTGCAATGATGTCAAATATCTTTTCATGTGTTTATTGGTCATTTGTATTTCTTCTTGGAAAAAAGTCTACTCATATTCTTCATCTGTTTTTAAGCTGAATTACTAGTTGAGTTTAAAAATTCATTATAAATACAGATCTCTTATCAGATATATGATTTGCAGGTATTTTTTCCTATTCCTTAGGTTTTTTCACTTTCACTTTTCTCTTGATTCTGTCTCTTGAAGCACAAAAATTTTAAATTTTGATGAAGTCCTGTTCATGGGTTGGTTGGTTGGTTTTTAGTAACTAGTGCTTTTGTTTTCACATTTAAGAATCCTTTACCAGCTACTCAGGAAGATTGCAAGTTCAAGGCTAGCCTGGGCAACTCGACAAGACCCTGTCTCAAAATAAAAAGTAAAAAAGTTAAAAGGCTGGGGATGTAACTTAGTGGTAGCACTGGAGGTGGGGGAGATAGAAAATAAAAGAAAGAATTATTTACCAAATTCAAGGCCTTACCTCCATGATGATGTTTTTTGTTTTTGTTTTCTTCCCAGGGGTGGTAGGGAGCGAGTGGTTTAGTCCTGGGGATTGAACCCAAGGGTGCTTTACCAGTGAGCTGCATCCCTAGTCCTTTTTGTTTTAAGGCAGGATCTCGCTAAATTGATGAGTCTAGCCTCAAACTTGCAATCTTCCTGCCTCAGTCTTCCAAATGGCTAGAATTATAGGCCTGTGTCACTTCAACCAGCCTACCTCCACGTTTTCTTTTTTTTTTAATTTTCTTTTTTTTAGTTGTAGATGAACACAATACCTTTATTTATTTATTTTATTTTTATGTGGTGCTGAGGATTGAATCCAGTGCCTCACACATTTGAGGCAAACACTCTACCACTGAGCTAAAACCCCAACCCCTCCATGTTTTCTTATGGACATTTTATAGGGTTTGCTTTTATACACAGGCCATTGATCCATCTTAATTTTTGCAAATGGTATGAAGTAGGGTCCTAGTCTTTTGCATGTGGCTATCTAGTTTCCTAGCACCACCTGTTAAACAGCCCTTGGTTCTTGATCAGTTATATAGAAGTATTCTCACTGATTTCCAAATTAATTGAAGAGTAAGAACTTCCATAATTTTGCACCTTCATATTAATATTCATAAAATATTAATATTTATATTAATAAAGCATATTATTTGGACACTGCTTTATAATTCTATGGAACCAACACTTTTGAATAGCTAATAGACTACAATTGCATTATTGCTGTGATTTAAAATATATGTGGTCCACATATTTTTTTGACTGTTGTGATTCCCTACTGAAAAACATGGAAACTTCAGAAGTATGGCATAATCTTCACTTCCACTCTTTCTTTCATGGTAGTTTCTATCTTACCATTAAGCGATAGGAACAATCAAGACCATGAGATTGCCCTTGATTTAGAGGAATCAAAATGTGTGAGCAGTGGAAAACAATGGTGACTGGCGAGCTATTAACAGAGGGCTGATAGTAAGAGAAACGGTTAAGGAGTGATAGAAGTCAAGCTGCAGGAATAGTCAGGTAGATGCTTGGATTGGATTGGTGTTGGCCCCTGGGGCTACAACAAACAACAACTTGGAAAGCTTGGAAGCTGTAACTAAACATTCTAGATCTGGCTTAAAATTATTATTTAATACGAATTTGCTACTTAAAAAAATGTCATTACCTTTTCTCTTATTCTCTTAGGAAGTCAACTTGTTTTCCTATTCTCCCACTTTCAAATAAAATAAAGACAGTAGATTAATAACTTCCAGGGTTAGATAATATATAAGATTTTCATAGGTTGATTTTAGAGTTCAGCTTCTGTTTTGATTAAATACATCTTATAAATAAAAAAGGTTTCCTTCAATGTTTTAGGGAGAAAGGGGTAGACTATTAAGCAAAAGAAAAAACTGGTAGCTTGCATTTTCCTTAATGCTCCTTAAAATTCTTTGACTCTTCCTCATTTTATAAAGTTCCCCTGGGTTCAACTCTTTGACTTCAATTATCACCTATACAAAGGTGACTCATCTGGCTACCTTTCTTAATATCCACCCGTATTTCTACCTAGGTACACATTTCTAACTGGGAGTCCATAGGCATCTCAAATTTAACTTACCCCAAATCCAAATTATTCTTTATTCCTCTCTGCTTTCAGTCTATACTTTCTTCTATTTTTTTCACTTAATGGCACCAGTGTCCATCTAGAGAACTAAGCCTGAATTGTCAGTAATACTTTACTCCCCATCCTTTCTCTGACCTTATGTATTCATTGCTTCAAGTATTTTAATTCTACTTTATCTTTCAAATACACCCCCTTCTTGTCAGCCATTTCCATAGTCAAGTCCTTAAATCTCACTTGAACAATTAGTTTTCTATTTAATACCTCTTTCATTCTTTTTTGCACCTGACGTGAACAATCACATTTGTTTTGATTCATCCTTCTCCATTCTTTTTCACATTCTGTCATTCCTTCATGAAGCTGCCTAAGTTTCTTCCTGTTTCAATTGAAATTACAAAACAATACAGCCGCATCAAGTTATAAGAAAGTACTATGTCAAAGAGTATGGAAAAATTTAACAGCTACATACATATTTCTAAACTGAATAAAATTTCCAGGTTTACCATACATCACTAAATACTTTTTCACAATGTTAATTCACAGGGTTATTCTAAAATGCGAATTTTTCATATTTACCTATGTGGGATAAAATCCAAGCTCTTTTCAGACTGGAATACCAGATCCCAGTCTCTGCATTCTATCCAAACTGATTTTCAGATTATGAAATAAAACAAACTTTCTAGTGCACCTATAAGTTTTTATATGTCCCTCACCTCTTTAGAATGGCTGGTTTCTTTCCTTCCTAAAGTGGAAAATTACTTATCTTTCACTAATGTTCAAATTTTATCCCTCTTGTGAAACTTTTTCCAAAACATCCATGTGTCTTTGGTACTTTCATAGCACTTTTAATACAAATTAATATTGTTTATCTAACTATTTTAAATTCATTTGATCTAGTCTTCTGGGTTATGAGTTATATGAGGAAAAAGACCAAGTTATTCATTTTTATATTCACTGTTTCCAGGACACAGGTGCAGGGCACATGCTGATAAATGATCTATAGTTTACAATTATAAGAATGTTGTACACTCTTAAAGAACAATGTATGTGCCAACTTTGGATATATAAATTCAAAATTTCACTAGGAAAATTAAAGACATTTATTCAGAGACTTTTTTTATATTGAATAGTGATATTATGGTCAAAATAGTTTTCAAATTATTTTCTGGCAGGCATTCCTTAAAAAGAGAGGTTTCAGAACAAAACTGTAGGCAGATTTAAAACCCAAAACACATAAGGAATTATCAATTTTAAACTCCTAACCAAAATGCACATTCCAGAATTTTTACAGAAAGTCCGTAAGATGCACAGTTAAGTTCTTTAAATTAAAAATACTTTCACATTTATAAAGTATTGTTAAGTACTATTATGGCTCCTCCAAATTCATAATAAAAGCTACTTCTCCTCAATCAAGTAAAAGTTACATAGTTTACTTAAATATGATCCAGACAAATTATCTGAATGTATTGGAGAAAGCTAATATTGATGTTACAATTAGAAAGAAGGCAATACAAAGTTAACATCAGAGAGGAGCTTTAGAAACAGTACTGAATTCAACAGAGTAAGACAGAAAGTTGATAAATCAGAAAGATGGCTATCAAAGAAATTTTGGGTTTTGTGCTTTTTTTCTTTTTTCTGAAGAGAAATACCTTAAATGTCTAAAGAGCAACATTCAAAACAGTGTTTGTGTATGAGTACAAATTTCTGACTAAACTTTTGTATTGAATTTGTTAGGGGTAGAGAAATCATTTCCTCTGACTTGATTTTGTTCACTGGATGCTTTTCCTAATGCTATTCCTTCCTCTGGAGAGGTACCAGCTATAAGGATTGAGCTCTTTTCTTTCCTTCCTTTGTTTGCAAATTTATTGTTATAGTCAGTCTTAGATTATTAGATGGAATAGAACCTAGATAAAACAGAAGTATTCTACTATATGCTTTAGATTCTGGAACTTTTACTTTAGTGACAAAATTATTAGTTTTTAATGGACTTTAATATGCATTAACCCATATGCTTATCAATAAGGAAATGGTTCTTCATAACACCATTTCTACTTTATTCACATGATTTTTAAAAGATCATTAGTAACTATTTTTCCAAGTGTGAAAACATTAACAACTTTAAAATATCATTTAAAAAGGTCAGGCTGTTCATACAATTTTAAAGCCCATATTCATCACAACTTGTATTTAATGGAACCATAGAAATTTAAATAGGAATACTTGCTGCTTTGCTTTTTTGGCAAATTCTTTTAGGACTGGTATGAGATGAATTTGCTTCGGATATCACTGCCATGAACTGACTTGACACTAGATGTGAACATATAAAATAACATCAGTAGCATTACGAAAGAAGTGACCCTCGAAAGGTTTACAGCCTACCTTCTAGTACACTACTTAATGATTTGTTTCTAAGTACTCTTTACTTGGAATTAGTGGTTACATATTGAATTTGTATGACTGGTCACGTATCAATGAAATTAAATCTTTCAACAAGATTTAAGAATTTTGTGTAGTTCATAATGGTATACTTCATGTCCTATGAAAATACTAAGTACTCAAGAAATAGACTTTTGGAATGAATAAACACATGAGTAAATATAAATAATTATATATATATATATATATGACTAAAGCTTGCCTGGATCCTTTGTCCTGATTTAGACAGTGTTTCCATAAACCTTATAATGACTAAGGACTAGGCTACTATAATTCTATTTTTTATTTAACTAAAAAATGCTTGGGTATTTAATTTTTATTTTGACAAAGTTAGCTAGCATCCATATCTTTTACAAACTTCAAATAAAGAGATCGTATCTATTTATTCAATCCATTCTATGAGGCATTTTGAGGCTCCTAGAAGATAATAAATAGTGAAGTTATTTAGCTACTGTATTCCTCTATTTCTCACAAAAAAGGTATTACATTCTTTGCAATGGTTATAAAGTGTATTGGAAACAATTCTACTCTCTATTTTATAGTGAAAAATCACTTCGTTATTTTACTTCACTGTAATAATATTCTACCAAAACATACCCCATGTTTCTTAGATTAAGTGCATATAAATCTAACATGTTAAATCTTATTTGTACACACTTTATTTTTAAATGTGCCTTTCCAGAATCCAATTTCAGCTTTAAATAAACATGGAATTACTAAGAATGTTCACCATTACATCTGGGTTGCAGTTCATCGTGATGGTAAGTTAATGTTTTGTTTTTTCACCTTGGATCATTATACTGACACATTCCTACTTTTATATTTCTATTTGAGTTTCTTTGCTTAATGATTGAATAACTTTGTTTCGTTCTCATATCTCACCACCCATAAAATGAAAATCAGTGTCTTAATGTTTGCATATTTTACTTGTTCAGTTTTCTATACCTGGTTTTAAAGAACTTTCTTTCATGCCAAAGGTTCTTCTCTGACCTATCCTTAATTGCAAGTATATTTTTTTCAATTTGCTTTCTACAGGTTAATTTTGACATTTAAATAAAATTGCCACCCTATCCACATTTGATATATTGGTAGCCAGTCTCTCCTTGCATAGAATTGTCATTCCATCTACATTTGATACATTGGCAGCCTTTTTCTCCTTGATTGCTTTTTGATAGACTAAACTCAAAGAAAACAGCTGCTACAACAGTTAAATTCAAAACAGGAAGTCATGTGGTCTTCCTTTGGACTCCCACTTTTAAAGACTGACTTAGCTCCCCCTGCTGGTTAGTAATATAATTTGTTTCTTAGTTTAACAGGTTATATATTGCATTGGTGAAAATTTGGGGTAAAAAGCTTTGGCTCAATAATTGAATTAGAAGTTTTTATGCCAATTGTCTAGTAATTTTTGTGTCTAGCTAAGGTTTTAACAACCCTAGGAATTATGTATCTATCACTTAAAGGGATCTGGCATCGTGACTGCACAATACTGAAATCCACACATAGCAAAAAAAGGTGAGACAGTAATGTTTGAACTTTATTAGAACATTTCAATATAAAAAAATTCTTATTCTTTTTGGTAGGATTTTTTTTCATTCCATTCATACAATATAATGCCTCCCTTTGACATTCTGTACACAATTTTAAGTACATTTATTTAAATATATAGAATAAGTTGGATGGCAAATGAGTTAACTATATTTAAATTATGAAATTATCTTTTTACTTTGACTAGAGGAAAAAAACCTTTAAAAAAAGCTGTTGGGTTTTTAGTTTGTTTCTAGTTTTTTGTTTTTATTTGGCACTAGGGATTGAATCCAGGGGCACTTTACAACTGAGCTATATCAGTCCTTTTATTTTTTATTTTGAGACAGGGTCTTGCTAAGTTGCTGAGGGTGGCATGGAACTTGTTAATCTGCTGCCTCAGCCTCACAGGGGAGGTGTTTCTATAATTTTTGAAGCAACTTGTTCTTATAATTACTCTGTATAAGATGGCAATTTGCTTTGCTCTGTGACTAATAAACACTTGTTTTATATTTGAAGGGAAGCTGGGAGAAAATAGAAATATCTTTCACCTCACATTTATTGTTTTGCTGTATCAGAAATGTTAGATTAGAAAACCTATTACAATAGGTAAATAAGTCAAAAATCTAAATGCACCAAATGTAGATACACTAGAAAAAAATTCCTCCTTAGAATTTAGCCGTATTTGGCATTTTTACCACCATCCTTATTTTCTACTCTTTATCCTAAGATCATCTTTCTGAAACCAGTATCAAATCACTAAAATACCCTAATGCTTCCTCTGAAATTCATTTCTGATTTCAATCAGAAGTTTCTAACATTCATTTTTTTTCCATTTGTTAAGGGGGAAGAGTAAAGGAAAACATGAACTGTTGAAATAAAAGACATTAAAAAATCTCCTTTTTCGCCTTTAACCCAGAATAAGAAATATCACTTTACAGGGCAGCACACACACACATATATCTTTATTTAAAAACATACTTGGGGAGGGGTGCAGTGTGAGAGAAAGGATGGTGGGGGAGACGAAAAACAAAACAAAGCAAAACATACTCTTACCACCTCTGAGGTACTCTTAGGTTTTATTTTCTATATTTTAAATAAAAAATGCTAGTCACAGCCACTAAATTATATATAATGGTTCATGATATATAATGGTTCATGACAATACAGTTTAAAACACTGGTCTACAGCAGGCACTTTTTGACTACAAGCTAATCTATGCAAAGGAAGAGTTAAAACAAGTATCAGAAGTTTCGCTTCATCATCTACTGTAGGTAGATCTTTTAAGTTTTTAGTTGATTTTCTATTCTTCCATCATAATCAATGTTTGTTTAGATTAGTTGTTTAGTTTTAATCAATGTTTGTTTAGATTAGTTGAGCATTAAATTACCACATATAGTTTAACTTTGTCGACATTCAACATGTGTACATTCCATTAAAATTAAACTTTCATGAAGATTTGTAACCTTAAATAACTTTATGTTGAAATTGGATTTCAGAAATGCATTTCTTAGGGGCCCTATTCTATAACCTTGCTCAGTGAAACGTGGAGTATAACACACGACTGGTCACCTTGATTTAGAAACATACAGCATAGATACACAAAAATACAAATAATATGGTTAGGTCATAAATGAAGGGCATAGATAATAAATTCCAGAGAAAAATCTTAATTATAGGTAAGAAAGATTAATGAAAGGACAAAGCTTATTTATTTTTTTGAGGGGGTATCAGGGATTGAATTCAGGGGCACATAACCACTGAGCCATATTCCCAGCCCTTTTTATTTTTTGAGACAGGGTCTCACTAAGTTGCTTAGGGTCTCACTAAGTTGCTGAGGCTGGCTTTGAAAGTGTGATCCTCCTGCCTCAGCCTCCTGAGCCACTGGGATTACAAGCCTACGCCACACCACCCAGCAGAAGCTTATTCTTGAAGACCAGAATAGAAGACCAAGATGAAGGGAAAGCATTCATGGGAGAAAAATTAATACAATCCAAACAAATGGATAAATACATCGAATAAGCCTCATAAATACTCTCACATATTAAGGAACTTAATTTTAAAAAACATGAAATAGTCACAGAATGTTTAAGTCATTGGATAGTTCTATACTTCTGCCTTCAAAATCAGCATCCTGAATGAATTCTTCATGAAATTACCTGAAAGTAATTTAATTATCCCAAATATGAAATAATTTTGGTGGAGTCTAATCTCCAAAACATATGTATAGTATCTTTGTCTTTTCCCTACCTTTTAAAATTTATTCCTGTTAGAAATGATTTTATCACTAACAAAGGATAACTGGCAGGCATAAAATAGATGATTTTCTAAATATTTTCCCCTATCACTTTATGTCAAATTGCTTTTACTTGAAGATAATATTATTCAGTAAAAATAATTAATAATTCATCCATTGTATCAATTTTTGGTAATGACAGTCAATACAGATAGTTAACACTTAAAATTCATTTCAAGTTTAAAAATTAAATCTATAATTCATTGATCAAAAATACATATGGAAATATCAAGGAATATTACCAGCAAATAAAACTGAGTCATACAACTTATTCTTTAAAGCAAGGAGACAATATTAGGTCGGATTAAAGATCGGTTACTCTCCGAACTAAAATTGGCAAGGATATAACAATGAAATGTAAGGCCACCAAGTCAAGTGATTTTTGCCTGAAAAATATAAGAACAAGTGATAAATGCCTGAAAAATATAAGAACAAAACAAACTGATAGTATTAGGAAGTAATTAATACGTGAAAGTGAAAAAACAAAGACAATGAAATCAAGAAATCAATATTATCATAAGATCTCAAACTTGGATACCTAAATATAGGCAAGCAAAATACTAGTTGATTTAACAGGAAACACCTGATATGCATTGAAACAATTTCTTCCACTCTAAAATCTAGAAAAACTGGTATAAAAATGTATATAAATTATATATATCACACATATACATATATATCATACATACATACATAAATGCACAGAAGAACCCTCAAAGCAGTGATCTTGTCAGTTTTCATTTATTATTTTATATGAGGGTCTACCATAAAGTTAATTAGCACCTAATAAGTTCTTAACATGTATAAGTGAGGGAAGAAACACAACATTTTAAATTAAAATTTTAGATTAAGTGTTAAAATATCAAAACTTTCCACCATATAAATTTATCAACTGCGGTTACCTAGATATGCAAAATTACTAGTTCATCAGCAACATTTAAGAAAATATACAGAAAGATAATTGTACTCCATAAGCAAACTGAAATACTGTATTTTGAAACTGAAAAACATTCTGAGCCATCTGTATATTACTTAAAGCTGTTCTTAAAATTAATGGGTAAACCTATAATGAATAGGCTAATAGAATAACAATGTTTAACTAAAATATTAATAGTTGTAAAATATCTGCCCAGACTGTCTTTTCTAATCCAAAAAATTAGTAAACGAAACATGAAAATTTGTAATAGCATAACCAGACACTTATTGTATAGCTTCTAGTTTGCTGGTACCTTTACTTATTTTAATTTTAAAAAGCTTGGTTTTCCTGCTACTAGGAAATAGAATTTCTCACATTTTATGATTTTAAAAAATCACTTTTCAATTAATGTATTGTTATCCCAGGTGCCACAAGGTAAGTGAATGTAAATAAACAGCAAACTAAATGATGTATTTAAGTATCTGACCTCAGCTTTGACTGAACCTTTTCTTCAGAAGAAACTAAATATAAATCTCTCTAGCTTTTGCTTTGCTTGACAACATAAGTAGTAGCCATATGTGATCCTTTATATAAGGTCTCCTAGCCTCAGAAACACACACCTTTTGAATCACTGTGCCTGGCACATGTTTTGTGCCTAATAAAGACTTGCTGAATGAACTTTTCCAGTAGTGCTGGATTTGGGCCGACCCAACCAAATTCTCAAACTTTAGTTCAGTGAAAATAGCATGCATTTTCCAAAAAATAGATGGCAGACAGGATGAAGAATGCAGTTTGTGAGACCCAAGAAACAAAATAAATTGAATTAGCACACCATGGATATGATCACAGGATCTCCTAAATACGGTTCTCAAGCATGCCTATTTACAAAGACCTAAAATCAAATAATCATCACGTTTGTGGGCTTCTGGTCTTGTGGTGGGTTTTCAAATGTCTGGAAGCGATCGCTTTTTTCCAGAACTCTGTAATAAGCTTCCATTTTCTCCTTAAATATTGTTTCCAGTTTTCACCATCTTTCATAAACTTCTCTACAGCATATAAATGTTAGGTATAGGTAAGTACTTATTACAAAATAGAATGCAGAAATAAGGGGGAAGGGTGTTAAGAGCATCTATCCTGTAGCATCATTCTAACCGCTGAACATAACACCAGCAGAGAAAAATAAAACCTCTTGTCCTCCTGGAGCTTAACAATCTACTGGGGAAAGAGAATAAGATACGCAAAGAAAGATCCTAGTGTCCGAAGGATAAAGCGAGAAAGGTGGCAGGGAAATCTGTTGTTTAAATAGTGGCCCCGGAAGCACCGAGGTGACTAAGGAGAGAGACCTGTGGATGGTTGGGAAAGAGCCGCAGAGACGACAGCAGAGGCGGGTCCCTCCCGCCAGCACCGCGCAGGCCGGGGCGGGCCGAGGTCAGGCTTTGCCAGTTAGGCCCCCGAGGTCGCGATGGGAAGCGACAGCAGTAACTAGGGCAAAGGAACGGCAAGGTCTCAGTCCCCTCCGTGACTTCGGAGGCAAAGGCGTGACTGCAGGCGAGTCTCCCCTACTTTGAGCGTGCTGGCACACATAAACACAATTACCTTGACTTAACTGAATTCACTGAGACGGCAAATTTCGTCCTGTTGAAAACCCGCTTACCTACGGCGCTTTTTACCTGAAGCATAGCCCCCTTTTCATTTACACAAATAAACGAAATAGAGATCTGGCACGATGAAGTGACTTCCTGTTTTACAGTAAGGCTACAACGGGTACGGTATTGTACGTGTAATCACATTTTGTACTCCAGCCTTGTCCAGTGCCTCAGTGTTTCCAACAGAGGAAAACGTCTCAAGTCCGCCGGCGGCCGCGCGCTCCCCGCGCTCAGCTCCACCCACACCTGGATGCGGAGCCGGTAGTCGGCTCCGCCGCACGCCGCTCCTCGCTGGCACAGCGTCGCCTACAGGCCTTAGCCCGACTGTTAGGGAGGAATCAAAACCACCAACAAAAAGCAAGTCCACCAGCCGACTGCATATTTCCAGAAATAAATGCATCACACACACGATTCCAACTCAATCCAGCTGGAAGTCTTCTTCGCCTTCAGGGATTGCATCCTTGCACAGCAGAAATAACGCACGGCGGGCGCGAAGTCTGGTCTCTCAGAAAGAGAAAAGGTATACGATACATCCATCCACCCGACTGCAGGCACGCCACTTAAAAAATGCACTACAGCCGTCGAATCGCGGGCGTCCTCTGCTTGGCTGCCCGAAGCTCGGCTCCCTACAGCTAATGACGGCGAGCAGGGGACACAAGCGCGGCCTTCACCCGCCGCCGCCCGCGGCCTGGGAGGCCCTCTGGGCCTGAGAGCCCCCACGCAAACAACCACCGCCGAACTCGGGCCCGGCTGCTGTCGGCCTCCCGGAAAATAAAGCCCGTGAGAGCCGGCCTCCGTGCCGCAGCGCAGACGCCGCCCGCAGGATCGACAGTAGGAACAACATCCACAGCCGCCCAGAGGAGCAGGGCGTAGAGACGAGCTGCTGCCTCCGGATTCCTGGTCCCGGCCGGACTCGGGTACTGGGCTGCGCGGCGGAGACGCGAGCCCAAGTGGCGGCCGCGGCGGCGGCGGCGGCGGTGGCGGAAGTGGAGTGGGGAAGAGGGGGTGGTTGTTAGTGTTTGGCGCCGGCGGAGGGAGTCATTCCTGCAGCTGCACTTCCGGTCGGCATTTTGTTCTGAGAGGGAGAGACGGAACGAGAGAGAGACACACACAGGGCTCCTTCCCCCCCCCCCCCCCCCCCCCCCCCCCGCCGGTACCGACTCACCCGACACCACCAAGCCGCAGGGAGGGACGCCCCCGCCGACAGGAGGATTGGTTCTCGGGCCCGTGGCGATGCCCCCCCGGTAGCTCGGGCCCCTGGTCGGGTGTTTGTGAGTGTTTCTATGTGGGAGAAGGAGGAGGAGGAGGAAGAAGCAGCGATTTGTCTTCTCGGCTGGTCTCCCCCCGGCTCTACATGTTCCCCGCACTGAGGAGACGGAAGAGGAGCCGTAGCCACCCCCCCTCCCGGCCCGGATTATAGTCTCTCGCCACAGCGGCCTCGGCCTCCCCTCGGATTCAGACGCCGATTCGCCCAGGTAAATTCCTGCTCTTTATTTCGGCGGCGGCGGCGGCGGCGGCGCCAGGTCCTCAGCGTCTCTCCTCCTCGCTCCCCTCCCAGCCGTTTCCTTAGCGGCCCCAGGTCTCTTCCACGGGCGAGTCGAGAGTTCGCTCCTCTCTGGTGGCAGCCGCCCTGGGTGGCGGTGGTTTTGTACCCTCTCCCTGCTGGCTCCGGTGGCGGGGACTGGGCTCCTGCCGGGCGGCCGGGGAGGCGTAGGCCCGGCGGAGAGTGCAGGCCGCGGGCCAGCGGAATCTACTTGAGCTCGGGGATTAGGAGAGCTCCGGGCTGAGCGGAGCGACTGCTGGTCGGTGACAGGCCTCGCCCGGGAGAGGAGCCGTAGCTAGCGAGGAGGCGGAAACAATACAACTAACAGCAAATGTGCCCCGATCGTCCCCATATTTACAACTTTCCCGGTCCCGGAGTGGGGAACGTCCCAGTGAAACAAACAACCCCCCTTCTTCCCCCTGTGACCCCATGAAGGGAGGAAGTAGTTTCAGTTAGTGAGACAAATGTAAATACTCAGACACAGATACGGTGGTAATTCTTTCTCTTTTAAAAACTTGTTTTGGACGTTGGAAAGTTAATAAAGACTTATTTTCTCTTTGAAAGAATTAGATCGTCCACATGAATATTTAATATAGAAAACCATAGTGTAGTAGACACTACACAACCCCCCCCCGCCCAGCTTTTTATGTTGTTTGACAGTGTGTGTTGCACATGGACTTTTTATTCAGAGACAAGTATAAAGTACTTGACAGGTTTACTCTGCCACTTTATATTTGTATGCGTTATGTAAGGACAATTTTAAACGACTATACATAAAACACTCTGGTACTTCCAGACCTAAACGTGTGGAAGCATACAAAGAATTTTAAGTGTTCTGAGCATTTTGCCAACAGAAGGGTAAAACCAGTTTTTTAAAAAAGGATAGAAATTAAGTTATACTTAAAATCCTTTAGGAGGTTAAAAAAATGTAGAAGGTGCCATCCTTTCATGTCAGGGCAGATCTTCTTGAGGTCCCAGGATTGTCATTGGCTGTTTGTGCCATGATGTTTGACTGTGTAATGAGAGAGGTGTCATTTTAATAGGTCAAATGTATCTGTAAATGCTAGAGAAAAATATCAGTTTTATCTTAACAAGTTCTAGTTCACGAGTAAGTTAAGTGTTTAGAGCCTGTTTATGGAGGCCTTGGTAATGTAGGTTGTGCTAAGGGGGAATCACTAATTTAAAAGTCCTCAGTCATACAAATTGCATAGAAAAATGCATGTACCTCTGTTAGACTCTTACGATACTTTGTTTCATATTCGCTGAAGGAAAACTCTCATTGGTTATAATGAAGCAACACTGCTCAATAAAGTCCCTTGTTTTACTAGTGGGTGTTACATTGGTTCAAATTTTTTGTGTCTTATTAAATTTTTATTGTCACTGTAGAATAAGTAACTTTTCTGGAGGTTATTTTTGAGTTTAGCATCCTGCTTACAATAAATTGTTCCACATTTCCTACAAACGCACGGATAAATGTTAAAAAGAGTGAAGTTAATATAGCTGTCACGTACTGGGCATGTTTTTAATGCTATAAATCCGTGTAGTAGTCAGTAGCGTGTCCGTGATTTGTATTGGTCAGGGAGCAGTTTGAATTTTAAAAAGCCTGAAGCTCCTGCTGAGCCCCAATCCCGGCCTCCCTCCCTCCCACTAATCTCCCATTCCTGTCTTTGTGCTGCCTGCTCCTGTTAGACACTGTTTGCTATGGGGCCTCAGGCCTACAGCGGGTGGGGGGGTTTGCGGGTGGGGGGGTTTGCCAGGGAGGGAATGCAGAGGGGAACACTTCTCTTCAGAAAACAGAGGGTTGGGTTTGGGGAGGTTGGGACGGGTAGGGGCTTCATTATAAATGTTTAAAAAGCCCTCATATGTCCCTGTGATCGTCTTTACAACTTTTATTTAATTAAAATACTGAGATGTATGTCAAGGGATGAACATATTTCCGCTAAAGAGAATGCAAAGAGTTCTTGCTTAGTTTTCATCAACAGAAGCAACTTACTTTTAGAGTTTTATAGTTAAAGGGAGCCTTATGCATGTTTGAATCAGTGTGTTATCAGTTTATATAATTGATTTTTTTCCTTGAGACTTTCGAATTATAGTTAATTGGTTCCTCTCATTTTATTTTCCCACTTCTACATATTTAATAATTTGTAAGTAATACAGGTTGTGTGATAATTTTCATTAAGATAACATAAACATTTCTTCAAAGTACATTTGAAATATTTTTGGTTTGGCCCAGCCCAATTAAATAGGTCATTTTTAAAGTGAAAACTCAAAACCTAAACTTGAACTCTCAATTTCTGATAACTTGGTGAGAGAATAATTTGTTTCACTGTGGATTACAGTTTGTTGTACTTTTGCTGTATTGGTTGAGCTATTCACCACTGGTTAATCTTATATTTTCATTTTTTAAAAAGTCAGTTAAAAGAGACAACCATTAAGTGTTCCCAGTAATGTATAAAGTGTCCTTATAATTCTAGTTACTGTTTTTGAGAAATATTTACTAATGTACCTAAAGGAAATCTCATGAGTGTGGTTTCTCTTTAGTCTGCAGTTACCAATAACTTACATAACTTGAAAAGAAAGCAATTTTAAATATTGGAAATCTAGTGAATTAATGTCAAATATTAAATATTTAATTGTTTCATTGATTTGAGAAGTATATATAGGATGCTTCCTTTTTAAAGCCATTCAACTTTGTTTACTAAAGTTGATTGCATTTTTGAATCTGTGCTAGGGATCATTATATTGTTGACTGAACCTTGAAGAAAAAAAATTGTAGAAAAATGACACTTTGAAATTCTTTTGAGGGATGAAAAATGAAAGCTTTTAATATGGTAGAAGACACTTTTGGTTCTGCGACAGTAATCATTACTCAATTTCAAAAATATTCTGAGCAAAGATACAACAATTTCAACATAAAGTTTTCTCTTTTTTGAAACTGGACTGCCCAATTCAAACTACTCTCTAAGGCTTCTTAAACTGACTTTATATTTAATTTTTGGTACCAATCCATCATCAAATTGTCATAGAAACACCAGAACCAACAGCATCAGATTTTGACATGGCCTATTGTGGTATTTTGTACTTTTTCAAAATAAGATGCATAATTAACAATAGGAGAGTAAATAAAAACTAAGTTTGAGTTTTATATAATTGCCTTTAATTCTCCTTTTAAGTGATTGGGAGGTATGGAGTAAGTAAAATTCCTTTTAGGGAAATGTAGCTTTAATTCTGTCTAACAAGTTTATTTGCCATAAAATACATAGGAAATTCCTGTCTAGGTACCTTTATAGAAGTTTGATAATGAACTGTTTAGTTGAAGATGCTTATTTTAATATCCTAAGCATAGTAAGTTGACTTTGGTGGTGATTTGTGGTCTTACAGCCTTTAAAGATCTTTTTAAAAATTACTTTTTAAGTAGTTTTCCTGTTTCCAGCAGTTGTCATTTATAATTCTTTGCATTTTTAATTGGTCCCTTTTCAAGGTGATCTGAATCCATTTATAAATATTCTCATATTCCTGTGAGAGAAGTGACCAGCATGGTTTCTATTTTTTGATGAAAAACTTGACAGAGACCACGTGAATTGTGTAGGTTCTTATAGTGAGTCAGTTGAAGAAGGAATTCTCTGACATTAATTCTTTATTAGATTATGTTGCTTTAAGAAATGTCTGAGAAATGTCGATTTTGAAACTAGGTATAGCTGAGTGCTAACACTAATACCATTTGTGACTTTTTCAATTATCTGAGCTAAAGATAGTTTTGTATTTTTTTAAAAAGAGGGATGGTATCTGTTTGCTTGTATTTTTCTCATATTAAAGTAGTACTTTTACATTAGAAAACCTGAACTTGTGTTTGGTGTTTAAGTGACTGCTTTTATTTACATATGTCCCTACTAAGGAATGTAGTGATTAACTGTATCTATCTATAGTAGACAATATGTAAAGTCTCCTGAAACATTTGGTAAGTTTTCTTTTAAAAAAATCACTCAAGTAGAATTACAGTGTTTCTAGTTGATTTAAAAATAACTTTTAAAACCAGGTATCTTAATATCAGGCCCTCATTCTAATTTTAAGGAGAATTTTATGTGCCTAGAATATTTTGCCCAAGTTAAGTAATAAAAGTGATTTTAGGTACTTGTTTTGGTGTAAATCAGGAGTCAATTTTAATGAATTGAGTTTTGTGAGATTGTATTGTTTTTTAAGGCATATTGCCTTCTCTTCCCAAAATGATATTAGAAGGATTATTTCATGATATACCACTGTCAGTTAAAATTTTGCCCCATAAAATTTGAGGGCATATTATTTGCTAAGAATTATTTTAAGTATGCCCCCCCACACACACACATATTACCTCATTTAAGTTTTCTTGCAGCCCAGGAGTAGAAACAGTTATTAATCACAGTTTACAAATGAAGAAACAGGCTGGAAAGCTTCAGAAAATTGCCTGCTAGTCTTACAGTTAGTAAATACTTAGTCAGGGTTTTATATTTCTAGTTTAAATGAAATCTTATTATTCCCTTGGTTGCTCAGTTGATTGGCTTACATGTCATTTAGTCAGAGATTACATACTCAGGCAAAGAAGCTGGAATAGAATTCAGGCTATGTATCTTGGAGATATTATATTTTTGAAATCAGAAATCTTTACTATCTTTTAATTTTATTAAGTAGTTTGTGAATTTTTTACTTAATGTTTTTTATATGCATCTATTTTAGGGAAAATTCAGCTTTAGAAAATGATTTCATTCATAAAAATATATGGCCAATGGTAGTATAGTAGGTGAATCAGTAAATTAGCATGACTAATAACTTTTTAAATTCCAATATTTATATAGCCAAAGAATTTTGATCCTTTGAAAGTAATCTACTTGGGATGTTGTATACTGATTCCAGAGCTGCAGTTGCCATTGCATAATAACCTTATGGGAAACCCTTTTTGTGATTACCTCTTAGAATAATTGATATAGTCCCTTTCTTATCCTATTATGATTCTTTACTTTTGGAGGTGAATTTGAGTGTTTAAATATAGTAAGGAAATTAGGATTTAATAAAATCTTTTTTTATCAGACATTGTATTCAGTGCTTTTACAACATATACTACCATTGAGTGATTGATTTCATGTGCCAGGTACTTACATGAATTTTCTCAATTCTTCAAGGTACAATATAAGGGGTAGGTCTATGATAAAACTGACTTAATGGAATAAGTGACTAGCCTAAGGTCACACGACTAATAATTGCAAGAAAGTGGAGAATGGACTCTGGAGTTGGTGCTTTTACTCAGTAGCCTTTACCACTATACTGTGTATTGTGATTTGAGCCTCTCAGCTACTTAGTGAAGTTATAGTGTTCTTGTTTGCAGGTAGGGAAATTAAAGCTCATCATGTCCAAGAAACTCGTCCTGAGTGGCAAATCTAGCAATCTAGATGGAATTCCAATCCAAATTTGTCTTATTCTAAAACATTTCAATTCTTTCCATTCTACTACCCTGTCTCTGAGATTTAGCATACAAATTTTGACAAAAAGGATAAGTTTGGTTATAAAGTAACCAGACTGTTTTTCTTGTGTTTAAGAGATCCTCAAAAAATTTTTTTGAATTTTTTTTATTTTTATTTTTATTTATTTATTTATTTATTTATTTTAGTTTTTGGTGCTGGGAGTCTAATCCAGGGCCTCATGCATGCTAGGCATGAACTCTATCTCTCAGCAATCTATATCCCTATCCCTCTCAGAGTAATTTAAAAAGAGGAGCTCTATAATGTTTTGTTCAGTTACAGCTAATTTGTTATTCAGTTGTAGTCTTTAAAATTTTTTGTTAAGTCTATCTAATGTATGTTTGTACAATATGCATTTAAATAAAATTTATATTTGAATATATACCCTGGAATTTAGTAAATGAATATAACAATGAAACACATAGCTTTAGAATATTTGGCAAATCCACTTTATTTTCATGACTTCATTGTGATTCTTCAGGTACTTTTTCTGAAAATGTTAAGCTTAAAAGAATCCCCCAAATAAATTAATTTTAAAAAATAATTTGTGTAGGTAAATTGCTTTGATATATGTGTGAAATATCTGTATATGTCATTGAACGCAGATACACCAAACTCCTTTAAAGTTTTCATTTGTTTATATTTGCCTTTTGTCAGAAAGAAAACACCTTTTCAGCACACAGAAACATGAAATTGGCAGTATTAATTTGTTAAATTTTACTTTTCCTGAGAATTTCAGAAGCTGTGACAAATTTTGAAATGCTGGATTCCTTTTTGTTAGGGTTAACATATTTAGGTCACCTGTCTTGTCAATTTTAAAGAATTGTGCAGTCTTGAGCAGATGAAATATATATTTGTTTTTATATGACCATTATTTAAAAAAATACATATTGTTGTAGATAACCTTAAATTTAACAGTGTTCAAAACACTAATAAATTATTGAAATTCAGACTACAGTTTATTTTAAAAATATAATATTTATGATATTTAATTTGTTATTCGGAAAGCAAACATGTCCTTTTTATCCAAGAAATACATCACTGCGTTTTCTCAACACTGCTGTTGGGCAACCCTTTCAGTATTTTAAAACTTACTTTTAGTTGTTTTCTATCTGATAGAATTGTAGGTTGCCAATGTTACCTAAAGAAATGGATCATCTGAGTGTAGCTAAATGTAATTTAGTTTTTCCTTGTTGATGGCCAAGTTGAAATTTTTCATGAGTTTAAATTGAGGATAGTATTATTACTAATACTATTCTTAAAAAATTGTTGCACATGAAAAACATTTTCACTGAGGTTCTTTTTATGCCTCAGAAGGCTCTTAACATTAAAAGTTGAAATGTAATGGCCTAAAAACTGTTGATATCATTGTTTCCCTTTTGAGAAAGGAATCAGGTATACAGTATTTATCCCATAATCTCCCTCATGTTATCCTGACTTACATGATATGTATCCCCACTAACACTTTTTGTTGTTGTTGTTGTTGTTGTTGTTTTTGGTACTAGAGATTGAACCCAGGGCACTCCACCACTGAGCCACATCCCCAGCCCTATTTTGTATTTTATTTAGATACAGGGTCTCACTGAGTTGCTTAGGGCCTCGCTAAGTTGCTGAGGCTGGCTTTGAGCTCGTGATCCTCCTGCCTCAGCCTCCCAAGTGCTGGTATTACAGGCGTGTGCCACCGCGCCTGGCCTTCCACTAACTCTTTTGTTCTTTCCCTTTTCTTAGTTGCTCTCCCTTCCTCTGTCCATGTCTATTTCATCTTTATCTTTCCCTAACTGAATTTTTACATAGCATGTGAAATATAGGTGTTTGTTGTTGTCATTGTAGTTAATGTGAATGGTCTTGTAATATGTTACTTTCCCTGATGAAATCTAAAGTAATTTGAAAGACCTTATATTGTGAGATCTTTATAAATTCAAAATACAGCTAATAAGGGGCTAGAGTTGTGGCTCAGTGGTAGAGCACTTGCCTAGCAAGTGTGAGGTACTGGGTTTGATTCTCAGCACCACATCAAAATAAATAAAATAGAGGTGTCCATCTATAACTAAAAGAAATATTTAAAAAATAATTTTAAAAATACTGCTGGTAAAAAAAGCATTGACATTAACCATGAAAATGTAAATTTACATAGCATTTCTACCTTTTTTCTGTGGATATGCATTACTTTTTAAAATATCTCAAGTGACAGAAATTTTTTTTGTAAGGAGAAAAGTAAAGCATAGCTTTTTGTGTGGAAGTTTCCATGATCACTTATTCCATTATAGCATTTGTATAGTTTATTACTTACATTTCTTGATCAAATAATTTATTCCTGTATCTATCAGTCATACAGTGCTTGTCCTGTTTTAGCTATACAGTAAGTGTTTGTTGAATTGATTATTTCAAATTGAACTGTAGATTTCTTAATATTTCCTCTTCTTCCTTTTTTTTTTCCCACAGAGTGCTAGGGATAGAACCCAAAGATCTTTGGGATGCTAGGCATGTGATCCACCACTAAATATCACCACCCCTGTGTGATATTCCTTAAAGGTATATCTCTAAGATTAGTGAATGACAAGTATATTTCTGTTAATTTCAAAATATAATTTCCTTAAATGTAGGTATGGAGTAAGAATGTTTTATTTACATATATACACCTAACACTACATACATGATATATAACTTGTGTATAAAAATAACGAAAATTTTAGCAGTTCCTTTTTAGTTGTTAGGATTACGAATTATAAGAAAGGTTTTTTGTTGTTGTTCTGGTCTTTTGATATAATCAAGTATAAGATATTTGGGTTTATTTCAGGAAGATAGGTATCTAATACTATGTTTTATCTGAAGATAGATTTATTAGAATTTTAAACTTTTTTTCTAATTTAAGTATATAATAATGCAGATAAGTTAATGAGAAATATATTATAGCACATTAAAATGATAATTAAAATAGTGATTAGATAACTGCATTTAAAAAATTTATCAGGTTTATTGATGTATAATTTATACAGTAAAACATATTCTTTTAGGTGTTCAATTAGATGAGTTTTGACAAACATATACATACAATCTTGCAACTCTTACCACCACAATTAGAAAATTTCCATCACCCCCAAAATTTCCCTTGTGTCCCTTTGTAAACAGTTTCGTATCTCTTCTCCAACCCATAGCATCCCGATCTGATTTCTGTCCCTATGGTTTGCATTTTCTGTGATGTGGTGTAAATGGATCATATAGTAGACAGCTTTTGTATCTGGTTTCTTTCAATTAGCAAAGTCTTTTGAGAGTCATTCATGTTGCATATATCAGTACTTTTTGGTGACTAAATTTTTGTGATTAAGTTTTGAAATTGTATTTAATGCTACTTGAATCAAGAGTATTATTTGAAATAGTACTTTCAGTAGTCTTACATATTTCTTTCAGAACTTAGCAGCTGCCTTATTGAACATTTTATTTGCCGATTTTACCCTTTACCTGCCAAAATCTAGTATAATTGGCATTATTATTAAGTGGCATTTATTTGTATTCATAAATGCTGTTAGGTTTAAGTGCTCTACCAAGCAGGTGAATTAGACATTATCTCTCTTTCATCATAATTAAAATATGTAACATTGTGTATTTTTTATCATTTAGCATGTAGAGACTAGAACAAAAATAAGGGATGGTATAATAATTAGCCCACTTTAAAAAGTGAGTTCAGCCAGGCACTGTGGCACACATCTGTAATCCCAGAGGCTCAGGAGGCTGAGACAGGAGGATCTTGAGTTCAAAGCCAGCCTCAGCAACTTAGTGAGGCACTTAGCAACTCAGTGAGAGACCCTGTCTCTAAATAAAATGTAAAAAAAGGGCTGGGGATGTGGCTCAGTGGTTAAGCTAAGTGGTTAAGTGGGTTTGTTCAATCCTCAGTACCAAAAAAAATTACATTTTGCTTTAAAGTTTAGTGTTTGTAAATTTATGCTAAAAGTACAGCGTGGGTTATAGTGAGAAACAGTCATAGCCCCTCTTGTAATGATTAAAGTTGGAGAAGCAGTGCTCTTTACTGAAGAGGAAGGGATGTAATGAGAAAAGAGCCATATTCTGTTCATTTTATTTGACCCCCCCTTCCATTCTCATTTTGAAAAAGTTCTCTCTTTTGGGTTTAGGGATATAATTGAAAAAGTTCTCTCTTTTGGGTTTAGGGATATAATCTTCCTGCTATTCCCCTATGTCTTTGACCTCTCCTTTATATTCTTTGCCAAAAAGAGTTCTTCTTCCTCTGTCTATCCCTTTAAATATCTGTATTCCCAAGGTGATTCTTCAGACTTAGTTCTGTTCACTCTTCCTGTTGATCTCATTTATTCACATGACTTATTACATGCTACCTGTGTGCCGATGACTCAGAAATCTATCTGCTGAATGTATTTCTCTCCTGAGTCCCAGATCCAACTGTCAGCCAGGCACCTCCTGATAATCACATTGTACTAGAAATTCAAAACTGAGCTCATTCTTCAGTTCTCTTTTATCCACTCCTACCCAAAAAGAAATTATTCTTCTTAAAAAATATGTGAAGTAATTTAATGTTTCTTCCTTCAACTCAGTTGCCTGAATCAGAAATTTGGGATAATCCTTGAGTCTTTTTTACTGTACCTCCAGTCAAGTTGTTCACCCAGTTTTGGCATTTGTCGTACTTCCCTGAATATCACTTGAGCCCATACCTCCTCTGATGTCTTGAATCCAAATGTGGGCTTGAACATACAGCTTATCAGATGAATGACTTCTACCATATTAAGAAGGATTTAGAGCTAATTATAAAAGAAGCATATATTTAGTGTTTGGATACTTTTTGCTTATATGTTTAGGTTCTGGTATTTAAAATTAAGGTATCATCTTCAGTCACATTTACACTGTTTAGCCTAAATGGAATTGTCTTCTATATACTTTTCCATTATATCTAAGATCTAGGGCTTTTGACTTACAGTCCAGTATATCAGCTAGAAATTTAGTCAGCCTTTATCTTTTCATACTTTGCTTTTTGCAGTACTGCATTTCATGGATGTGTATGTTCATTTCAGTACTCTGTTTATGTACTCAAGAACAGTATCTGAGTAGGGAATAAAATGGGAATGTGGGAGAAATGATAAAGGGAGGGCTTTTTAACTTCCCCATACTGTAGAAACATGTTTACTGGAATAACATTTTCGCTTCAATTGTAGACAACAGAAAATGAAAGGAACAAATGCTATGGTGTATAATACCTTTCAGTTGCTGCTGAAAGCATTTTTAATGGCAAGAGTCAAATATGTTGTGATTATATTACTTGTTTATGAGTGTGGAAATTATTACTCATCGTTTTTTATAACTTTATGACATTTCTTCCTTAGATTAAGAAGTTATGCCTTCATCTTCAAATTTGAACAGAGGAGTTTGAACCTTTAGAGTTACTAAAGGTTTAAATAATTCTGAGTATCTCTTCTGTGAAGTGCATCTTGAAAATCAAAGCATTTTCTTCATTATATTTAGAGTTTATGACTGAAGTAACAATATGTGCTATATTTTGCTCCATGTTAACGACTGTATTTTAGAGTAAGTAGGATCAATGCAAAGCCAGTTTACAAAGGCTGAGAAGAGACCCACTCTGGTAGTAATTGTAACTGGTGGCTTACACATAGTAAGCCCTCAAGAAACAAATATTACATAAATGAATTTGAATGAACTTCAGTTTTGGGACAGGACTAAATAGAGAAGATGGGTGGGGCTTCCTAAATATTGAGCAAGTTTTATAGAAGAAAGAGAACATGAAACTCAAAAAAGATTAGGACAGTGTTGACAGCAAAGAATTGGTGTAGTTTAATTATTATTTGTATTTGGACAGTTAGGTTTATTTAGCTAGGTAAGTGAAAGACCTGTGTATAGAAATGTTTTTAATTCTTTCTGCTCTTATTCCTACTCCAGTTCGGCTTCTGAATCGACATATGTAACTGCTAAGAAACAAAATTGGTAGGCTCCAGGCTAAAATGATCTGCATCATCCAGATGTAAATATTAGGAAATTAATCTGGAGGTGTAGGTGAGAAAAAGAGAGAGGTATTTCATATAGCTTCCGATATTTGCCAGTTACTCATAGTTTCTGGTATTTTTCAGGGGGCCATTGCACTGTCCCTAGTCTTCAGATGAGGGGGATCTAAAAACTAGAATTTAAAATGCCTTATTTACAATAAGCTTGTGACTGACCTAGGATGAAGATCACTGTCTGAATCTCTTAATATGTTAACTAACTGTGGATGCATGCTGCACCTGTACTGGTTATCCTACTATTTTAATGATTCTAATATTTTCAAGTACAAGATAGCTACTGACATTTTAGCATTTTTAATGAAGATTTCATAGTTCAGTAACTCTTGATTTTCTTGGAGACCAAAACTTCATATAGTTTTCTGGTATTTTTTGACACTAAATTATGAAATTTAGAACTGACAAATTATCAAGAACCTCAGTTGTTGAGGATTTCATTTCATTTTTTTTTTTTCATTATAGAAGCAATGTGAAAAAAGAACATGCTGTTTGGAAAGTAGAGAACATATCTGTAATTTCAAATTGTTTTTTCTATTATATATTTCAATTAAAATGTACGAGTTTACTCATGGTTAAATATATATATTTATAGCAGAAACATACATACATATACCATGGAGTTATTCATACTTTTATTAGATATTTTATTTGCTTTCATTTTTCTCTGTATAAATAAAGAGGCAGAGAACATCTTTCTCTGTAGATTCCCCCTTTTCCCCCTTTGTTTTTGTTTTGTTTTGTTTTGTTTTGTTTTGTTTTGTTTTTTATTCACTTGAAGTGGAATCATGTAAGTAGAATTGGGCCAAAAGGTTTGAACATTTGTATGGCTCTAAAGGTATTTCTGAAAAAGAGTTTTACCCTACCATAATTTTTGTTTTCATATCTTAATTTATGTAGTAAATTTATTTTTCACATAGAATGTACCAATTGTTTTGATTATTCTTGGGTCATTTAAAATGCTTCCCCCAGCAAGACTGTGGCTGTGATCTCTTTTTAGTACATTTTTGACTTCTTGATGATCAGAATTATGGCTTTTCAAACTTGGTTTATCTTTTAAAGGTATTATATAGTGAAATTAACTAAGTTACTAGCCAAGTGACATTTAGGCCAGTTATGCTTGCTTCTTCATCTACAAACTGAAGAGGTTCACATGTTTTATGATTTCATGGACTAGTTAAAATAAAACAAAGGAAACAAAAATCTAGGTAAAGAAAAGAAAGGAGGGGCTGGGGTTGTGGCTCAGTGGTAGAGCACTGGCCTGGAACTCGTGAGGTCCTGGGTTCAACCCTCAGCACCACATTAAAATAAAGGTGCCTCGCAAGCACAGGGCCCTGGGTTCAACCCCCAGCACCACAAAAAAGTAAAATAAAGATATTGTGTCCATGCACAACTAAAAAAATATATTTTAAAAAAGGGAGGAAAGAAATAATTGCTAGGAAAATAATGATAGTTAAGGGATCATCAGTCATCATTTTCAGAAGATGATAAAGAATTTCTAAATTAGAATGTACTAAAAAAGAAAAGTCAACTTCTATGTAGGATCTATTATTTAGTCTTAATATTTGAAATACAAAACATCCAGTATAATGTGGATGTGGTCATGATGTAGTATTCATTCTTTTGGTCATCAAACATTGGCTGTGTCCTGTTTCTCTACTCAGGGGACATTATGCATTGGAAATGGTGAAAGAAGATTTCAACCTACCCATGAAGGATCTTGCAGTCTAATAAAAGATAAATAAAAATCATGTTGTGATTATCTAAGTGCTGTGATTAAGATAAATAAAGGATACAGTAGAAGCACTGAGATGTCACTGATTTAGACTAGTGTGTTAAGTAAATTAGCAAACTCTCTTAGGAAAGGTGGTATATAAAATAGGTATTGAAAGCTATTATTAGAGTCGAGAGCCCGTGGCAAGAGTTTGATTTTGAAAACTACTAATGGCTTAAATACTAGAGTATTCTTGAAAAGGGGCATGCCAAGAAGATTTGAAGCTGCAGAAAGGGGCAAGGTTGCCAGGGGCTGTGGCGCATGCCTGTAATTTCAGCAGCTTGGCACACTGAGGCAGGAGGATAGCAAATTCAAAGCCAGCCTCAGCAATTTAGTGAGATCCCATCTTAAAATAAAAAATATAACGGACTGAGGGTGTCGTCCAGCGGTTAAGTGCACCTGGATTATATATATATATATATATATATATATATATATATATGTATATGTATATATGGATGGTATGATGGGTCCTATGTTTTTGTTTTGTTTTTTTAAATTACCAAAAGATAATAGTACCATAATTTCCTAACACTGAGTTGTACAGGATATTGTATATATTACTCTGAACTTAGAATGACAAAATGAATTTTCTTTTGTGACTGTTTTCTATTGCCCAATGCCTCCTAGGTTTTCCTGGTGTATTTATTTTTCAAGCCAGCCTCAGCAATTTTAATCTCAAGACTGCCCCTTCATTTAGTTTTATACTGACTTATAAGGAAATCTTATAGTGAGAACTGTTTTACTTTGTTTATAAGACTATTCTTTTTACAATTACTATTAAAGATCTGCTTTAAAAATAATTAAAAATGGGAGTAGCTTTTTAGTTGTTAAATGTAGGAATAATTTTAAAACTATCAAACTGATTTATCAAAAATAATTGACCAGATCAAATAATTGTCAAAATGAAAATCAGTACTTCCTAGGATCTAAGTACATTAAAGCATAGTTACTTTTAAGCATATGTTCTTTAGATGCCAGGCAAATTTATGAAGTTTTTATTTAGCTGTTCCCTTAGACCTTTTAGTCATTCAACAAGAATTAATTAAATGCTGTATAGTGTGCAGTGAATACCAGGCATTTGAGGCTAGGACTTTTTTCATTGTTCCCTCCTGAATTTTACATGCTGTCTAAAGGGTCCCTCTATTTATTCTGTTCTGTAAAAATACCATCTTCGAGGTATAAAGGAATGAGGAATCATGTGAGCAAAGTTATTAAAGAATAAGAACTAACAATAGAGATGTGTTTAGTTCTGAATAATGGAGGGGCAATTGCTGGATACTAGAGAAGACATAAAATTGAGGAAAGTAAGGTAGCAGATACTGTAAATGCATTTGGGAAACAGTTGGTGAAAAAAGATACAGCAATGCATAGAATTAAGATCAGAAACTGTGAACTGACTGATCTGTTCCTAAAAGTGTCTTGTATTTAAAAATTGTACTCTAAAGCTGATTTGTGTCTTATATTTTAGAAATACACTACTTAAAAGTAACTCAGATATAGTAGTTCTTAGCAAACATCTGTTATTTTTGTTAGTTGACAGCTTACTTTCTAAGTGTGATTTGAGGAAAACTATTATTGTTAATTGTATTATTGTTATTTGTTATTATTATTGTTAATTATTATTGTTAATTGTATTTTATTATTGTTAATTGTATTTCCAAATAGATATTTGCTAATGTGTGACATTCTGATGGGGTATTTGGAAGGAAGGTATTTGATAAAAAAGCAAGTTTCTATGTGGATGTGTATCTTCAGTTCTCCTGGATACATATGAGCAGCATATCTAGGTCATATCATACTATGTTTAACTCTTTGAGGAACTACCAGACAGTTTTCCCAAGTGTTCACAACATTTTATACTTTTCTATCAACAGTGTTTGAGGGTTCATTTCGTTATGTTTACCAATACTTGTTTTAATCAAACTTTGCCCACTTTAAGTTGACTTGCCTGATACTTTATTGTTGAATTTTAAGGTTTTTATATATTTTTATGTAAGTCCCTTGTCAGAAGTGTGATTTGCAAGTATTTTTCCACCATTCAATGGATTTTCTTATTTTTTTTTCTTTGGTGGCTTGTGTTTTGGATGTTGTATCTAAGAAACCACTGCTTAATCAAGGGCCACAAATAGTTACCTCTATGCTTAGTTTTAGTTCTTATATTTAAGTCTCTGGGGGGTTGGGGTTGTAGCTCAGTGATAGAGTACTCGCCTAGCACGGGTGAGGCAATGGGTTTGATCCTCAGCACCACATAAAAGCAAATAAATAAAATAAAGGTTAAATTGTAAAAAAATCAAAAATGTGTGATCCATTTTGAGTTTTGCACTTGGTATGAGATAGGAATTCAGCTTCATTCTACAACATGTACCGCTTCAGTTTTCCATCACCATTTGTTGAAAAGATTATTCTTTCAAGATTTAACCTTTAAATAGTCTTAGCACCTTGTCAGAAAGCATTTGCATGTACATGTAAATGTTTATTTCTGGACTCTTGGCTTAACTCCATTGATATGTGTCTTCTTTATACCAGTACTCCACAGTCTTGTTACTGTAACTTTGTAAGAAGGTTTGAAAATGGGAAGTGTGAGTCCTCCAACTTAATTCTTTTTTAAGATTGTTTTGACTGTTCTGGGTATCTTTTTATGTTCGTATGAATTTTAGGATCAGTTTGTCAATATTTACAAAATACATAGTTGTAGTTTTGATAGGGATTGTGTTGAATCTATAGATCAATTTGGGGAGTATTGCCATCATAACTATTACACTACTCTAATCCGTGAGCATGGGATCACTTTCCATTTTTTAAGCCTTAAACAATGTCAACATTGTTTTTAGTTATCAGTGTACATGGTATTGAACTTCTTTTGTTAAATTTGTTCTTAAGCGTTTTATTCTTTTTTTATTCTATCACAAATGAACTTGTTTTCTTAATTTCAGTTCCAGATTATTCATTGTTAGTGTGTAGGAGAAGTACAATTGATTTTTGCATATTGATCTTGCATTGAATTTTGGAATCAACCTTGCTAACTCCATATAATCTAATTCACACTCTTCATTTCTAGGGACATTTCCATGTACTTCAATTTGATTCATTCAGTCTTTTATCAGTCTTCCAGGTACTACATATCAGCAGTGGTTTCTAGATAGAAATTTCCTATTTGTCCATTCTTACTCATTAGTAATTTAAACAAATTTATGCACATATGAAAAATAATATTAGACAGCCACTAAATTATGTTAATGTCTTAATTTACTACTCTCTGTGGCATAGGATTAAAAATTAAAGATTGTGGTCCAGTACTTAAAACAATGTACTTTACCTGTAGTAAGGATCTCAGATATTTGTTTATGAAGTAAACAAATGAGTAAACGAATACCTAAAATGGCAAATACACACTTAAAAAAGATTCAGCCTCATTAGAGTTAGGAAAAATGGAGTAAAACTCTAGTTTGGTAATGTGTCCTGTTGATTAAACAAGGATTAAATAAGCCAATATATAAAGTAAAAAAGTGTGCTTGTTATAATAAGTTTTAGTTTCCGTTCTCAGTAATGTTGTTGTTATCACTGATCGTTAGGTGTTATAATAGATATAAAAATTAGTAGGGTAGTTACTACCTTTTTTCTTCTTAAACATTTATTAGCTGCTTTCTGTATATTATTTATTGTCATACTTACTACTGTGGGAAAAAAACAACTTCATGAAGTAAATGCTTTCATGTCACTGATGAGGAAATTGATGTTTAGGAAGTTAAGTAATTTTGCTCAAGGTTACACAGCTTGAAACAGGAGGAAAGAGAATTTGAACCTAATTCAAAAATCTAGTCTTGAACTCAAAATTTCTATACTACACCGCTTTTCCACTACCATTAAGGAGCTTAAACCCAGGTTGATTATATTAAACATAACACTTTCTGATCTTTAAAACATATTTAGAAATATTCAAAGTGAAAATTTTTAATTTGATTTTTACTTTAGAAAACTCTCAAGTATTTGCCCTTGGAAATCAGATATAGGATTTGCTCACTTTTTAATATTGCCGTATTACCTAGTTGTGGTTTCAAAAATTTCCTTGGTCTTCACTTTGGAATATGAGTTCTTGAAACTTACAGTCACTTTGCGTCCTGAAGTGAGTGAACAGACTTTGTAAAAGAAGTCCTAGGAGTACCCCTTTAAAATACTATAACTGCATGAAGCTATAACTTCATGAAGTTATAGCTTCAAGAGAGGAGTGGGTAAAAATTGAAGAATGAAATAACTCAAGTTGTTTTCTCCATGTTGAAGACTTTTGCTTTACATTAAATCTTTCCTGCATTAAAAAATGTAATATGATTGCCTTATTTGTACTCAGTGTTTATTATACTTTTTAAATTGAGTTTCTAGGGCTGGGGTTGTAGCTCAGTGTAGAGCTCTTGACTACCACTTGTGAGGCCCTGGGTTCACTCCTCAGCACCATATAAAGATAAATAAATAAAATAAGGTAATGTGTCTATCTACAACTAAAAAAATATTTTTTTAAAAAATTGAGTTTCTGTGGAAGTTTTATAGTTTGCTTTCTGTGTGTCATACCTTTCTTTGCAAATCCCATATTCATTGCATACCATTGTATTGAATTTTGTTTGTTGTATTTTTTTGTTGTTGTTGTTTTTGTTTGGTATCGGGGATTGAACCCAGGGAACCTATTTACTGAACCAAATCCCCAGCCCATTTTTTATTTTTTGGGATAGGGTTTTGCTCAGTTGCTTAGGATCTTGCTAAGTTGCTGAGCCTGGCTTTGAACTCTCCATCCTTTTGCCTCAGCCTCCCAGGCCCCTGGGATCACAAGCATGCCCCACCACACCTGGTGTATATTGCATTTTTTTAACAGTAGGATTTCACAGAATGAAATTTAACCCAAAGAAGTCATCCAAAACTTTATTGTTGTGGTTGGTGCCTTAATAGAAGTGAATTTTTAAATAGGTTTAAAGTAACTGATAACAGACTATCTCCAAAGTATTGCTTTCTAAATCTTGTGTTAGAGATGTTTGACTCTTGATTTTGTAAACTTTTAAAAAATCCAAATGTCAGTCACCCTTTCTATGATTATTTCTTTATTTCAGACAATGTCCTTTTTATTTCCTTTTCTTTGATCAGTAAGTCTCATTCTGCCAGGCATAGTGGTGCATGACTGTAATCCCTAGTGTCTTGGGAGGCTGAGGCAGGAGGATTGAAAGCCAGACTCAGTAATTTAGAGAGACCCTAAGCTCAAAAAAAAAAAAAAGGGAGGGGGGCGGGTGGGGGATGTAACTCAGTGGTAAAGTACCTCTGGGTTTAATTCCTGGAACCAAAAAAAAAAAAAAATATATATATATGCATATATATATATTTATAATACTGTCTCGTTCTTCATGCTCTTTAAAACATTCCTTCCAGTTTAAATCAGCTTATATTTTATATTTTTAATATTTTAACTCCAAAGTGAATTAAGCCTTTTGCCTTAGTTATTTAATATTATTTCTTAAGTACACATATACCTAGAGTTGAAGATCTGCTAGTACTCAAATAAAATCAATCACAGATTGTATCATGAGAGACTGCTTGCTGATGGATCAGGTATTGTGTTTAGTAACCTTTTTTGGACTTTATGACACAGAGTAGAGGTACTTAATACCTTCGTTGATAATTGCATTATCACTACTTGTACTTTGTTTATAGAATCCAGTGGGAGCTGAGTAGGACTTCTTTCTGTTCTTTTATGATTTAGACAATAGAAAAGGTTTACAGTAAAATCTTCATCTCATTCTTAGGGATGATGATGATAATAGTAAGTGCAATACTAGTAATGGTAATATTTATTAAGAGCTTACTGGTTTGAATATTTTACTTGCATTATTTAATCTTTATTATAGTACTTTGAGGTATAGCTATAATATTATTTCCACTTTACAAATTAGAAATTAATACAAAGAATGTGACTTACCCCAGGGATGAGAGGGGAAGTCTCACAAACCATACAAAGCCAGCATAATTAACAATAAATGTACCTCCTAAACTGTAAGACTCTAAATTCCTTGAGGTTAGAAATTTAACATCATATTTATTGTTTTATTTCTAGTACCTAGCACAGTACCAGGCATATGGTATATGCTTGGGTTATTTTTTTAATGAATAAATGAGGTTATGAGAGGCTGACTTAATACCTTAATTTTAATTCTTCTGACAGGAATCCATATTAATTTGATTTGCATTGTGTGATTTTTTTCCTTTGCTGTGGAATACCATTTTCCCTGTCTTCTGCTGGAAACATAGCAAGTTGCTTTTCATTCTTCAAATTCCAGAATAATTCCATCTTTTCTGTAATGCCTTTCTTGTCTCTTTTAAGTAGGACTTGTCATTCTATTTTTTTCTCTTCCTCTTTAAACCTTTATTATAATACCCATTATATTGTATTAACCTTCTGCCCCTAGCTTGGGAATCTTTTATTAGGTCAGGGAATTAGGCAGTGGTAGACTATATCTTATTCAGCATACTTGCTTGATCAAGTACAATGTCTGGTACTGAGTAGGTGCTCACTAAATATTTGGGCTGAATAATTCTTAGAAACAAGCTAAAAACAGACTTGCAGATAAATAGTGAGACATTTATTTAAATGCTGTCCTCTGAATTACTGTCAATTGTGTTGTGATTTTAGGCTACTCCTTAGTTCATGAAAAAAATTATTCCTCTAGACTACTTTCTTTCAGGAATATTAATGTTTGAGAATGTACTACAGTACCCCAAGATTGCTACTAGCATTTTCTAAGAAGTTTTCTGAAACCTTTAAGGGAGGAAATTTAAAAAGGAAGGGGGGGAAAAATCTAAATAAGTGGAAGGCGTGATCATGAATAAGTAACTGTTCAGGAATGAGCAAGTTTTTAAGAATTTTTGTATAGGATGGGGTATGTGAGATTGAATGTTAGAATTCTTGAATAAAGGGTGTGAGAATTATATCTGTTCTTACATGTACCACACACTGCATATGATTATTTATGAAAATCAGTTGAGGTAATATAGATAGAAGTACTCAAGAATAGATTAAAACTAGATTAGCTTTTATAAAAGGAATTTTACTAAATAATTTGTTATGCTATAGATTAAGTGATTTTATTTTTATTTGTAGATGGACATAATACCTTTGTTTCATTTATTTTTATGTGGTGCTGAGGATTGAATCCAGTGCCTCACATGTGCTAGGCAAGCGCTCTACCACTGAGCTACAACCTCAGCCCCAGATTGATTTTATTTTTTGGATCCAGGCCTTAGACCCAGGGGTATTCGCACACTGAGCCACATCCCCAGCCCTATTTTGAATTTTATTTAGAGATAGGGTCTCACTGAGTTGCTTAGCGCCTCACTTTTGCTGAGGCTGGCTTTGAACTCACAATCCTCCTGCTTTGGCCTCTCCAGCGGCTGGGATTACAGGCATGCGCCCCTGCTCCTGGCTCCCAGATTGATTCTTAAGAGTAAAAAAGTATTATTAGTTTTCTGTTGCTGTATAACAAGTTATAGCTTCAAACAGTAAACATTTATTATGTTCTAATTCCTGTGGACCAGAAATCTGGGTGCAGCTTAGCTGGGCACCCCTTACTCAGGTGTCTTAACAGGGTACAGACTTCCTACAGTCAAGGTATCAGTGCAGGCTACAGTCATCACAATGCTTGACTGGCAGAGAATCTGCTTCCAAGCTTACTGACTTAGCTTTTGTTTGAACATAGGTTGTCTGGCTGTTGACTGGATACTTGAGCTCAGTGCTTCATGAGCCTTACCATAGAGTGATCACAACATGGCGTCTGGAAGAGAGGGCACCATGGCAGTGCCAATCTCTTTGTAATTTAATCTTCGAAGTGACATGTCATCACTTTCATTGTATTCTGTTTGTTAGAAGAAGCCAACACTAAGTCCAGTGCACACTTAAGGGAAAGGATTACACAAAGCCATGAGTAACAGGAAAGTGGCATCATAGGGGACCATTTTAGAGGCTGCCTACCATAATGCCCTGTGGGATTAGTATGAGGATTTCAGTGTTACAAAAGTAAAAGAATTGAACAAAAATAGGTAAGGGAGCAAGTTGAGCCTTGTACATACTCTTAATGCATAGAGTGTAAGCTGGCCAAAAATTATTAGTAAGGAATAGAAATGTAGTATTTGTTAGAGTGAATTAGAACATAGTGAATTTTAATGATTTAACTGTTAAGAGACAATATTACTGTAACATGTGTCCATGGGATCACTTTACTTTCTGCTACATATTTCTCATTTCTGTGTTAGTTCTGATGTAGAAATTTTTTCCTGTTTGAGATAGATGTACTAATGGAGATATTTACTTGAAGATACAGGACTTAATTGTGGGTAGTTGAGCCAAAACAACTATATTTTGTTTTAAGGCCAGAAGTGGACTTGACCATGTAATATCTTCAATTCATTTTTTCATGTGCAGTGGGTCAGTTTCCCCATGTTTTTCTCCATCTTGAATCAGTCTTAAATAAAAATATTTGTCAGATATAAATAAAACATCAAAACTTGGAGAAAGACAAATAGAGAAAATATTTTGAAGGTACCTATTTCTAAATTATTTATTGGTTTAATTTTTCAGTAAAAATTTCAATAAACTATTATGGAAACTTGAAATAATGCTTCTAAAATTTATCTAAAAAATTCTAGAATCTATGAGTTAGTGGGGAAGGAAAAACCAACATGATTTATCATATGTTAAAATATTTTCAAGCTGCAGTAACAAAATGTCATTACCAGTAAATCATTGGAAGAGAGAATCCTAAAATGAACCGTGCTATAAATCAACCTCTGCAAATGAAATATGTAATTATTTTCATAATATACCTTATGTAATGTAGAGTAAACAATATGTAATAAATATACATAAAAGCTGTAAAGGAATTCTACATTATTATACTTCCCAAAACCAATTAGTGACAGTGATACTAATAATATAATTAGTTTGGAACTCTTTTAAGACTGATTTTAGCAAAAATGTATTTTATGTTAAGTATAATCTTGGTTGCTGATTATATATAATTTTTCATCTTGTTAAAAATCATTGTGTTGCCTTTCTTGGTCCTTTCATTAAGAATGATCTATATCAGCCAGGCTTGGTGGTATGTGCCTTTGATCTCAGCAGCTTGGGAGGTTTGAGGCAGGAGTTTGAGTTTGAGACCAGTCTCAGCAACTTAGCAAGACCTTGTCTCAAAATAAAAATTAAAAAGGACTGGATGTAGCTCACTGGCAAAGCAAACCTGGGTTCAATTCCCAGTAACACTCCTCCCACCCATGTGTGCATGTGTGTCAAACAACTAATGCAGTGACATTTTAAAAATGATTCCTGGAGCTGAATGGTACAGTGCTTGCCTAGTGTGTATGACACCCTGGGTTTGACCCCCTGCACTTAGGAGGGAAAAGTCTGAGCAGCACAGATTTTGTTTTACTTATTGTTAGTAATTTAAGATTATTGATTTACAGTAGAAAGTGAGGTAAAAATTTGATCACATTTATAGACTGCTCTCTCCCACAATTTAAATTAACTACCTACCTCAATCAGATAAAACGATTTATTTGACTTTTGTACAATCTGAGGATTTCTCAATCTTTAATTATCTTTTTAAATCTTCAGTAGAAGATATATACTTAGTGATTTCTAAATCTGGATATTGAAGAAAAGGGTACCAAATTGAAGAGTGCTAGATTTTTAATTTTTTTTTGAACTTTAGTCTTTGTGTTACTAGAGGGAATAGTCATTTTCAAGTACTGTCTTGCATGGGAAATATGGACCTATTTTCCCAGCCCCCTATTTTCTGACCAGTCCCCAAAGATACATGTTACAATAACTTAGTTTTGACTGAATTTTTCAGTCTAATGCTAAAAATACTGTGTGTATTTCTTTGTGCAGGCATGTAGCTGTGGATTCTGCTTGTGATTTCACCACACTTGTTCAGTTTTTTTAGGTGATTCAAATAGGTTTTAAAAAGCACTGCTCTGAGATGCTTACTTAGCATCTTGTTAACTGCAGATTGTGAGTGAATCAATAGATCTGGAGTAGGTAACAGTATATATTTCTAACAAACTCAAAGATGATGTAACCCTTAGTAAGTTCTAAACTGCCAACTGCTTAAACAGACTCAATTCTGATATCTTTATTCAAAAAGAATTATTCTATTCTTGGTTTTATAACTGCATGATACTTTGTTAGGTTCTTAAAGTACCTTTACAAGACTGTAATCCTTGTTTGTTATGAAAAATTAAGATAAGTGAAATGGAGGAAAATTTTAGTTATGTAGCTACCAGAAATTAAAATAACGTGTGTTTTTAAAAACTACTAGTGAAAGTTAAGCTTTAAAAGGAACTAAAGTTAAAACTTTGATATGTTATATCATATGCTTTCCTCCTTACAAAAACAAAATATTGGAATAATATCACTAGACCAGAAGGAATTATCGAAACATATAGTAGTTAGATTTGGGTGATGGAATTACAGGCACTTTCTCCTTTTATCTGTAATCCAAAATCTTTGCAAGTACATATCTTATCTTTACAATAAGAAATAAAAAGTCTTAAAATACCTCTGAGGAACAGATCTGGAAGACAGTAACTAAATAAATACTTGACAGTTCATCTGAGAATCATCAAGATTTCAACAGAAAGATGGATAAAAACTAATACAAGTGAAAATACAACTTGTAAATGAACCATTCAAAGAATTTAAAACTATGGCAAAACATTTCATGTGTAGTCAAGTAGGTACCTGCCTTTCCTGAAGAGAAGTATTTTAGCACTATCAGTGCTGATGAAGCACAACAAAACCAATATATTCATTCATTTCTGGTGGTTTTATGCAACCTTTTGAAAGGCAATATGATTAACATGAAAAATCTATTAATATTTAATATAATTCCAATAGAATGCAAAAAATATTTCACACATACTCCGGCTGTCATTGTGTAAATATAAAATGTTTTTTATGCTTAAGAGCAATCTTTTGAAATAATTTTTTTTTTTAGGGACAAAGATGAGATTACAGAGTGCTTTTGTAATTATTTTAAAATTCTTTAATCTTGCAAAACTCCATTTTCAACCAAAAAATATGTCTAAGTTAATTTATACATAATAACCTATCAAGTGAGTAAAACCAAATTTTAGAACATTTAGGTTTTTGTTCTTGTTTTCAGCCAGCTTCAGGTTATTACCTGTAGAATTCTTCTAAATCAACTAGTCTTCATTGAGATTTGTTTTTAACTTTCCTAGTACCATAGGCAACCATTTATTCAAAATTCATTGAGCTTACCTCATATGTGGTACAGTTATTACCCAATAGTGACACAGGGAACATAGATTTGGAACCACAAGGAAATTATGATTTTTAAAAATAAGTATTAAAGATATTATTTCACAAATGACTGAAGGACTTTAGGTATTTAAAAATAATCCATAATTTCTGGTTTCAGTTTCTTTTCAGTGTTCAATTACATCTTAATTAGTGAAGCTGAACTACTCTGGTTTAGTGTATGTTGTGGTTTAGATATAAGGTGCCCCACAACAACTCATGTGTGAGACAGTGCTATAAAGTTTAGAGGTGGGGCTGGGGATGTAGCTCAGTTGGTAGAGTGCCTGCCTTGCAAGCACAAGGCCCAGGGTTCAATCCCCAGCACCGCAAAAAAAAAAAAGGTTTAGAGGTGAAATGCTTGGGTTTGAAACCTTAATCTAATCAGTGCATTGATCCACTGGAATAGGTTACCTGGGTGGTAACTGTAGGCAGGTAGGGTATGGCTGGAGATGGGACGCTGAGGGAGTGCCTCTGGTATATGTTTTGTCCCTGGTGAGCAGAGCACTCTGCTTCCTGATGGCCATATCCTGAGCTGTTTTCCTTCACAACAGTGAAAAACTGACTAGAAGAGTGTCCTACTCACTACGTTCATTTGGAACTCTCAGATACTTAGTACCAAAAATATTCTAAGGTTTTCTTTAGGTCGTTGAGCCAGTACTACTTAAATGTTCTTATAGAATTCATTTTGTATGTTTCTGGCTATAAACAGTATACCCAAATGAAAATGTTGATTTAGCAGTTTGTACCTCTTTTTACAAAGAAATCATCTTTTTTGGGTGAAAGGCAGCACTGGGATGGAGCCCAGGACCTCACACATGCTAAATCTTCAGCCCAATATAAATAATCTTATATCTTACCTTTTTTCAGTAGTGGGAAAAGAATGTAAAGGATTTGGGGAGATATTGGAGCTGATATTTTTTTTTTTACTGGCATTCCATCCTTAAATACAGTAATTATTACATAGTGTGTACACTAATCCAACTCTTTCAGGAAGGGAGAATGTTAATAAAATCAGCAATACCTGTAATAAGTAAGATTTAGAATGATATATTTATGGTAGGAGCCTGCATAATAAATTGTCTGAAGGTGGGTAAGCATGTGTGCTCTTATAATGTTTTTTAAAAGTCATTCAGTGATTTGTTTATTTGTTATAATTAGTTATACATGACAATAGAATGCATTTTGACACATCATACATAAATGGTCTTATAATATTTTTAAGTTTTGACTTATTTTACTCTTTTGATGTCTTTTATCTTCCCTTTGAAAAACTCTCAGCTGAACTAAGAGGGAATATTATTTTCATCTGTCTAGACTAGCATTATATGAAAACTGCAGAAATCTGGGAATTTGCTAGAAAGTGGTCAGTTTGTAAGGTATCCCCTTGAGAGCTGTTTCCCACTTAGAGGACATTGTAGGGAGGACATAGTATCTGGAGACCTTTCTCCTAAACAATAGTCATCAGATTCCAATTTGCCACCACATTAATTACCTTTCTCCTTTTGAGAATAAGTTTTAATGAACATTTATTACTCAAGATATGCATATTACTCATTTGTGGGTAGGGGCAGAAAATAATTTAGGATAGCTGACTTAAAAAGTGAAATTGACAATAGCTATGATTGTTTTCTTCACACTGGAGCCCAACTGCAGCCTCCTCTAGGAAGTTTTCCCTGCTTTCCTTCTATCCTTTTCCATTTAGAATTAATTCCTCTCTTCTCTGAATTTACTTGTATCTTGTTTTACGGCCCTGTACTTTTTTACCTTATAGTGTAATTATATCTGTACCTTTTGAAAGGGGAACAAAACCAAAAGACTTCTGTAGAATAGAGGAATTCTTCCTAGAGCAGGGTACGTGTCTAACTTTTCTTGTTTGTTTGTTTGTTTGTTTATTTTGGAACCAGGGATTGAACTCAGGGACACTTGGCCACTGAGAGACCTCCCCAGCCCTATTTTGTATTTTATTTAGAGACAGGGTCTCACTGAGTTGCTTAGGGCCTCGCTAAGTTGCTGAGGCTGGCTTTGAACTCGTGATCCTCGTGACTCAGCCTCCCAGGTCGCTTGGATTATAGGCGTGCGCCACCCCGGCTTCTTTTCTTGTATCTAACACAGGACTTAATATGTGTAAAAAGCTCAGCAGATATTTCCTGATGAATTATTGTGAAATTTATGTAGGAAAAATTAATCAACTTCAAATGTCATTGTTCTACCTCCTTGAAATGTCTTTTTCTTCAGCGAAAAAATAGCAAAAATCCTAAAGGTGATATCTAATGATTGAAGTTAGGGAAACAGCATGTTAAAGCAGCATTCAAGAGCAAGTGAAATAGTGTGTGAAGAATTTTAAGAGGTGAATCATTTGATCAAATTCATTTTCAAGTAAATTAGTCAAATACAATGAAGACACATCTCTACAGATGATAAGACTGGAGATGAGAACCCAGCTAGACTATTCCAAGAGAGTAGCAGAGAAGAAATCCTGGGCTGGTATTGTGGCTTAGTGGTAGAGTACTTGCCTAGCATGTGTGAGGCACTGGGTTTTATTCTCACCACTGCAAATAAATAAATAAGTACTTCATCAACAACTAATAAAAATATTTTTAAAAAGAAGAAATCCTAAGGTATACTAGGATAGAGGAGAATGGATTTAATAGATACAGATAAATTGGTGGTCGTCTTAGTGCCCTGTTTGATGTATGGGGTAAGGCAGAGGGAAGTATCCTTAGTAGGCTTTAGAGATTGAATAAAATGCTAATATTTAAGGTAGAGAAGAGAGAGTAGAAGTAACTTTTGTGACTGAGATAAATTTTGAACATAGTAAATTTGAATTCTCTATAGGATAGCCAGTTGAATAGATGTCTAGCACCCCTTTGATTGTCTGAGTCTCAGGATTAGGGAGGGGTCAGGCTTAGGTCAGACAGGTTCATAGTGGGAGTAACTACTCTTTGTCCTAGAAAGCATGAATTGTAGAGTTTTAGAACCCTTCCTTCTTTACTGCTTTCTCTAGTGTTCCCACTAACCTAGAAGATTTGCTATAGTATGCTTTCTCTATTTTTTTTTAAAGTTATACAAACACAGTTGTTTTTAACCTGAATCTAACATGAGAGAAGATAACACAATTTAAACTAAGGCAAAAACAATTGACAATAATGCTTTTAAAATGTCAGTGTCTTGAAAGTTTAAAATATAAGTTGGGGAGCTATTGTAGGTTATTGTCACTAAAAGAGATGTGACAACCAAATATGAATTGATCCTTCATTGACTGATCCTGGATCATTCCTTTAGAAGATATTATTGGGATAGTTGGAAATTTGAATATGGACTCTATAATAGATAATAGTACCAGTGTTACACTTAAGTGTGATTATTTATTATATAGGAGAATATTCTTTTCTTCACGTAAAGTACCATAACGTAACTTACTCAAATTGGTTCAGTACACACAAAAAAATGTGTATGAGAGAGAGAGAAAGAAAGGAATAAAGCAAATTGAGTTTGCATTATAAGGGTTTCTTATGTGAAAATGTACTTTTGTAAAAATGTCTAGTTTTCTTAATATATTTTTACATATGTTTGCAAATTAGAAGTTAAACAAGATTGTATTTATTACATGTTTGTGCTTTTCTCTATTGGTTATAGGAAATAATTAAGACAAAACAGCATGCACTGTAAAGCAGTGAGTTATCATGCGTTCTTCTCTTTACAGCCAGAATTACTATGATCCATTATTGATAAAAACCCCTTTTTAGTCAGAATAAGGTAGATTACAGTCTCAATGACTTAACACAATCAAGGTTTATACTTGCTCACATCACCTATTCAGCAGTTGGGCGTCTGGAACATTGGACTCCACAGTGACCATCACAGGGAAATAAAGAGCTGAAGGGTCTTCCTTTGGTCATACCATAACTATAGAATGAAAACTAATTTTAATTTTTGTTCAGTTATAGAGACTTTTTTAAAAACTATTCATTTGGAATTTCATTATTCCCTTTTTAAATGATTTCTGACCTTTGTTTGACATGTAAAGATGATATAAATCATATAGTATATGTTATTGTTATAACATGTGTTATAGCATGTGTTCATGCCCTGAGGATCTCCAGAGCTGCTTTCATCTTTTGTGGAAGTGATGTTAACTGAACACATCAGAAATTCTTAAGTATTTATATCAAATACCCTAAAGATTCAACTGTTAACTTATAAGACAATGAAATATATATTTTTTATTATTTTTTTATTCACACAATTCATATAATCTTACATATACATACTGTCTGTCTCAGTCTATTTTTCCTTCTCCCATCCCCTCCCGTCCCATTTTCCTCTACACCATCCAAACTTCCTCCATTCTTTCTTTCCTATCCCCCCCCCCCCCATAACACCCCCATCATGTATCAGCATCCACTGATCAGAGAAAACATTTGACCTTTGGCCTTTTGAGCTTGGCTTATTTCACTTAGCATGATATTCTCCAGCTCCATCCATTTATCAGCAAATGCCATAGTTTTATTCTTTTTTATGGCTGAGTAATATTCCATTGTGTATATATACCACAGTTTCTTTATCCATTCTTCAATTGAAGGGCATCTAGGTTGGTTCCACGATCCAGCTATTGCGAATTGAGCAGCTATGAACATAGACGTGGCTGCATCCCTATACTTTGTTGATTTTAAGACCTTTGGGTATAAACTGAGGAGTGGGATAGCTGGGTCAAATGGTGGGTCCATTCCAAGTTTTTTGAGGAATCTCCATACTGCTTTCCAGAGTGGCTGCACCAATTTGCAACTCCACCAGCAATGTACAAGTGTGCCTTTTTCCCCAAATCCACACCAACACTTGTTATTGCTTGTATTCCTGATAATAGCCATTCTAATTGGAGTTAGATGAAATCTTAGGGTGGTTTTAATTTGCATTTCTCTAATTACTAGAGATGCTGAGTGCTTTTTCATATATTTGTTAATCACCTGTGTATCATCTTCTGTGAAGTGACTGCCCAGATTCTTAGCCCATTTATTAATTGGGTTCTTTGCATTTTTGATGTAAAGTTTTGTAAGTTCTTTATAAATTTTAGAGATCAGTGCTCTGTCTGAAGTGTGTGTGGAGAAGATTTTTTCCCACTCTGTAGGTTCTCTTTTCACATTCTTGATTGTTTATTTTGCTGAGAAAAAGCTTTTTAGTTTGAATCCGTCCCATTTATTGATTCTTCCTTTTATTTCTTGCGCTCTGGTGGTCATGTTGAGAAAGTCTGGTCCTAAGCCAATATGAAGAAGATTCGGGCTTCCTATTTCTTCTATTTGGCAAAGAGTCTCAGGTCTAATTCCTAGATCCTTGATCCATTTTGAGTTTTGTACAGGGTGAGAGATAGGGATTTAATTTCATTTTATTGCATATGGATTTCCAGTTTTGCCAGCACCATTTGTTGAAGAAGCCATCTTTTCTCCACCGTATGTATATTTTGGCACCTTTGTCTAGTATGAGATAACTGTACTTATGTGGGTTTGTCTCTGTGTCTTCTATTCTGTACCATTGGTCTGTCTATTTTGGTGACAATACCATGCTGTTTTTATAACTGTTGCTCTGTAGTAGAGTTTAAGGTCTGGTATTGTGATACCTCCTGCATCATTCTTCCTACCCAGGATTGTTTTGGTTACTCTGGGTCTTTTGTTCTTCCATATGAATTTCATGATATCTTTTTCTATTTCTGTGAGGAATGTCATAGGAATTTTTATTGGAATTGCGTTAAATTTGTATAGCATCTTTGGAAGTATGGCCATTTTGATTACGTTGATTCTGCCTATCCAAGAACATGGAAGATCTTTCCATCTTCTAAGGTCTTCCTCAATTTCTTTCTTTAATGTTCTGTAGTTTTCATTGTAGAGGTTTTTCACCTCTTTTGTTAGATTGATTCCCAAGTATTTTATTTTATTTGAGGCTATTTTGAACGGAGTTGTTTTCCTCAATTCACTTTCAGATGATTGATCACTTATGTAGATAAATGCATTTGATTTATGCGTGTTTATTTTATATCCTGCTATTTTTGCTAAATTCATTAATTAGGTCTAAAAGTTTCCTGGTGGAGTTTTTTGGATCCTTTAAATATAGGATCATGTCATAAGCAAATAGTGACAGCTTGAGTTCTTCTTTTCCTATTCGTATACCTTTAATTTCGGTGGTCTGTCTAATTGCTCTGGCTAGCATTTCCAGCACAATGTTGAATAGAAGTGGTGACAGTGGGCATCCCTGTCTTGTTCTAGTTTTTAAAGGGAATGCTTTCAGTTTTTCTCCATTAAGAATAAATAGCCTTTACAATATTGAGGTATGTTCCTACCATCCCTGTTTTTTCCAGTATTTTGAGCATGAAGGGGTGTGGTATTTTGTCAAATGCTTTCTCAGCATCTATCAAAATAATCATATGATTCTTAACCTTAAGTCTATTGATGTGATGAATTACATTTATTGATTTCCAGATGTTGAACCAACCTTGCATCCCTGGGATAAGCCCCGCTTGATTGGGGTGCACTATCTTCTTAATATGTTTTTGTAAGCGATTTGCCAGAATTTTGTTGAGGATTTTAGCATCTATATTCATCAGAGATATTGGTCTAAAGTTTTCTTTTCTAGATGTGTCTTTGTCTGGTTTTGGTATCAGAGTGATACTAGCTTCATAGAATGAATTTGAAAGGGTTCCCTCCTTTTCTATTTCATGAAATAATTTCAGGAGTATTGGTATAAGTTCTTCTTTGAAGGTCTTGTAGAACTTATGTTTTGTATTTCAATGGTGTCTGTTGTGATATTTCCTTTATCATCACCAATTTTAATTTGAGTTTTCTCTCTCCTCTTTGTTAGTGTGGCTAAGGGTTTATCTGTTTTGTTTACTTTTTCAAAGAACCAACTTTTTGTTTTGTCAATTTTTTGAATTGTTTCTTTTGTTTCAATTTCATTGATTTCAGCTCTGATTTTAATTATTTCCTGTCTTCTACTACTTTTGGTGCTGTTCTGTTCTTCTTTTCCTAGGGCTTTGAGATATAAGGTCAGGTCATTGAGTCGTTGACTTTTTATTCTTTTCTTGAATGCACTCAATGCAATGAATTTTCCTCTTAGTACTGCTTTGATAGTGTCTCAGAGATTTTGATATGTTGTATCATCATTCTCATTTACCTCTAAGAATTTTTTTATCTCCTCCCTGATGTTTTCTGTTATCCATGCTTTATTCAGTAGCATATTATTTAGTCTCCAGGTGTTGGAGTAGTTTCTGTTTTTTCTTTTGTCGTTGATTTCTAATTTCATTCCATTATGATCCAATAGAATACAAAGTAGTATCTCTACTTTTTTGCATTTACTAAGGGCTGCTTTGTGGCATAACAGATGGTCTATTTTAGAGAAGGAATCATACGCTGGTTCACCATACGCTGAAAAGAAAGCGTATTCACTCGTTGATGGATGGAATATTCTATATATGTCTGTTAAGTGTAAGTTATTGATTGTGTTATTGAGTTCTTTGGTTTCTTTGTTTAGTTTTTGTTTGGTAGATCTGTCCAGTGGTGACAGTGGTGTGTTAAAGTCACCCAGAATTATTGTGTTGTGGTCTATTTGATTCCTGTAATTGACAAGGATTTGTTTTATGTACATGGATAGACCATTGTTTGGGGCATAAATATTTATGATCGTTATGTCTTCTTGATTTATGGTTCCCTTAAGCAGTATGTAATGTCCTTCTTTATCCCTTCTGACAAACCTCAGCTTGAAGTCCACTTTATCTGATATAAGGATGGAAACCTCTGCTTTTTTACTAAGACCGTGTGCTTGGTAGGTTTTTTCCCATCCTTTCACCTTTAGTCTGTGGATGTCCTTTTCTATGAGATGAGTCTCTTGAAGGCAACATAATGTTGGGTCTTTCTTTTAATCCAGTCTGCCAGTTTATGTCTTTTGATTGACGAGTTTAGGCCATTAACATTCAGGGTTATTAATGAGATATGATTTGTATTCCCAGACATTTTGGCTTAGATTTGGTTTTTAACGTGATTTGGTTTCTCCTTTAATTGGCTTTTCTTTTAGGATTGTTCCCCCCTTTGATGACTTACATTGTTGTTGTTCGTTTCTTCCTCATGGGATATCTTGCTGAGAATGTTCTGTAGCGCAGGCTTTCTATGTGTGAATTCCTTTAACTTTTGTTTGTCATGGAAGGATTTTATTTCGTCTTCAAATCTGAAGGCTAGCTTTGCTGGATATAGGATTCTTGGTTGGCAGCCATGTTCTTTCAGAGCTTGAAATATATTGTTCCAGGCCCTTCTAGCTTTGAGGGTCTGGGCTGAGAAATCTGCTGATATCTATATTGGTTTCCCCCTATATGTAATCTGTTTCTTTTCTCTCATAGCCTTTAAAATCCTATCTTTATTTTGTACATTAGGCATTTTCATTATAATGTGTCTTGGTGTGGATCTGCTGTAATTTTGTGCATTTGGTGTTCTGTAAGCCTCCTGCAGTTGAGTTTCCATTTCATTCTTCAGGTTTGGGAAATTTTCTGATATTATTTCATTGAATAGGTTGTTCATGCCTTTGGTTTGTATCTCTGTGCCTTCCTCAATCCCAAAAATTCTTAAATTTGGTCTTTTCATGATATCCCATAGTTCTTGGAGGTTCCGTTCATGATTTCTTACCATCTTCTCTGGGCAACTTTATTTTCAAGATTCAGTATTTTGTTTTCATTGTCTGAGGTTCTGTCTTCTAAGTGATCTAGTCTGTTGGTGATGCTTTCCACTGAGTATTTAATTTGGTTTATTGTTTCCTTCATTTCAAGGATTTCTGTTTGGTTCTTTTTCAGAATCTCTCTCTCTTAGTTGAGGTGATCTTTTGTTTCCTGTAGTTGCTCTTTCAGCTGCTTATTGGAATGGTCAGTCATTGCCTGCATTTGCTCTCTTAACTCATGGTTTGCTTCTCTGATCATTTTAATCATGTATATTCTGAACTCCTTTTCTGGCGTTTCTTCTACCATGCTGTCATTGGATTCTATTAGTGTAGAATCTTGATTTGTTTGGAACACTTTCCTCCCTTGTTTTCTCATGTTGTTCATGTATCTTCCCCTCTAGCAATGCAGATCTAGGGTATTATGGTTTCTGCCCTATAGGCTTATAGTGACCCTATAGTTTTCTGAAACCCCTTCTTTAAGGGGGGGATCAATATTATCAACACCCAGCACAGACAATATGCATCTGTAAACCAAATAGCCCCTATGAAGACTATTGTTACAGTAGTCTTTTTGTTACAATATTGTCATAATAAATAGAGGTTGAGTTCGATTATTATCTACAGTATAACAAACAGATTTGCAATGAGGACTGCAGTTTCTAATGGAGGACAAAGAAGATGGGGATGGGTGTAGGCTGTAACTGTCAACCGTGTAAGAAAAGAGTATGAAGAAATTCTAGATCATAGGAAGAGTGGAAGTATAGTCAGAAGAAGTCGGTTGTTAACATGAGAAAAGTGAGAAAAAGCCCTTGAGGAAAGAGGCAAAGAAAAGGAGAGAGCAAGAAAAGTAAAGAGATAAAAGTTTAAAAGCTATCAGGAGAAAAAAAATCTACACTATAACAGTCATCCACTATTCAAACCTCCCAGACTTTAGTAGCCTGCATGAGAAGTACCTGACAATGAGCTTCCAGTCTCCAGCAGGTGTCTCAGGATGGGATTTGCCCCACCTAATGACAATTTCCCCTTCTCGAATAATCCAAGATGGCTGCACTGGCTTCCAAACATGTTGGCAAATGGGGAGATGCAGCAGGGGGCTTGGGTACAGAGACTGTGTGTGGTGCAGTCGGTCAGGCTGGGCCCCTGGAGGTGGTGTGCTGTCAGTCAAGCCGGGGATCCTGGAAGCGGGGTGCTGTCAGTTGGGCTGCCAGTCCTGCAGCTCCTGGCTTTTTTTCCCAAGAGAAAGCAGCCAGGTGTAACCAAACCTGCGGATACTGTGATGGTGAACTTCCAGGCAACAGCAGGCAGCTGGTGATCCACTGGTGGTCTGCAGGCTCCACAAGCTACTGGCGGACGATCGTGCAGATGAACCTCCGTTGTTGGGCAAGGGGTAGGTAAAAGGCAGGCGATGGGCAGGCCAGAGGCAGGGAAACAGGCAAGAGATGGATGATAGGTGGCAGTCAGTGAGCAATCTGCACTCAACTATAGTCACTATGCTGGTAGACTGTGGGTGATCAAGGTAGACAGATGTGGCAAACAGCAGGGAATCAATGAGGAGTAGAGACTGCTTCACGGAGAAATAGATTTTCCTCTGTTTGAATCCTGAGTTATGGAGCAACAGGGAATGCAGCCTCCCTCTAGTCCACCATCTTGGATCCCTCCCAAGACAATGAAATATATTTCATCATTTATTATTACTGATAAATATTATTACTGATAAAATGCAGAAGAAAATGAAATACAGCTGGTATTCATTTCTTTCTTTGTTTTTTTTTTAAGGAAAGAAGCATTTAACCATTGAAACACATCCTCAGCCCTTTTTATTTTTTTGTTTTGAGACAGGATCTGGCTAAGTTGCTTAGGCCCTTACTAAATTACTGAGGCTGGCTTTGAACGTGAAATCCTCCTGCCTCAGCCTCCCTAGCCACTGGGATTCGGTGTGCACAATCATGCCTTGCTGATATTCATTTCTTGACCATATCTTCATCGCCAGTGAAAAAATATTTGTTGGAATTACTGGATTCACTTGCTGCAGATGAATGTCATTATCGTTTCATTTGTGGTAGTTGCTGTTTCTCCAAACTTTTTTCTTTTGGGAGAGGTGCACCAGGGTTTGAAGTCAGGGACACAATCACTGAGCCCCGTCCCCAGCCCTTTGTTCTTGTATTTCATTGAGAGACAGGATCTCACTGAGTTGCTTAGTGCCTTGCTGTTGCTGAGGCTGGCTTTGAACTCTCGATCCTCCTGCCTCAGCCTCCTGAACCCCTGGGATTACAGGCATATGCCACCTCTTTCTCCATATTTTTAATCTCACTCCAGATATCTACTTCCTGAAGAGAAGGAATGTTAAGGAAATATCTTATTATACTTTATCTAAATTTGAAGTTTCCTAGCAAAAATAAGTTACTTCTTTGTTACAAGTTCATTTAGGTGTTTGGATTTGTTTTTCTTAAAAGTTAGGCAGAAGATAACCTCTGTTTTTCACAGGTATTTAGTAAATTATTGATTTAGTTGGGAAGAAACTGACAACTTTCTCTGAAGCTTTAAAAAATATTTTTCACAGGTATTTAGTAAATTATTGGTTTAGTTGGGAAGAAACTGACAACTTTCTCTGAAGCTTTAAAAAATACAGGTAAGCACGTGGCTAAAATACAGCCATTTTTTCATTTTTAACCCGTTTTGTGCCATCTTCTCAAATGTGGCTCACCTATAAAAACTTAATTGAGAGACAAATGTACTATTTCTGACAGCTTTGAAATAATATTTGAATATTACACTTGCAGAATTGAGAACTTGAGACTTAGTGGGTTAACTGGAAGAACAAGTTTTCTATCTTTTATTTCATAGACACAAAAAAAGTGTTGGGCACAGAAATACCCACAATTTTAAGAGCATTTAATTTTTGAAGTGATGTTACCAACAAGTTAAATTTTAATGTAGTGTTACAAGCTTTTTATGCTAAGTAAAGACATTTTTAAAATATTATCATTTAAAAATCATTTTTATTAAAGAGGACATTTTAATATCAAAGGAAAGACCTAACTTCAGAATTAAAGACAGCCCTTCCATGTTTGTACTTGATATCAATACATTAAATATTGACATTTATTTCTCACATTATCTTTTATTTCTCGTTTCACCATGTTCTTTTATAAACTTTAATTTTCATGTTTGTGTGAAAAGCCTGATTGTGAACAATAATTCTATGATGAAGTTTGAAATACATATTGCGTAGAGGAGCTTTTGATTTTGTAGGCAAGGTTTTTGTGTGGCAGACACAAGACTGGGAAACGAGGTATTTTCATGTGAAGTATGTTTTGTTTATATAAGCAAGGAATCCTCAGCTTTTTTCTAAGATAGCAAGTTAGTTCGTATGCATGATGAAAACATTGTTCTGATAACACTGAACATACAAATTCATCTACAGTGTTTATAATTAGAATTTTTGAAGTACACACAAACAGGTTTCTGTAGCCATCAATACCAGGTAGCTCAGTAAATTAAATATGAACTTTTGTCTAGAGCTATCTTGATGTCTTCTAAAATTGTCAGGTATTCTCATTTATGTTGTGAATTCTAAAATGGGTTGTGACATTTGAAATTCACTGCAATTTGTTTTGTGGTTGATGATAATACTATTTTGCCATTTGCAGGATACAAACTCTCACTCATCTTTTAACTGTTTCATCAGGCAACTTCTTATATGAAGGGAAGAGGATATAGTTTATCAGAAAAATATAACTATTGCCCATTACACCCCTGATTTCATGGGTGAAGAAAGATGTTAAAAAAAAAAAAAAGAAAAAGAAAAGGCTTCTCAAGTAACAGAAATTGAAAGTTTCCCCCAAAAGTTGAACTTGTGATTAATTTTGGTTTGTGTCACTTGAAAAGCACTTATGATAGGCATTTCATCAATTTGTCTAAGCATTTCAACAAATAACCTTTTTAAAGAAAAATAATACATAAATAATAGTATAGAGGTGATCAAATGTGGTGAAATCATACAAGTAGATTTTGAGTACTGAGCAAATCACTAAGTTCTGCTTACTTGACTATAAGTTTAGTTAGAGTTGATGCTTTAATTTTTTAGTAGGCTGAATTTGAGAAGGTAATGACTGATATTCTTTTCATAATGCATAATGTAGAACAAGAAACAGTGTTTTCAAATGGTAATTATAACACTTTAATCTCTGAAAAACAGACAGGAAATTGTATAGTCTTTGCTGCTAGAGGCTATAAAATGGAATCATTTTATAATTGTCTTCCAGCAAAGAAAAGTGTTGCCTGTTGTGACAACCACCACTGTTAACCTCATTTCAGCAGTTTGACTACCTTAGATACTTACACACATAACTGGATCTTTAACCCTTGTCTAACATCTTACATATCTTTTTGTTGTTGTTGTTTCTTGAACTTTTTCTTCCCAGAGACTGCCGAAGCCTATTCTCTCAACTCAAAAGTACTTTATCAACAAGTTGTCAACAACTTTTGAAAAATGCTAAACTTATACCTATTCTCAGAAGTAGAGATCTGTACTCCTCAACCTCTTCTATATGCCACAGTAGCCACTTTCTTCTCCACTTTTATTCTTTGCCTTTGCTGCTGGAGGTAGCTTTTGTAATTTTGATTTGTCATTCTGGACCTTACTATAAATTATGTTTTATCATGGGTCAGGCTTACTTTTCTTTGAAAAAACAAAACAAAACAAACTTGCATATTACCTTAATCTCTCATCAATACCAAATATACAGAACTCCAATTCTCTTAATTTTTTAGTGCTCACCACCCACCAAAAGAATTGCATTTTTACTCTTGGACAAAGTATGTGGTACGTACCTGTAAAAGTAAATTTTTATCTCCTATTAAAAAACATTAATGATAACTTCCATGAATACAAATTGCTTCTGGTTTGCGTAGTTCTGAAAAAAACAAAGGGGGGTGTGATGTAAAAATCTAGACAAAAAAATCCTAAAACTAGCAAAATCACCATTAGAAACATTATTACATATTAAACTGTTAAGTCTGGTGACATATTTATCCTCTTATAATAGTCACAATAAAAGTCTCGACTTGGATCTGTTTCCTTGTAATACTGTGCCTGTCTTCCTCGCTATCCTATGAAAATATTCTTTAATCTACTTAGGATTCTTTAAGTTATATTCTTGTCAGGTGAGAATCAAAAGTGATAATTTAGGATTTGGAAACTTGTTGCAATAAGTCAATATTGTCATTACTTTCCCAGTTTTGTAGCTCTCCAAAAAAAGTAAACAGGATTTTTAGTTCTGCCTTCAGTTAGATAACAGAACTAGTTTACCCCAGAGTCAGATCCTGTATCTTATAAAATTATTTTAATGAAAATGCTTGCTTTCCAAATAGAATATGATAAACACAGAATTGATTAATGCTTAAAAAACCTTTTATATTATTTGATAAGCCACAATTCATTAATAAAGAGAACAAGAAATTATTAAATCTTTTATTGGAGATTCCTTTTCCTCATGTGGTTCTAAAAGTGTATTACCAGTTTCTCTTACTGCCCTTTTCCCACCCTCTTATTTTTTATATAATGACCTTAGATTTTGACCCAATTCTTTAAAATTGGATTTTTATTATAATCTCTGTACTCTTGTCTCTTACCCTAAACCTATTTTATTTGATTTTTTAATTAGAAAATCATGCTATTCTTAGTACAGGTAAAAATCTCATCTGTGATTATCCAACTTGAGAATATATTCTTTAAAAAATAAGTTTTTGAGTCCATTGAGCTATGTATAAAACAATACTTGGGTTTAGTTTTTCTTTGGCCATTATCAAGAGTCATGCTTTTAACTTTGGAATGTGGGAAGTATCAAGCACTGGATACTAATTTCTCTGGGATTACTCTGGCTCTCTGGTCATGGTTTTTGGCATTACTATACAATAGGCATGTTTTTTTGAAGTTGGGCAAGTAACAGTCTTTCTGAGGTTTGTTTACTTTAGTCATGTATCGCCTATTTTTCTGCATACGGTTGTTATGGCTAGACTTGTTATAATTTTATGGACCATGGCAATTTTGTTGAGAGGATCATTGCCACAAAAGCAGGCCCTTGGAAAATTGGTTAATCTTTCCTTACCCTACCTTTGATAAAGGGAATTTTAAAGTATGACTGATGATAGGACAGTGCATTTGTGAATTATTTGAAGTACATACTTGCTTTCATCCTCCTTCAAGTACTTTTAGGTACTTCCCAGTAATCTCTGTAGACATAGTTAAGGGAAAAAATGTTGTAAAGAAAAATTTCTTGTAACCAATTATAGCTGGCTTCTATGGGGCAGTGATATTATTTCCAGAGTAATAATGGAATAATTTCTTTCTTCCAGTAAGAAATTTTACATTTTTTTCTCCACTTCCATGAGTAAGTTGAGGGCATTATCTTTACATTAGATATCTCTTGGTAATACTAACTAGGGTGATAATTGAATGAATGCTATTGATAATTAGTTGCTACTAAGAAATATTTATGGTTCTTTTTGAAAATTGTCCAGTTTCTTTCTTTCATGTTCATTCTCTTTTCTGTGGCCTGAAAATATTATGTGGTATTTGTTTTTATTACTTTATAATTTAGATAGTCTGTTAAATAATCTTTTTAAATTTCATATCCAGGAGAAGCTTTTTCTGCAGTTGTAGAAATTAATATTGACCTGTTTTAGCTTTCTGTGTAGTGTCTGCATTAGATACCAACTCATTGCCTTAAATGTGAATCAAAGAGGAGTATATTATTAAGTGATAAGACCCAGTTGACAGTAAGTTGTGAAAATATTCTTTGTAGAAAGCTCATATATCATACTGTGTAAGAATTACAAATTGCATCCTGGCAATTTCAAGTCTTACAAATGGTAGGTAGGACAAGGTCCAGTTTTGAATTTTTTTTAATTGATGATTATTTTCCATTCTGAATAAATTCTTAGCAAAGATAATTAAGAATTGTTGGCAAGTTACTAGTTATCTGTATTCTACTAATTGTCCTATAGATGGCATTGTTATATCTTGTCAACTTACATTTTTGCTATTATTGTTTCATCTTGAGCATTTTTTCATTTGATTGCTTGTGATTTATCAGACTAGATCAGATAATATAAAGCTCTATGAATATAATTAACTTTGAATAACAACTATTTTTCTCTTGAACTATAACCCAGAGTTTTAATTTTTAGATGTTTAGCTAGTTAACATGGAATACTTTTGAATTAAAATTAAATATAGTTACTTATAAATTTATTTTACATTTTTAAAGTGTGATTTTAAAAAATGTTTTGTAAAATTTTTATGTAAATTTATGTAGTTTTGTATCTCCAGCGTTACAAAAATTTTTTATTTTTTAAAGTGTTTTTGGGGCAGTAAGTGTAGTGGATAAGAGCATAGATTTAAAGTAAGATTTGAGTCTTTGTCCTGATGTCCCTTTTTAGCTATGTGAACTTAAGCAAATTAGTTAACCCCTTTGAAAAATGTTCTACTGTACAATAGTCTGCAAGATTATTAGGTAGGTCATTCACGTGCTGTTGTGTCCACAATGTCTGGCACCTAATAGGTACTAGGTTAATTTTTGCTGAAGTGAATACCTACTTTGCAAGAGTGCCATTAAAATGAAGTGATGATAAGAATGAGCTGCTGTTCCCATCAACAGTAACAGAAAATCGCTTGTCCACATAATACATAGAACTGATTTTTTTCCTTAAACTCTTTTCTCACATTTTTCAAGATTTACTTGCCCCATCCCTATCCCAAAAGTTTTCATTTTACTTTCATTTTCTGATATTTCTTGCAGGCCTACACCAAAGGCCTTTCTCTTTGCTTACATTTTTTAAGCCAGTATTTTTGTCATTGTAATTTCATACATCTTATACTCTTAATATCATCGAGTGAAGAGTTAATAATTGTTGTGGGATTTTTTTTTTTTTTTTTGTAGTGGAGATTGAATCCAGGAGTGCTTAACCACTGAGCCACACTCCCAGCCCTTTTTATATTTCATTTTGAGACAGGGTCTGGCTAAATTGCTTAAGATGTCAGTCACTAAGTTACTGAGTCTGGCTTTGAACTTGTGGTCCTCCTGCCTCAACTTCCTGAGCCACTGGGATTACAGGCGTGCACCACTGCACCCGGCAGTAATTGCAGTTTTTAAAAGAAAATATTTTCCAATGCTATTAAGCAGTTATTTTGGCCACTTACCCAGGTATTTCATAAATGTAAAGTGGGGAGGTGAATACCTGTCTGGCAAGAATCTAGTGAAGATTAACATTTATATAAGGTAATAAATAGAGCAGAATGCTGGCATATAAAAGGTACTCAACAAATGATGCTATTAACAGTCTCAATGTTAATAGTTTAAAGCATGCTTTTTTCTATTATATGCATCTCAAAACTGTTAAATAATACCTGAGAGTATTACATTGATTTTACATACATTAAAATCTTTAAAATAATTATGTGAACTGGATACTGTTATCCTCACTTTATATCTGGGGAAAAATTCAGAGAGGCCAAGTTGCCCAAAGTCACTCAAATAGTAAATGGAAGAATTATAATTCTAAAACCTCTGTTCTTGCCACAGTTCCATGTTCTTTTGAAGAATATTTGTTCTTGAGGCTGAGTTAAGAGAATGTATGTCTGTCCTATGTAACTTTTGGTTCCTGTTGTCTGTTCATTTCCTATGTTCCCACTCCGATTTCCTGCTTTATTTTTCCTCTACTTTAGAAGAGAAGTAGACCAAATAGACCAAGAACACAGTATTCTAGACCCTGTTTCCCTGACTTATACATAATAGATTTATTTTAATCTCCTGCTTTGCTCATTTTGCTAGGTATCATTTTTGAACTTAGTGTGACTTAATAATTTTCTTATGACTCATGATTTTGTGGGTCAGAAATCCAACCTGTTTTAATAGAATCATTGACTTCTATGTTAAACTACCAAGGAGTGTCAAGGATAGAAAAGATCATTTAAGGATCTGTGGAGAAGAATGGTGGGTCAGAAATGGTCAAATGGCAGATTAATTTTGATGGTAGAGAGAGGTTCGAGATTCAGAACTGGGATGAGAAAGATTTCAGTTAAGGACAGTTCCAAGACTTTTGGCCAAAGCAGCTGATTGAATGAGTGAAGAGTATTACAGAAGGAGCTGGTACAAAAGTAATTTAAGGAACTCCTTTTAGAAATGAATATGCAAAAATTGCATGGATGTGAACCTAAGGAAAGAGGCAAGGAAAAAATAAAAAATCAAAGTGGTATTTAGATTTCTTGAATCAATATAAACCAAATAATCTCCCATTATCAAAGAATTTACATTCTTTTCATTGGTGACAAATTAATGTCCTTAGAGACCACATTCATCCTACAAACTTGTTTTCCTTTACCTATACAGCTTTTTTCCTTAAAAAGTGACCAAAATTTAAAGAAACCACATTTTTAAAAAAGAAGAAAAGGGAAGGCAAATTTTCAACTCCTGGCCTTATGACTGATACTCCTAAGTGCCTACAGTCAAGCGGATTTGATGCCTTGGGCATTCAGTCTCCAGATTCCTGCTTCCTGCCCTTTTAAAAAATGTTCATCCCAGAGTGACTTCACATTCTCTGTAGTTATATTTGCTAGCAACCTCTTCTTTAATATGAATGTGCATAGCATGCCTTAAGTTTATGAACTCTAAACACAGATAACTCAAGGAAAAGAGCCCTTCTTGATCAGGTAATCCTGTTTTGACTGAAAATTAGAAAAACACTTTCTCAAAAGCCAATTTGGTTGTATGTCATATATGTGTATGTGTGGAAAAGTGCTCAACAGGTCTACAGTTCAGTTCAGCATAACATGTATTCATCATGTAAAACTTCCTGGCATTATGGTAGATACTAGAAACATAAAAATAAATGAAAATGACCTTGTTCATTAAGTAGTACATAATCTAATACAAAACCTAGAATTTTTTTAAGGTATTTAATTTTTTTTTTTTTTTAGTTGTCAATGGTCTTTTTAGAAATTTATTTATTTATATGCAGTGCTGAGAATTGAACCCAGTGCCTTACACATGCCAGGTGAGTGCTCTACCACTAAGCCACAACCCCAGCCCCCAAACCTAGAATTTTATTAATAATTACAATGCAGTGCAAATGCACATATAGAAGTGCACATTAGATACAGAGGTAGCACGAGATTGCCAAACAAATTAGAATTTTGGAAGAATAACTGGAAAGTTTTTGGTTTGTTGTTATTGTTATTGTTAGTTTGTTTTTTCCTGAAGTGGATGTCGCTGTTTCCCAGGCTAATCTTGAACTCCTGGGCTCAAACAATCCTCCTGCCTCAGCCTCCAGAGCAGCTCAAACTATAGGCAAACTACCTTACCTGACTCTGGAATTTCAGTTTTAACAAATGCATTTTTAGTGGAAGGACATATTCTGGTCTTCAGTAACATTTGAGAATTTAGAAAAGTCATGTTTGTAATTGTTCATTTGTGTTTGTTGCTGTCTGTAAAGCAGTAAAAAAATGATCAGCTGTAAATGAAAAAAGAAGAAGGGACTGGGGTTATGGCTCAGTGGAAGAGCGCTTGCCTACCATGTGTGAGGCACTGGGTTCAATCCTCAGCACCACCTATAAATAAAAAAAATAAAGGTCCATCAACAACTAAAAAATTTTTTTTTTAAATTAAAGGAAGAAGAAGAAGAATAACTGAAGCAGTAGTTTTAAAGATAGAGCCGGATGATCAGTTTAGAGACCACTATTATATTTAGTGTTGTCTATGAAAATTTGTGTAGAGATTTGTGATAAGTAATTGCATTTGTGGTAATAATAGAAATAAAGTTATATGAAATAGATAACACTGTTACTTCCTATTGTATAAACAGAAATAGACACTGTTGAAGGTAGGTGGTGAAGCCTTTTAGAGAGAGGCAGTCTCAATCAGTGGTTTTGTCTTTAGGAACTTTCTCATACCTCCTTTCCCTTCCTATCACTGGATGCAGTCTTGAGTTTTGTAGGTCTGCAACCATTTATAACGTCCCTGAGTGAAGTTATCACAAAATATTGCAACCACCAAGTCTTTGTAGCTTCCAGTCTTTCTTTGAATGCTTGTCTTGACCAGTCCTGGTTCTTTCCAGTGTTATTTTAGTCTATATTTTAATGTTTCAAAATTCTTTGGGGAAGATGGACTTTTTTAAAAGTTCTTAAGCCATAGAAATAAAACTTTCTTTTCTTTAGCTTCAGTTTGTCAAGTTATTTTTGAAAATAAACTCTTGTAACTTTATGATGTAAAGTTTAGTGAAAGATAATTGAGCATCTTATTCTTAGAGGGAAGCAGTGCCACCTAAAGGGAGTAAAAATTGGTTGGGTAGAGCAGAATCTTAATTATGAAACATTAGCTTAAGGAGCCTTGTTACTGTAGTAGGTAGCCTGTAGCTCTCATGATCTGAAGAAACTCTGGTTTACAATTAATTGATTTTAAGAGAAGTGTGATTAAGAAGAAAGATTCTGATATGTGGAAGGTACTGGTTAGTAAAGCTGAATTTGAAAAGCAAGATTTTACTATATATTGGATTGCACTTCATATTGGTAAAAGGTAATCCAAAACCAGATATATTTTAGGCTAGATGGAGGTATTTACACCATATTTCTAATGAAGCATAATGTAGGCTTGTTGAATTCTAATGAAGCATAAATTGCAACCGATTATTGCCTTCCTAGTTCATACAGATAAAAATTGTCTCACACGTTTTTTCTTTAACTCAAAGAACAAATTTTACTTTCTCTGAGTGTCGGGAGACTACTTGCTATTTATATTAAAAGTCTGACTTTACTACTATTGGAAGTATCTTCTTTTTTCTACCTAGGTTTGTTTTTCTTACCCAAACACTATAATAAACCTTGCAACTGGAAATTCTCAGGCTTATCAGAAGTAATCATTTTTAGTTCATCATACAGTTTCTTCATAGTCATTAAAAAAACTGATTTTAAATAAGAATGCCCAGCTTTATTGATAGAACAATTTGCGATTTTAAAGATATTCTTCCAGTATCAAGAGCCTAGGAATAGAAGAATAAGAATAGCAAACTCAACTTAGTACAGGAATTCATGTAATTAAAAATATAGGAATTAAAACTTTTAAATGGAGGTAAAGAGTCAAGAATAAAAGAAAATGACAAAGAAGGATAGTACTTAATTCTGGAAAAACAGCAGTATTTAGAATAATGGTTTCCAAAGTGGTGTATGTATACCTGTATACTGAAAAAGATGTAGTAGGGTGGGCCTGGGGGATGTGCAAGATAATTTAGCTCCATGTGAACAAAAAATTATAACTTCCGGCTATGCTCATTTTTTATCTCATCTTTTAAAAAGTGTCTATTTTGTAACTTAAACATAGCACACATTGGGCATGTAAAGACAAATATTTATTGAAAGAAATTATTTGGAGACTAGTGTTTTAAAGCATACTGAAATGAATAGGGGCTTTAAAGTCAGATAAATATAATTTTTAAAATTCTAAGCATAGTTAGGTACAAGCTTTCTAACCTTGGCAAGTTATTATTTCAAACCCTTAGTTTCTCCAAGTATTAAATAAAGTAGTTTTTACTTTCCGGTGAATTTTTTCACCATTTTAGATAAGATAATGAATATGTAAGACTGTCTAAAGTTTCTCACCCTTGTGGAATATAGAAAGAAACAATTTGAGGTCACAGCATATTTGTTTGGGGGATGAAAAATCAATCTTCATATCTGTTGCCTGGACATTTTTCCTGTGATTGCCTTTTATAAACTGCTACTATTTTCTTTCAATAAAATTGTATTTGGTGTTCAGAAAGAGCAGTGAAGTCAGGACACTGGGTTGCTTTGCAACTAACTTTGAAGGTGTAATCTTGAACATTATTTTATCTTTTTGTTTCCTCTGATGCGGTAAAACAAAGGGACTGGATTGGACTTGATAATTTGTAAGATGCCCTCCTTTTTTAAAATATGAGTGTTTCCATTCAGAAACTCTGATATTTTCATGCCTTAGGCATCTAATAAATTTTGTGTTCTTTGTAGAAAAGAGAGACAGATAGAATTATATTGAATGTAATTGTCATCCTCGGGTAAGTGAAAGTCTTAAACTGCGTGGAGGTGACATTATGTGAGATTGCTTACATAGCATGATTGCTTTCATATTTCTTTTTTAAAAATTTTTTTAGCTGTAGATGAACACAATAACTTTAATTTATTTATTTTTATGTGGTGCTGAGAATCAAACCCATTGCCTCAAATATGCTAGGCAAGCACTCTACCACTGAGCTACAATCCCAGCCTGTTTTCATATTCCTTTTGAGAAATTTTAGTCAAGTTCGAAGTTAGAGCTAATTAATACAATCAAATCATAGTGTTTGTTTTTGAATTCCCAGAAATTATTTCTATGTGACTGATATAAAAATAATTTAAAATTATATTTGGTTATATTTTTATTTTATTTTTTAGAGCTTTATAGTTATACATAGTAGTTGGGTTCATCCTGACAAACTCATGCATGCAAGGAAATTGGTTTCAGTTCATGATCCCTCTCTTTTGCGTCCCTCACTTTCCCTCCTGTCTTCCCTCTCCTCTTCCATCCTCCTTCCTCTACATGTGGTTATATTTTTAATTAAAATATTGAACTAAAGAAGAGTGTTTAGAACTAGCTAAAAGGAGATTACTGTCTCCAAATGCAGTTTTATTTTACAACTTCATTGAGGTGTAATTTATATAATACAAAGTTCATCTTTTATATGTATAAGGACAACCACTTGTTCCAAAACCATTTGCTGACAAGACTACCTTCTCCCCCATTGAATTGTCTTGGCATCTTTGTTAAAAATAAGTTAAACATAAATATGAGGATTTATTTTTGCACTCTCCATTCTCTTCATTGATGTAGTCTTATACCTATCCTTATACGAATATCAATGTCTTGATTACTTTGTGTTATAGTAAGTTTAGAAAGGGGTTAAGTCCCTCCATTTTTTCCCCCTTCATATTGTTTTGGCTCTTCTAAGTCCTTTGTATTTTCCCATAAAATAAGGATCAGCTTATTTTTCTGAAAATCCAGCACCATGTTTCAAAGGATTGTGTTGAATCTATAGATCATTTTGATGAGAATTTACATATTAACAGCTTTAAGTGTGCCCATTCATGAGTATGGAATATTTCTCCATTTACTTAGATCTTTTTCACTTAGCAATGCTTATAAAAGTGTACAACTATAAATCTTATACTTCTTTAAAAAATTTATTTCTAAGTGTTCTTTGAGCTGCTATTTTGAATGAAATTGTTTTCTTAATTTCATTTTTAAAGTTTTGCTAGAACATAGAAATGTTGCACCAGGCTCAGTGGCAGACGCCTATAATCCCAGCAGTTTGGGGGGGGGATGCAACTGATTTTTAAATGTTGATCTTATATCTTGTAGCTTTGCTAATAAACTTGTTTATTAGTGCTACTAGTTTTTTAGTGGTTCCTTAGGGTCTTCCACATGTAGGATAATGTCATAAAGTGAACATTTTCACTTTCTTTACTAATTTGAATGCATGTAGTATCTCTAAATTATTTAAAAATTTATTTACCTTTTTTTTGGTGTTTAGTGCACTAGCTAGAATCTTTAGTATAATATTTAGTAAAATTAAGAACAGACATTCTTGTTTTTGTCCTGATATTTATAGGTCAGATGTAGACTTTTCATAGCTACCTTTTATTAAATTGAAAAAGAACCTTTCTTTTCCTAAGTTTTGACTGTTTTTATAAAGAATGGATGTTGGGTTTTGTCAGATGTTTTTTCTGTGTATATTGAAATGATCATATGGCCTTAGTCCTTTATGTTTTACATGAATAGATTT
>JAJEJO010000214.1:1772013-1820023 GCA_020662805.1 Glaucomys volans
TTTATTTATTTATTTATTTATTTATTTATTTATTTATTTATTTATTTTGAGATGAGTCTTACTATGTTACTGAGTTTGACCCTAAATTCCTCGGTTCAAACAGTCCTCCATCCTCAGTCTTCAAGTAACTGCCATGTTCCATTGCACCCAGCTCTTCCCTTTTAATTTTTAAAGGATCAGTAGTGATTTCTTCTTCACTTCTCTTTTGGACACCTATATCTGCTCTTTTATTTTCATTGTCATTCTGTATAAGAGATTGGCAGGATTTTTTCCTTTTTACTAATTGGCTGGTTGTTTTCAAGAATCAACTTGTACATTCATTGATTTTTTTTTTCTTTTGGTTTTTCTTTCACTCATTTTTACTTTAAATCTTTTCTCCTCCCTCTTCATTTAATTTCTTAAGGTTTGGAAACTGAGGTTCATGGTTTGAGACTATTTTTTTCTAACATAGGTTGAATATCCCTAATCTGAAACAATTTTGATTTTGGGGGATTCTGTATTTTTTGTCTGGGATAGTCAACAATAAAGTATATACAGGTATTTCAAATCCCAAAAAATTCCCAAATCTGAAATGCTTTTGGTCCCAGGCATTTCAGATGAGGGATACTCAACCCGTATAGGCATTTTTGAAGCTACAAATGTTTCCATAAATTTTGCCTTAGCAGTGTTCCATGAAGTTTGATAATAGCTTTTAATTTTTATTTAAATATTTAATTTCTCTTGCAATTTCTTCTTTGACTGATGGATTTTCCCAGATTTCTTTTTTATGAATTTTAATTTCATTCTTAAGTTGTCAGAGAACACTCTCTGTAATTCAGTTTTAAATTTACCAAGATTTCATTTGTAGCCCATCATGTGGAAAGTTTTGAAAAATGTTCCTGTTTGCCTAAAAGGGATGTATATTCTGAACAAGCATTAGTGAATTCTGTACATGTAAGCTAGGTCAAATTGGTTGATAGTATTGCTGAAGTCATTTACATCTTTGCTGATTTTCTCTCATTCTGTTTCATCATTCAGTTTTGTCAGTTGTTGCTGCAAGTATTTGACATTTCTTTTGTTTATTATGAATACTTTTACAAATGTTATATCTTCCTGATGTATAGATTCTTTTATCATTATGAAAAAATTCTGTCTTTAGTATTCTTTATCTTTAAGTCATAGACTTTTATTTTAGCCACTTGTTTTTGTACTGTTACAGTTTAGATTATCTTTTCTCTTTAAACTTAATTGTATTTTTGAATCTAAAATGTGCCTTTTGTAGAAATATATAATTGAGTCTTGCTGTTTTATCTAATATGAGTTCCTGCCCTTCAAGTGGTATAATTTATTCCTACCTAACACATTTATTGATATGATTGGATTTACTCTTACCATTTTCCTGCTTTGTTTTGTGTTATATATTATTTTAGTGTACAGTTAGTCAACTTTCCATTGCTATGTCCGAATACCTGAAAAAAAATCAACTTAGAGGAGAAAAGATTTATTTTGGCTCATCATATCAGGTTTCAGTCCATGGTTGCTAGGCCTCCTCACTATAGGCTGGTGATGAAGCAGAACATAAAGGTGGGGAATGCATGGCATAGCAGAGCTGCTCACCTTATAGCAGTTAAGAAGCAGGGGGCATAAAGGAGAGTCAAGTGACAAGATATACCTTTCCAGGGCAGGCCTCCCCAGTAACCTACTTCTAACTAGTCACCACCTCCTGTAGTTTCCATCATCTCTCAATATTGCATTCAGTTATGAATCCATCAGTGAATTAACCCACTGATGAGATCAGAGCCTTCATAATGCTATCATCCCAAAAGCCTCACCTCTGAACATTGCTGTGTTGGGGATCATGTTTTCATTGCATGGGCCTTTTGGGGGAACATTCTAGATCTAAACTGTAACATGTATCATTCAGGTTCCTCTGTATATTTTTGTGAAAACATTTTTTAGAGTTATTTTCGTAGTGATTGTTATAGGGACTACAATATGTGCCATAATTTATCATAATCTATTTTTATAGTGGCTATCTATCCCAGTATAGTAGTGCTTAAATATGACTCCTCTGTTGGTAAAAGTAGATTACTCTAGAGTTATAGTACTAAAGCTTGAAAAATGTATTGTTTTCTAAACAACCATAAATGTTTATACCTTGATTATTCTGGCTATTTTATATTTCTAAGCTATACTGTCAGTTCTAGTATGTATTTCCATAATAGTTAATTGACCATGTCAATATGTAGTGGAATATATATTTAGCTAAGTACAGTGTTGGAACCTATATTGGGTTTTGTTATGTGTGTTTCATAGTTACTTATAATGAGATCCCAATTTGCCCTTCCACCAGTTATGGTAATGGTATTTCTCCCCACAAGGCTTATAAATATGCATCATTTTTGTTTCTAATGTAAAATAGGCAAGTTGAACTAGCAACTTTATTCTAAAATTCTGTCATTCTGTCAGATCAAAAGTGTATGGAAATTATAATATTTAATTTGATATGTTAGTATAGTGGTTATTAAAAATTTACCCATTGACTGCTGGTTTGGGATCATATAGTATTAGTAGAAAGACATTTTTCAACTTTGGGCTGTTATTTTAGAGGAATTATAGTTTGGTCTTGGACTGGAATGTAGCTCAGTGGTAGAGCACTTGCCTTGCATTCATGAGGCCCTAGGTTTGATCCCCAGCACTAGAAAAAAGAAAAACCGGAATTTTGATCTGATTTCAGGAAGGAAAAGAAAAAAGGACTGTAAATTAGGATCTGTAAAATGCTGAAAGTAGAAATTTGTTTTTAACATCAGCTTAATGGTAATTTTTACAAAGAATTTAATTTTGTAGTTTAATAATTAAATCTAAGACTGAGCAGATTTTTAATTATCATTTCACAAGCCAGTGGTGAAAATGACCAGATTCCATATAGTTTACTGTAGATAAGATACCATCTGACTTTCATTTAATTTACCTTGGTCCCTTCTCAGCTGCATAGCATTTATGTTTTATTAATGGTTACTTTTCTTTTCTTTCTTTCTTTTTTTTTTTTTTTTTGGTACTGGGGATTGAACCCAGGGGCACTTGACCACTGAGCCACATCCCCAGCCCTAGTTTGTATTTTATTTAGAGACAGGGTCTCACTGAGTTGCTTAGGGTCTCACTAAGTTGCTGAGGCTGCCTTTGAACTCGCGATCCTCCTACCTCAGCCTCCCAAGAGCTGGGATTACAGGCATGCGCCACCACGCCCAGCTAATAGTTACTTTTTATGGGCCTGTTTAATTTTATTCAAGATTTGTTCAAAGGACTCAAAATTTCTTGTTTGTGAAAAAGTTCAACTCTGTGTTTTCTATGCTTAATAAGAGTATTTAGAATAGGGCTATTCTACTTGATAGGTCTCTATAAGAATATGTTCCCCTGTAATCCAAGCAACTTGAGGCTGAGGCAGGAGGATCTCGAGTTCAAAGCCAGCCTCAGCAACTTAGCGAGGCCCTAAGCAACTCAGTGAGACCCTGTCTCTAAACAAAATACAAAATAGGACTGGGGATGTGGTTCAGTAGCTTGAGTGTCCCTGAGTTCAATCCCTGGTTTAAAAAAAAAAAAAAAAAAAAGAATATATTCCCTTCCCAGCAAAAAACAAACATGGGACTGCAAATAGAAGCTTAACACATGAAGATCATAGTTTTAAGGTCACTTGATTTATATTCATATATGACACCCCATATGACCTCAGCTTAAATATATGAATTTACTCAGTGCCCGATTTCAAACTCTAACTTGCATAAATTTTTGAGTTTTTCATCTACTATATTCTCTAGTAGTTCCCACTTGTTTACATTTGAGTTTAACCTGGAACCATATGACCAGCCCTGTTCTTGGTATTATGGAAATTATTTTAATTATTGTAATTTTCTTTTAAAAATTGAGACCAAATTCTATCCTTAAGGTGAAATGATTAGAATGAAATAACTAGAAAGAATAAAACTGTCTGGCCAGGTGACTTTTGTGCACATTATAATATAGAAGTTCACTAAAGGAAAAGATTCTGAACTCAAATAGTAGAGGAAGATGCATATCAAGGAAGATGTGGAGCTTAAAGGATGGTAGGTGAAATTAAGATAGAGGTAGAGAGAATATGTAGAATTTGTTTAGGTGTATAGGAAAAAATAGCAATATAAGGAAATGTTTAGGATAACTTTTGGAAACAATAAAAGGACCAATCTGTCAAGAAAAGGGAGTTTATTATGTTGGTTAGGGAAAAATAATTAAAGAAAGTCTGTAAATTATGAAGAAGAATTAGGTTTAGAGTAGTAGAGCAGAAAAGGAAGAATTGGACTAATCATAGAAGATGACCAAAAATAAAACTTTATACCTGTAAGTTTGAGTTACTGATAAATGAGAGCAGTGATAGAAATTTTAAGAGTACCAAAAGTGGCTTATATTTTAGAAATATTTGAGGTGCTAACGCTTTTAAAGGTAATGATTACCTGGCATATTGATGCATTCCATACATTGGTACTATAAGAATTTATAATGCTAATAAGGAATCATCTATGAATTCTCACATAATAGAGGTCTTTAGGATGTTATGAAAATAAGTTAATTTCAAGAAAGTGTACTTTCACAGTTGGGAAATAAAAATAACCATTGGAAAAAGTGGATTCAGTAAAGAGTCAGATCAGTAATGTACAAGAGAGAAGAGTCTCAGAAGCCAAAGGATAAGAGTTGCAGAACAGGAGGACACATTCACCACCAAGTATCTAATGTTGAAGTAATCTCTCTTACCCCAATATCCCTATGAAATTTCCTCATTATACCTTAAATTCAGAGGTCATTCATAATCACTTCCTTACACACATCCCCAGTTCCTTTGTTCTCTTCTTTTCCTATGGTATAATCTCTTGAAGCTGGATGGACTAGAGAAAAACAGTAAAACCCTGATGACTGGTCTCACTTTAAATTAATGGCAATGGACTCATAATGCTATCCAGAAATTATACCACTCCTGGATGACTGTTTATACTCCCCCCCAAAAAAGCCTTTAACATCTCCTCCTCCATCTTTAATTTTAGCCGATAAACTTATTCCATTTCAGTGAGATTGAGCTGATCAGAAATTTTCACAAGTACCTGGTATCCTTTATCATCTTATTTATCAACCCTATGTCTCTCTACCCAGAAATACTCTGCCTTTCTTTCTGTTAACCATACATAAATTGTCCAGATTCCTAAAGCTAGCCTCTCAACTCGTGTACTAGGTCTCATTCCTCACATATACTCAAAGGTATTAATTCTCCCCTCACCTGTTTCATCTTGTTCTCTCCCCTTGAGCACTCATTTTCATAAAAATACAAACTCTGTTTTTTCTCTAGTTTTAAATGAAAAACCCTTTTCTTGACTCTTATTTCCTCCTGTGACATTCAAATTCTTAGTTACTCATTACAGCAGTCTATGCTCACTTTTTCTTTCCTTACATTCTTTCTTAAATTTATCCTACTTAAGAATCTGCACTTATATCCTGCTGATTTTGAAATGGGTTTTTCTCAAAGCCTTTAATGACTTCTTGCCAACTCCAGTGGTCAGATCTCAGTAGTATATCGATGGTGGTGCCTTTGTGATTAAAGATTCTTCTCTTGGCTTCTAGGACACTATCTTATATTAGAAATGTTATACCACCAGCACAGCCAACACAAAATACACTAGGGAAATTTCAAAGTTTCTTGTCAGTTAATTTCCTAGGACTGCTGTAACAAATTATCACAAATTTGGTGACTTGAAACAATAGAAATGTATTCTCACAGTTCTAAGGGCCACAAGTCAAAAATCAAGAAGTCAGCAGGCCCACAGCCCCTCTAAAGACTCTAGGAAAGTCTTTTCCTGATTCTTCCTGCTTCTAATGACTCCAGGCATTTCTTGGTTTGTAGCTGCATAACTCCAGTCTCTGACTCTATCTTTACATGGCCCTCTTTGCATATTTGTGTAGCTCCCTATTCTCTCTTTTATAAATACATACCATTAGATTTAAGGCCTACCCTACATCAAGGATAATCTCATCTGGATATCCTTTTATTACATTTGCAAAGATCCTTTTTTCCATATCAGCTCTCATTTACAGATTCCCAACTGACTTACTTCAGGGAAGCGGGGGGTCCGTATTTCAATTCACCACACCTAGAAATATACTCAGAGTACTGTTATCAAAATTACTTGCATTGAATTTTTTCTGTATGATCTTGTGATTATTTGATACACAGGTTCATTTGTTGTTTGTGCTCAGTTGTAGGATTTGCTTTGTGTCCCCTAAACAATAATGTTGACTTTTGGATGTAACATATGTGGTTCAAAAGTCAGAATTATATTATGAAAAATTCACTCAGAAGTCTCAGTACAATCACATTACTACCTTCCTTGTAAATTACCATTTCTTTAGTTTCAGGCTTAGCTTTCCTGATTTCCTTTCATGATCAATTACCAATATATATTCCTGGTTTCCTCCTTCAGTAGAGAAAATATTGCAGTCTGTATATACTTTTTGATACATTGGTTTTTTTCATATAATATATCTTGGAATTTCTTCCATATCAGGGGTTTTTGTTCTTTTTAACTGATGCATAATATTTCATCATGTGGATGTGCCAGTTTATTCAACCATTTCTTATGCTTGGGCATTAAATTTTTTGCAATTTAATTTACAAAGAATACTCTAAAGAATAACTTTGTACGTATGTCGTTACATGCTTGTTGTGAAGGGTAAATTCCTAGATTTGGGATTGCAGGGTAAAAGGTAAATACATACATAATTTTGTTAGATAGTGTTATTTTCAACTCCTTTTTGCATTCTAACCAGCCGTGTGTTAAAGTACCTTTTTCTCCCCAGTCACAACAACAGAGTGTCTTTAACATTTTTAACTTACCAAGTTGGCCAAGATTCAGAAGCTTGCTCAGTATAGTTTTAATTTACATGTCTCATATTAAGAGTGAGGTTGAACATCTTTTTATGTTTAAGAGCTATTTCAGTACTTAAAAGACAAAAAAACCTGGGCTGGGGTTGTGGCTCAGTTGTAGAGCGCTTACCTAGCATGTGTGGAGCACTGGGTTTGATTCTCAGCACTGAATGTAGATGAATGAAATAAAAGTCCATCAACAACTAAAAAATATTTTGAAAAAAAAGAAAAAAAAACCTGAGTGATAAATTGATTTTCAGCCCTACTTCCTGTGTTACTAATTATTATACTTTGGGCAATTTTAATTTGTTTTGGGGTTTTGTTTATTTGCATCTTTAAAATGGAGTATTGATTCTCACTTTTAAATGGGAAAGAAAGACTGAAAGGCAACTAACACATTGCACTGCACGTAGCAGATCTAGTCTTTTTCTCTCCCTCTGAACCTCAGAACATAGGCCTTTTATTGCCTGTACGTAGGCAGCCTGATAAATTTGTTTATATCTTTTCTTTCTGTAAAGGAGAATTTGTAGTGTATTGAACATTATGGGCATTACAAAATATTGCCTAGAGTAAGATATTTTATTGACTTTTGCTTTCAGATTCTGAACATTTCAATGTATAGCATTTATCTGTAGTTAGTAGCATTGGTTTTGAAGTTTGCAATCATAATCCACTCTTTCATTCGTTCATTCATTCATTCATGTTTTAGAGCAAAATCAGACTATTTTGAAAAAGAGTCAAGCCTATCTGAGGCTTCTGTGTAGAAGCTTATTTTGGATAAACTTAAGTTTTCTAAAATTATATTCTCATTTTTCCTGATTGATTGAATGATAAAAATATATTTCTGCCCTTACTAATACCAAATGTTTGCATTCAACTATGTACTCTTAGCCATCTGAATTTTTCAAGAAGTCCAATTTTGAGAAAATATGTTAATGGAGCATTGACTGGATGGTATTCTGTCCATTCCTCTGAATATTTTAATATTTGCTAATATTTGCTATTAGATAAACCATTAGAGATCTGTATGCATATATTGCATTATTTGGGCCCCTTGTAGTTTTATATGCCCTGAATTGTACTTTTTAAGAGATGGTTTTTAAAGAAGGAAAAATTCACCCAGAACAGATCTGAGTTTTTTAGAAGTGCAATCAAGGACTTTCTCCATTTTATCATTTGGTCTGCTTTATGAAGACTTACTGGTGAAATTTAGCTCAGCTTATAGTGTCTTAGAAAAAGTGTGCTTTCGAACATCTACCAATTGTCTTTCATTTTGTAAACAGGGCATTTTCTTCTTTGCCCTGCTAACCAGGAAACCTAAGCACCATTTGAGGGCTAGCTCTTGGAGTTTTGGAAAACAATATAATGTGCTTTTCTGTGTACCATTTTTATTTTGTTTCTCTATCTAAATGTATCCTTTGCTCTCAAATTTTTACATTTATTTTTCATCATATGTGTTTTTCTGATAAAATGGCACAACATGTATGGAATTGAGTAGAATGTGATGTTTGTTAGCATGTGTGTATGAATGTGTGTATATTTACACCCTCCATTTCCTGAGACAAACCCTTAAAGTTGTCTTAGATGCTTCACTCTCATTCTCCACATCCAAGCAGTCACCAAGTTTGTCTCTTGGATCTTTGTATGTTCATCTCTTTTTTACTATCACTTTGTTCTGTCTTGATTCAGGGTCTGATTGCTTCATCAATGTATTTTCTACTTATTGGTCTTTTTACATAGAGTTGGATGACTTCTGCATCTTCCATAGCATTGCTGTAGAACATGTTCTAATACTAGGTCGGTTTATATCATTCTCTCAATCTAAAATCCTTTTGTGGCTCCCTATAACTTTCAAGCACATTTGGAGTCTAACTTAGCACATGAGGCTTTTCCATAATCTGTTGACTGCCAATTTTTTTTAACTTATTCACTCTCCCACCTTTCAATTCTGTTCATTTTGAAGTACTTGAAGTTTCTTAAACCTGTTGTTCAGTTTCACATCATTTGCCTGTGCCGCTATTTTTCCCTCTACCAGAATACTCTTTCCAGTCTTCTTTCCTATTAGGCTTTCAGAATTAATTACAGATGATATCTTCCCTAGAAGTCTTTTCTTATCTCCTAACCGAGTGGTTATTAGTGTGGTCCTTGAATCAACAGCATCAATATCACCTGGGGAAACTGTTAGACATCTTGTGTGTTAATCAAGATCTACTGAATTAGACATTTTATTGCTGAAGCCTTGTAGTATTTGGACCCTAGTAACTTTGACATGTGTCAGAATCACCTGAAAGATTTTTAAAATACCAGCTCTCAACTTTGAAAACCTAGGGTTCAGTGGGTTTGATGAATTACACTAAAAACCCAGTTCCTTGCCCCTTCCTATATCTATACCCTTTGCCATGTAATTAAGCAGTTTGTCTTACCCCTATAAAGGCAGAGTATATCCTGGCCCTTGATTTTGAATTTGGCTACAGAACTTGTTTTGACCACTGAAATGAATGGATGTGACATCAACAGAGGCTTGAAAAGTACTTGGATTGAGCTTGCACGTTTGTGCCTCTGCCATCTCTGAGACCACAATAGTCGACTAGCTTGACCTATGGTTCCAGAAAAAGGTTGAGACACTGTTTTAAGCCAGTACATACCAAAGTATTTGGGTGAGTGGACTTTGATATCTCCAACTTGCTCGCAGAAATGTTCATGGGAATGCAAATGCATGTGTTTGCATACCCACACAAAGAAAGAGGGAGAAAGTGTGAATGTTAAAGTAGATGGGACAAAATAAAAACAATTGGTGTTTCTGAGTAAGGATTATGGCAGTTTCTTATACTAATCATGTAACTTTTTAAGTTTGAAATTATATCAAAATTAAATCTCTTCAATCTAAAAGATGTTAAAACATTTAAAACCTTTAGGATAAAAGTTCTGCCTATAAATTGCTATGAAAAGTTTCTAAATCAGCTTAATTTTTTATTTTGTTCACTATTAACAGCTTGTACAGATGGTCCCCTACATAAAATGGTTTGATTGTTCATGATGGTGTAAAATCAGTAGGCATTCAGTAGAAACCGTACTTTGAGTTTTGAATTTTGAATCTTTGCCCCAGCTAGTGATGTGCATAATCCTTTCTTGATGCTGGGCAATGGGCAGACTACAGTTTCTTATCAGCCATACCATCATGAGAGTAAACAACCAATACTCTACAGCGTACTGTGTTGCTAAGCTATGAAGTTCAATAGATGTAGGCATATTAAATACATTTTGAAATTACAATATTTTCAGTTTATGATGATTTATCTGGATGTGACATCATAAGTCAAGGAACATCTGTAATGCTTATGACTGTTATATATAGAACACAGTCTAATTAATTAAAATGTTTTTATTTTGAAATAATTGTAGGTTCACAGTTGAAAAAAATGTATAGGGAGGTCAGGCACAGCCTTTACTCAACTTCCTTCAATAGTAACATTTTGCATAACTATACCACAGTTTGAAAACCAGGATATTGATATTGGAACAATCTGAAGCTTGTTCAGATTCAGCCAGCTGTGCAAGAACTATCTAGGGTGGGGAATTTCATATAGTTTTGTGTATATATTGCTACATGTAACCACTACCACATTGAATGTACAGAACTATTCCATCACTGCAAGAACCACTCCTTTATCCTGTCTCTTTGTAGCCATACACCTGTACTCTCCATCTGTAACCCCTGGCAACCACTAATCTGTTCTCTATGGTGTTGTTCAATAATGTTACATAAGTGGAATCATACAGTATGTAACCTTTTGAGATTGGCATTTTTCCATTTTCCACTCAATGTAATTTCCTTCAGATCTCTAAGTTATTTTATGTAGTAATAATTTGTTCCTTTTAAATATTCAATAGTGGCATTCCATATTATGGACCTAATTGTTTTTCCAGCTTGATTTTTTGAAATCATTGCTTCAAGGGCTTAAAGCTGTGCCAAATTCTGTAGACAGAGCTGTTGTAATTGACATTAATATTTCAATGACAATATATAGCTTTATGTGAAAAGGGAGAAACAGGCTCAAAACTAAACAAATATAGTGCCATACTTAGTAAACTAAATTATGTATGTAAATAGCCAGTAGATAACTTTTTTAAGTAGCATCAATGAAGTAAAATCAAATGAAAATCTTAACTTGTACATACCTTTTCCCCCTAATTTTGTGTCAATCCATAATTATGGTACAATCCCATAATCATTTTTCTTTTCTTCTAAGATCTGTCCTTCAGGGACTTGAACTTGCTAATCACACCTCATCACCATTTCCTCTTCCACTTTTGCCTTTCAGACTCTTATTCATGAGATTTCCTTAATGAAATACCCTCTCCCTAATAAAAACTTACCTTCATTTCTTCTGGCAGAATGCCTTGTTCTTTTCATTTTAAAAGAGCTAGGAGAGTTAGGAAACTGGAATCGACCCTTGGACAAGTTACTTAACGTTTGTGTACCTCAGTTATTATTATCTCAAATTGAAGAAATAAAAGTCATACCTATGTCACAGGATAAAGATTACATGAAATAAAATAGGTAAATCTGTTAGAACAATACATACATTAAGTGCTATGTAAAATCATCCATTATTCTTGTTATGGAATTTATTACAATATGTAATTATATATGGTCATTATTCAGTATGTCATTTCTACTGGAATGCACTAGGATATTAATCATTTTTGTTCTGGCTCTTTTTTAAGTGTTAGATATTAGGTACATGATGATGAATACATACTTTTTTGAAAATCAGAAGCAAAAAGAAGGGATTAGCCCAAAGTTTCATGAGATAGTAATAAGAATACTTAATATTATCAGGTACAGGTAAAGAACTTCCTCAAATTCAGGCAATTCCTTATTCCAGTTGCAATTAAAAGTTTTACTTCTTATTAAAGTTTAGTTTGCTTTTTTGTTTATGTGTAGTAGTTGTGTCAAAACATAATTTGAAATATCTATCTTCCTATATCCCTCTTTTTTGTACTCAGAATTTTACATAGATTTGCTAAATAACAAAAATCACCTATGAGATGTTTCTCTTCTTAATCACTTATTTTATTAAAAAAAATCAGACAGCTGTCACATATTCTGCACTTGGAAAATCGCTAGCTATTATTCTAGGACTTGGTAAACCAAGAAACAAAAATAAATAACAGCATAAATGTTATTTTGAAAGTGTATGGTTTAATTGAAGAGTTTGTTCAGGTGCTTTTGCTGTATGGAATTATTACCTTGAAAATTATACTATAACACAAGGTCTTTTATTTCTATATTCCCATTAGCCTTCTGCCTCAGGATGTATTGCTGTTGCATTTTCTTTATTATTGTTTTTATAGAAAATTTACATTTGTTTAACTGATCATTAAATAAATTAGAAACCTTAGTTAAAATTTGAAATGCCATTTTTCCTAATGAACAATTAATGACAGAATCTAAAGAACTATTTTTTATTTTATATACAGAAGGGATGTGATATTTGATTTTATCAAAACCCCTATGTTATGATTAGTTCATTAATCACTGGCATATTACATAAGAAAAAATACATCCTATTAGGTCATCCTCAATTTATATGCATATAAATTTATAAGTTCTATAAAATGATATGGTAGAGAAGGGTCCATAAATATCATGAAAAGATTACTGTATGTAATGTGATTCAGAAATCACTTTTCTCCATTTATCCTTCTTTTCTTGTGAATTGAACTATTTAATATAATTTGCAACTTCAGGTCCTTATTAAGGAGCTATCTGTTCCAGGTTTGAATGATTTGTGTGTGTGTGTGTGTGTGTGTGTGTGTGTGTGTGTGTGTGGTGCTGGGGATTGAACCAGAACCTTGTGCTTGAAAGGCAGGCCCTCTACCAACTGAGCTACATCCCCAGCCCTGAATTGATTTTTCAAAAGTTTATTTTCCCTGAAAAGTTACCCTTGTATCCTTTTTTTTTTCATTTACTAATTATATTATTTAGTGATTAGATGATATGCTTCTCTTGAATTCATTTCTGGACTTTTGAAACTGATTTCAAAGGGAAACATGGCTTAGCAGTTTTAGGTCTGAAATTAAAAAAAAAAAAAATCAATGCTTACCTAACCATGAAATAATGGTATTTTGAACCCAACAAAAAGTTTCCTCAAGTTTTTTGTTTTTTGTTTTTTGAAACGGGGATTGAACTCAGGGGCACTCGACCACTGAGCCACATCCCCAGCCCTATTTTGTATTTTATTTAGAGACAGGGTCTCACCGAGTTGCTTAACCCTTGCTGAGACTGGCTATGAACTTCTGATCCTCCTGCCTCAGCCTCCCGAGGCGCTGGGATTACAGGAATGCGCCACCACGCTCGGCCTCAAGTTTTAAAGAACTTTTTGTTGTAGGAAATATACGCAGGGGTGTGAAGAGTATAAGGAATGCCTAGTACTCATTATCCAACTTCAGTTGTCAACCTGCTGTCATTTTAGTTTTATCCTTCTGCCCATTTCTTCAACCACTGCTCAGTTATTGTTACCATTATTACCTTTATAATTTTGTGGAGCTTGATAATATATATATATCTAGTCATAGAAATCTCAGCCTTATAATGGTATAAAATGTTTTCATCACATCACATCAGAAAGTTTTCATGTGTTCCTTTGCAGTCAGACCTACAAAGCATGGTAAATTGGCGTGTCCCGTCCCTGTCCGTTCCCCCCCCCCTACCTTTGATTAGTTTTGCCTGTTCTAGAATTTTCTGTGAATGGAATTATTCAGTGCATATGCTTTTAAAAAATGTTCACTTCTTTCAGTCAGCACATTTGTAAGATCCATCCATATTTTGTGTATAAGAACCCCCGTCCTTTTTATACCTGAGTCCTAGTATTCTCTTGTGTAAATATACCAAAATTTGCCTAGCCAGTCTCCTGTTGATGAATATTTAAATTGTTTCCAATTTTAGGGTCTGAGCAAAGCTTTTATGAACTTTTGTATATAGTTTTATGGATACATTTTACTTTCTCTTGGATGAATATAAGTAGAAGGAATGAAATAATCAAAATTAGCAGAAATCAGTGAAAGAGAAAACAACACAATAAAAGTTTTTATTTTTAAAAGTTTGATGAAATTAATAAGCCCATTAGCAACACTAATCAAAAATAAGAAACATACAATACCAATATCACAAATGAAAGAAAAAACTGCTACAGATGATACTATGTGCAAAAGAACGAAGAAATACTGTAATCACTCTGAAACTCTTTAAAAATAAAAGAAGCCAGGCATGGTGGCACACACCTGTAATCCCAGGGACTCTAGGAGACTGCGGCAGGAAGGATCACAAGTTTGAGGCCAGCCTTAGCAACTTAGCATGACCCTCAAGAAACCAGCACCTAAATAAATAAACAAATAAAGAGGGACAATTCCCAACTAATCTTATGAAATTGGTATAACATTGATAGCAAAACCTGGCAAAACATTGCAAGGAAAGAATCTTATAGTCAGTATCCCTCATGGATGCAGATGCCAAAATTCTTAAATATTAGCAAATCAAATTCATCAGTGTAAAATACATTATGATTAGGGATTTATCCAGGAATTTAAGATTGGTTTAATATTAGAGAATTAATTACTGTTATCTACTATATCAATAGAAATAAAGGTGAACAAGTATGTTATCTATACTGAATAAAAGAAGCATCTTTAAAAATCCAGCACCTATTCATAATGAAAGTTCTAGGTGAAATAAATCTGATAAAAGGTAGAAACCTACAACCAAATCATAAATAATGGTGAAATACTAAATGTATTTAAACCCCTAAGAACAAGAATAAGGAAAGTAGTTTTTGCTCTCCAGCCACTAGGTAGAACTGTACTGAAATATCCAGATTTGTGGGATGCCACTAAAGCAGTACGTGGGAGAATTTATAGCACTAAAAATTGATATTTAAGTGAAGATGCTCAAATCAGTAGCCTTAGTTGTCTCCATAAGAAACTAAAAAAGCATAGTAGATTTAATCCATAGTAAACAGAAGAAGGCAAATAAGAAGGATCAAACCAAAAACCAAAAAATAGTACGAAAAGTCAAGAAAGCTAGGAACTAGTTCTTTGAAAATGTCAATAAAATTAATAAGCCAGACTGTTCAGAACAAAGAAGGCTCAAGTTACCAATATCATGAGTGAGAGAGGTAAGAACTCACTATGCATAAAAGATGGGGAATATTTTATTTTATACTTACCAATTCAACAAGTTAGATAAAATGGACAGAGTTTTTTTTAAAGACATAAGCTAATAACATTCATCAGGTATATAGATAATCTTAATACCCTGTATCTATTAAAGAAATTAAATTTATAGTTAACACCCCCTTCCCACAAACCCCAGAGCCCAGAGAACTTCATTGATGAATTCTCCAGATCTTTTTGGGTTTTTTTTTTTTTTTTGGTTTTTGTTGTTGTTGTTTTGTCATGTGTCTCCCCACCCCCAGATTTATTTATTTTTAGTTGGTACATTATAGTTGTACATAGTGATATAATTTGTAGTTATATATTCATACATGCACATGATATAGCAATATAATTTGGATAATATAACTCCTTAACACTGCCCTCTTCCCTCCCCTGGCTCCCACCCTCTGGTCCCTTTCCTCTACTGATCTTCCTTTGATTTTCATGAGATTACACACACACACGCCTTTCATTTCCTTTTTTCTTTCTAGCTTCCACATAAGATAAAACATATGACCTTTGACTTTCTGAATTTGGCTTGTGTCTTTTAACAAAATGGTCTCTAGTTTCATCCATTTTCCTGCAAATGACATAATTTCATTTTTCTTTATGGCTGAATAAGCTCCATAGTATATATATGCCACATTTTCTTTATCCATTCATTCATTGATGGACACCTATGCTGGTTCCATAGTTTGGCTATTTATTGTGCATTTTGCTGCTGTAAACCTGGTTATGCATGTATTATGATAGCATGATGGCTTTAATTCTTTAGGATAGATACTGAGGAGTGGTACGGCTGGGTCATCTGGTGGTTCCATTCCTAGTCATTTTAGGTAGCTTCATATTGATTTCCATAGTGGTTGTACTAATATACAATCCACCAAGAGTATAAAAAGTGTTCCTTTTTCCTCACATTCTCTCCAGCATTTATTATTGTTTGTATTCTTGATGACTGCCATTCTAACTGGTGTGAGATGAAATCTCCATGTAGTTTTGATTTGCATTTCCCTAATTGCTAATGAACATTTTTTCATTTATTTGTTGGCCATTTGTATTTCTTCTTTAAGAAGTATCTGTTTAATTCATTTGCCCTTTTATTAACTGGGTTATTTGATTTTTTTAGTGTTAAGTTTTTTCAGTTCTTTATGTGTTCTAGATGTTAATCCTCTGTCAGAGGATTAGCTGGCAAAGATTTTCTTCATTCTGTAGATTCTCTCTTCACATTCCTAATTGTTTCCTTTGCTGTGCAGAGGCTTTTTAATTTGATGCAACCCCATTTAGTAACTCTCAGCATCATTTCCTGGGTTTTAGGGGTCCTGTTAATTCTACAGACATTTCAAGAAGAAATTATACCAATACCAGACAACTAGCTTGTCCAGAAAATTGGACAGAAGGGAATGCTTCCCTACTCATTTCATGAAATGAACATCATATCTTACCAGACGTACCAAAAGAAAAGAACCAGTTAGAGGCCAATAGCTCATGAATAAGGGTGCAAAAATTTTAAACAAAATATTAACTAAGTTCAGCCATATATGAAATAGATAATACATGATTACTGAATAGGATTTATTTTTGAAAGTTGCTTTAACATTTCAAAATCAAGCCATGTAATTCACCTGTTGACAAACTGAAACAAAGGGAAATGATTATCTCACCAGATGCAGAGAAAACATTTGGTAGAATCCAGCATCCATTCAGACAACATTATCTTTTATGGAGAAAATCCAGTGGATGTGCAAAACAAATACCAGAATTAATAATTGAGTCTAGTAAGTTTTCAATACATAAGATTAATGTACAGTATTCAATTATATTTTTGCATAGTAACAATGAAAAGTTGGAAATCAAAATTATTTCCAATTGTAATTGCATCAGAAATTTGAAATACCTAGTGATAAGTTTGCCAAAAGAGTAAAAGCAGCATAGACTTGAAAACTAGAAAACATTGCTGGGAAAAATAAAACAAAATCTTCATAAGTGGAGAGATATACATTGTAGATCAGAAGATTCTGTTATTAAAATGTCACTTGTACCCAAGTTGACATATAGGCTATACACTATACTTATAATCCAAGCAATTTTTTAGAAATTGGTAAGATGATTCCATATATAAATATGAAAAAACAACCTGAACAATTTTGGGCCAGAAGAGAACAAGTATGAACCAACAGTGCCTAATTGCAAGACTCATTGTAAAATGATAGTTATCAAGACAGTGTGGTATTTGTGATCAAGATAGAAGAATTGATTTATCGATCTCAGTAAAGGGTCAAAAATAGACCCATTTACATATGGTAACCAATGTTTTACAATAGTATGAAGTCTATTTGGTGTAGAGAAGATAGTCTTTTCAGCCAATGATGATGAAAAAATTGGATATTTATATCCAAAAAGGAAAAAAAATGATGCTTGTTCCATACCTCAAACCACATTAAAACTTAACCTAAAAGGGATTGTAGTTCTTAAGGGAAACAAAAATTCTAGAAGAAAATAGGACAAAATCTTTGAGTTTGGGTTAAACAAGAATTTCTTAGTTATAACACCAAAATTACAATTCAAGAAAACAACAAATTGGTAAATTAGCCTTAGAGGTTAAAATTAATCTTCTTTTCAAAAGATAATGTTAACAAAATGAAAAGGCAAGCAAAAGACTGGGAGAAAATATTTGCAAATATTTTGTATCTAAAGTATATAAATAATATTCTCAAAATCAATATTAAGATTGTGTCAACCTTTGTTCTAGATTTGCACTTACTGAACATGAAGTTATACCTGTTTGTCAGTTGTGGGTATGAATGTACTATGCAGGGGAGATATCAGAGTTGGAAGATGTGAATATCGGAGTCATTAGTATAGATGTGTTCTAAAAATCATGAAAGTAAATGGGATCAACAAGAAAATAAGGACAGGAAAATGGGACTAAGGAGAGGAATTAGAAAAGGATTCAGGAATAGCCAGTATAGTCCGAAGAAAACTAGAATATTATTGTTCTGGAAGACAAGTAAAGAATTATTTAAAGAGAGAGTAATTGTGTTGAATGGTAGGTCAAATCATACGAGGTCTAACAGTGTCGTTACTATGGTGAGACATTTGGTGGAATATGAGAATGAAAGTACACTTGAGCCAGGCGCAGTGGTGCACGCCTGTAATCCAAGCGACTTGGGAGGCTGAGTCAGGAGGATTACAAGTTCAAAGCCAGCCTCAGCAATTTAGCAAGGCGCTGTCTCAAAATAAAAAATAAAAAAGTCTGAGGATGTGGCTCAGTGGCCGATTGTCCCTGAGTTCAATCCCTAGTTACAAAAAAAAAAAAAAAGAAGAAGAAAAAGAAAGTACACATGGTGTAGGTTCAATAAAAAGTAGACAACAAAAGGAATTTTGCTGTGAAAAGCAACAGAAATGTTAAGCACTTGTTGGAGGGGGAGGAAGGTTTTTTTTTTTGTTTTTGTTGGTAGTAGGTATAGATAGATATTTATGCAGATTGGAATGATTCAATAAGGGAAATGTACAGGAGAGAGGAGAGTTGATAGTATGTATTTTTGGATGGGTTATAGTACAATAGACCAGGATGCAGATGATGCATAATTGATCCTTGACTTGTTGTTTATCGTCTATATATAGCCTTTCACAGTTGCTCTCTCAGGTACTTTAATTAATGATCTTACCTGTTTAGCTGGACAAATTTCGTAAATTATCTGAACTATATTCACACAGTTTGTTATGCTAAGTTTCAAAAACATAATGGTTAAACCAGTGGTGCATAAGTTCAGAGTCAGCCTTAGTAACTTAATGAGGCCCTAAGCAACTCAGCAAGACTCTGTCTGTAAATAAAACATTAAAAAAAGACTGGGGATATGCTCAGTAGTAAAGAGCCCCAGGCTTCAGCCCCTAGTACCAAAAAAAGAAGAAAACAAAAAGTTCATAAGGAGTGTGTCACATAAGAGTATCAAAAGTCCAAGTAGCCAGTTTCTTGAAAAGATTCTTAGGGCAGCCAAATTTCAGATGGTTAACAGGACCCAAATGGCTGACACTATTACATATTTTTATAATTTAATGTTAATGTAGAAGTCTTCTTATTCTCAGTTTTCTTATATTTTATATGCTTCAAAAAAATTTTCCATGTGTGTATTTAAACAAAAAGTTATACACTTCAAGATCTCTTGCTTTCTAATGATGTCAGATAATCAATTCAGATGAATCTGTCCAGCCCTCAAATGTACTGGTAAAAGAAAACTAAATTTTTAAGTTTCCCATTCATTTCCAAGAGTTGAAAGTGTGCCCTCTTGTGGATTATTCAGTAATTTCCACATAAAAAACGTTTTTCTTAGATATCAGGTTAAATTGTGTATTATCAAAATTGTTTTGCTCCAGGGTTAAGATCTAGATCTTAATGGTATAAAAACCTAAACCTCTCTAGAAAGAAATAAAATAGTCATTTGCTTTTGCATTTCTACTATCATTGTCAGAAAACAGTTTATAAGATAGAGTTTAACCTTTGTTAAGGGCTTATAGACAGGCTATTTCTTTTGCAATTTTAAAGAAGGTAAGAAAAGTTATCTTGGCACATGTAGTGGACGAGGAACCAAATTATAATAACACTTGGACATTTTCTACCGTGGACTCTGTAAAATTTTAATTATATCTCAGGGTTTAGGACTTTTTTTTCCCCCATGATGCAGCTTGTACTTTTGCATATTTTGGTATGATTAGACTTTGTGTAACTATTATTTAAGCCTAACTGTATTACCAGCTGGAACTATTTAAAGTGATGTGAAGCTGTGTTAAAGTCAGTTCATATAAAATGCATGTGAAATTGATTAAAACAAGGAAGAAAACTGATTCTGGAAATATATAAGTAAAGTTTTAGTAATTGTTATATTTTTCAGTAAAAATACATATTCTTTACACTGTTTTTGGAAAACCCTAAATCTCAACCTGATTTACTCATTAGTAACTTTTCTACATATAGTAGTACTCAGTAACGTGAATATATTCTATTACATATATGCACTACATTATGTATATTATGATACAGCTACATTGAGACCCAAAAATGTTATCCAGCATGGTGGCTGCAGCAAGCTCAGGGTTGCAAAAAAACAAAGTATGTGTCCTAAGAGAGTTTTAGAACTTTATTTTACATTTTTCTTATTTAGTGGAGATAATTTGGGATTTTAGAGAGCCGAAATATTTTAAAGGAATTGAGAATTTTCACAATGCAGCTGAATGGGAACTGTTTGTTTTTGAGCTAGGGTTTGAGGAAGATTCAGAAGTGTCTTAAACAGAATGTGAAAAATCTGTTCTTGAATGCAGATAGGGAAAACATATCTGAAGGTAGCTTGACTAAAGTATTCTGGTGCAGAGGTGCCACTCTAGGGAGTACCTGTGACCTATATAAAAAAAGTAAGTAGTACAACGTAGATTTATTTATCTACTTAACCCTGTATAGCTTTTGAGGGCTTATATCCCACATATTTCCCAAAAGAATTTGAGGCATTTTATAATGTTAAATGTAATATAAACTGGAACAATAAAAATAGACTTAAGCCTCCCCACACACATCAAAAAATATAACTCAACAAGGAAGAAAAGTGTTAACTATATATTCCACATACATGAAATTTGGGTTTATTTAAAATACTACTATGATCACATGGGTGACAACACAATATAAAGAACACTGAACTGGATCCAAACATTTGTGTCATAGCTAAGTCAGTTATTGGCTCAGAAACCATGAAAAAGCATTTAGGTTCTTTGAAGAACTTTTACTGCTTTCTGTACCTTTCATTGACTAATCTTTCTGTCATAACTGTGCAGGTGTAACTTGGTTTTCTTTAGATATGCCTCAGAATATAAAATTAGGGATCGAAGCACCTGAGTTCAAATTCCAGCTCTAATATATATTTCCTATTAATCCACGATTTATTTAGACTCTGAAACAGTTTTTACATGAGGTAATCTTCACAACCTTCTGTCATGGATAGGATAAAGGAAAAGTTTTGTGTATTTAACACATAAAAAGTGAAGGCCCCCCCCCCACATTACCTCACTTCTTGAGTCAGTTATTACAGCTTGAGTATCCCTTATCAAAAATGTTTAGGACTAGACTTGTTTGTGATTTCACATTTTTAAAATTGTTATCAACAAGTTCCTGAATTTCCAGCTTCCTTCTTAAGACATCTCCAACTAAACGTTACATTAACATTTTAATCTGAACAAGTCCAAAATTGGGACAATCATGGCATGTCAGTACTGCAGTATTCTTCTAACAGAACTTTCTACTTACATTCTCTCTTGCTACCACTCCATCTTCCTTACCACTATTACATTATTCTTAACTTGAGAGATTATGTTTGCTTATGTCTCGGAGGGGCAGGCATTAACATTATATAACAAACTCTCTTGTGGGCTCCTCATCACCTTACTGGTCACATGCTTTGGTCAATGTATTTATTATTCCTTAGAATCTGGCACATCACCTTTATATAGTTAATGCTCAATATTTGTTTCATAATTATTTAAATATAACAGAAATCTATGTATAGATAGCAACTATTCAAAGATGTTTTTCATTTTTATTAGTATGTATCAATACTTTTCTGAATCAGAAATATTTTATTATTAGAAAATGCCAAGCAAAGACTTTTGTATTACCTAGACTGTCATTTGTATTAAAATATTTTGAACAAAAATGAACTTATGCTTTGCACATTAATATTTTCAGTTAGCAATATGCCTTTGACATTTTTTCGTGAATTTTAAGAATCTTTACCATTGTTTTTATTTTCAGTGAATTTGATGCAAATTAGGGGAGGGATTAAAGTAAGGAGTAATCACAGTAAAATAATTGGTTCAGGTTTTGATTTAATGATTCTTTTCTTTTTTCTCCCTCTGGAATATGTATTTAAAACATTCCCATAGCAGAACTCAAATTTTGAAGGACAGACATACTATATGTATGTGTAGTATAACTTCTCATTTTCTGGTTGTACATGATGTAGAACCATGTAATACATATGCACATAGGATATATTTTTTTTAATTTACTTATTGATTCATTGAACACAAATGGAGTACAGCTATTGTTTCACTGGTTGTACACAAAGTAGAGTCACACCATCTGTGCATTCATGCATGTACACAGGGCAATGGTATCTGTCACACATTCTGTTATTAATTTTACCCCCCACCTGCCCCCACCCCTCCCTTCCCTCTATGCTAGCTATCTTTCCTCCAATTTTGCCATCTTTCCCCCCCACATTATGCATCATCATTCATTTATCAGAGAGACCATTCGGCTTTTGGATTTTTGGGATTGGCTGATCTCACTTAGCATAAGAGTTTCCAACATCATCCATTTACCTACAAATACCATAATTTTATTCTTCTTTATGGCTGAGTAATATTCCATTGTGTATATATACCACAGTTTCTTTATCCATTCATCTACTGAAGGGCATCTAGGTTGATTCCATAATCTAGCTATTGTGAATTGAGCAGCTATGAACATTGATGTGGCTGCATCACTGAGGCAATCTGATTTTAAGTCCTTTGGGTATAAGCCAAGGAGTGGGATAGCAGGGTCAAATGGTGGATCCATTCCAAGTTTTCTAAGGAATCTCCACACTGCTTTCCAGAGTGGCTGCACCAACTTGCACTCCCACCAGCAATGTATGAGTGTACCCTTTTCCCCACATCCTCGCCAACACCTGTTGTTGCCTGTGTTCTTGATAAAAGACATTCTAATTGGGGTAAGATGAAATCTTAAGGTGGTTTTGATTTGCATTTCTCTTATAACGAGTGATGTTGAACATTTTTTCATAAATCTGTTGATTGCTTGTAGATCTTCCTCTGTAAAGTGTCTGTTCATTTCCTTGGCCCATTTATTGATTGGGTTATTGGTGTTCGTGGTGTAAAGATTTTTGAGTACTTGGTAGATTCTGGAGATTAGTGCTCTGTCCGAAGTGTGTGTGGCAAAGATTTTCTCCCACTCTGAAGGCTCTCTCTTCACATTGCTGATTGTTTCCTTTGCTGAGAAGAAGCTTTTTAGTTTGACTCTATCCCAATCATTGATTCGTGCTTTTATTTCTTGCGCTTTGGGAGTCATGTTAAGGAAATCTGGTCCTAGGCCAAATGATGAAGATTTGGACCTATTTTCTCTTCTATTAGGTGCAGAGTCTCTGGCCTGATTTCTAGGTCCTTGATCCACTTTGAGTTGAGTTTTGTACAGGGTGAGAGATATGGGTTTAGTTTCATTTTGCTGCATATGGATTTCCAGTTTTCCCAGCACCATTTGTTGAAGAGGCTGTCTTTTCTCCATTGCATGTTTTTGCCTCCTTTGTCAAGTATGAGATACCTGTACTTATTTGGGTTTGTCTCTGTGTCCTCTATTCTGTACCATTGATCTACCTGCCTATTTTGGTACCAATACCATGCTGTTTTTGTCACTATTGCTCTGTAGTATAGTTGGAGGTCTGGTATTGTGAAACCCCCTGCTTCGCTCTTCTTGCTAAGGATTGCTTTAGCAATTCTGGGTCTCTTATTCCTCCATATGAATTTCATGATTGCTTGCTCTATTTCTATAAGGTCCATCATTGGGATTTTAATTGGAATTGCATTGAATTTGTATAGCATTTTTGGAAGTATGGCCATTTTGACAATATTAATTCTGCCTATCCAAGAACATGGAAGATCTTTCCATCTTCTCAGATGCTCTTTAACTTCTTTCTTTAGTGTTCTGTAGTTCTCAGTGTAGAGGTCTTTCACGTCTTTTGTTAGATTGATTCCCAAGTATTTTATTTTTTTTGAGGTTAGTGTGAATGGGGTAGTTTTCCTAATTTCTCTCTCAGAGGATGCATCACTTACAAATAAAAATGCATTAGATTTATGAGTATTAATTTTATATCCTGCTACATTGCTGAATTCATTAATGAGTTCCAGTAGTTTTCTGGTGGAATTCTTAGGATCTTCTAGATAGAGAATCATGTCATCAGCAAATAGGGATAGTTTGATCTCTTCTTTTCCTATTCGTATTCCTCTAATTTCTTTGGTCTGTCTAATTGCTCTGGCTAGAGTTTCAAGAACAATGTTGAATAGTAGTGGCGAAAGAGGGCATCCCTGCCTTGTTCCAGTTCTCAGGGGGAATGCTTTCAATTTTTCTCCATTTAGAATGATGTTAGCTGTGGGCTTGGCATAAATGACCTTTACAATGTTAAGGAATGTCCCCACTATCCCTATTTTTTCTAGTGTTTTGAGCATGAAGGGGTGCTGTATTTTATCAAATGCTTTCTCGCACATAGGATATTAATGCCCAATTCATTCTACTGTCTTTCCTACTCCCATTCCCCCCGCCCACTTTCATTCACCTTTGTCTAATCCACAGTACTTCTGTTTCTAACCCCCCTCCTTATTGTGAATTAGCATCCCATATTGAAGAAAACTTTCAGCCTTTGGTTTTTTGGGTTTGGTTTATTTCACTTAGTGTGATATTCTCCAGTTCCATCCATTTACTGGCAGATGCCACAATTTCATTCTTCTTTAAGGCTGAGTCATATTCCATTGTGTACATATACCACATATTCTTCATCCATTCATCTGTTGAAGGGCACCTCGGTTGGTTCCATAGTTTACCTGTTGTAAATTGAGCTGCTATAAACATTGATGTGGCTGTGTCACTGTAGTATGCTGATTTTAAGCTCTTTGGGTATAAACTGAGAAGTGGGATAACTGGGTCAAATGGTGGTTCCATTCCAAGTTTTCTGAGGAATCTCCGTACTGCTTTCCATAGTGGTTGTACCAGTTTGCAGTCCCACAATGTATGAGTGTACCTTTTTCCCCACATCCTCACCAACATTTATTGCTTGTACATTTATTGTTAATTGCTATTCTGACTTGAAACTTGGGTTTCTCTAACTTTCCTCACTCTTTCATTTCGTCAAATCAGCAACTCTCACACTGCATACCTGCCTGCCCACAATTCAAAAGGCATTTTACCTAAACTCACAAAATAATGTGCCAGGTACCCTTATGTTTCTGTTCCCTTCATCTCTCTGTGTTAATCTCAAACCACATAATTTATTTTATAATCTACTAATCAGTTACCATTTAGTTTGTAAAGCACTACATTAAAGTGGCAGGGGTTTTTTTAGTTGTTTGTGTTTTTTTTTGGTCCTGGGGATTATACCCAGAGGTGCTTAGCTTAACCACTGAGCCACATCTCTAGCCTTTATTATTATTTTGTTTGTTTGTTTTGAGACAGGGTCTTGGTAAATTGCTGAGACTGACTTTGAATTTGGATCCTCCTGCCCTCAACCTTCTGAGCTGGTGGGATTACAGGTGTGTGCCACCATGCCCAGCTTCAACTGGCAGTTCTTAAGCACCCATTAAAATGTTCTTTACCATTTAGTTACCATTTCATTCTGGGCACATTATTCCCCAATGCTTCAGTTTCATAAAACTTCAGTTTCATAAAAATCAGCTTCAGTTTCATAAAAATCAGTGTACTTTCATAGGCCAACCAAACATTATTACAGAGCCAAAAATACTTTATCTAGTTAGTGGTATATGCATTCATTTTTAGAATTCTAGGAATAGTGTTTCTTCATGAACTCTAGTCACCTTCCAAAATAAGGTGCATTTCCATAGATTATTCATAGTAACTAAAATCTCTGACTATAGCTAAAAGTGTAAGTCCGTTTCTACCATATGTCTCTACTATTCTTCAAATTCTTGGATTCCAATGAAATTATTATAGTTGAACAGTGAGATATAAATTTTTTTTGTCAGTAATCATCTCCTTAGTATACAGTTAAAGCACTTTAAACCAAGCAAAGGTTGTTGCTCCCTTCCACTTTCCCCTTTACTCCAGTTTTGAGTTGATGTAGTATTTAGATGCCTTGTTACAAGACTAAGAATAGCACAATCCTGTGGTTGAGTATACTAATTGTCCAGTTCCCATGTAGTGACTAATTATATAAGTCATTTTTAAGCTAAAAGCCCTAGCCTGGAGTTGAATCTGCATTAAGTGTCATTCATCTGGGACTTAGGGAAATAGAATAAAGTCACGTAGTCTCCAATAGAATCCTCTAGCATATAATTCTTTTTAAGTTCCTATCCCCTGGGTTAAATAACTAAACACTATTATTTGTTACTTAATCAGCTTGAATATGGCAGTTTACATGTACAACCTCGAGCTGTATATGAGTATACAAGTAATTGAATAAGGTATTTGGTTTTTGCAGCACTGGGAATTGAGTCCAGGGGCTATCTCTGAGCTATGGCCCCCACCCCTTTTCATTTTTAAATTTTTAGACTAAGTTGCTGAGACCTTGAACTTGGAATTCTTCCTGTGCCTTCCTAGTAGCTGGGATTATACTTGCTGTTAAATGTTAAAATGTTAACTTGCACCACTACTTGTAATAAGGTAATTAGTGATGTTCTGTAAATGATTTACATTCAGTGATTTCTTTCCATGAATACTGCTGGAATTTTCCTATTAGCATTAAGTTACAAAAAAGTTATTGTATTTTGATGACCTCCATGAAGAGTTTTTAAATTCCAACCTAGTTTTTAAAGTATTTGATGTGAATGCTGAATATCAGTGTTAGATTACATTTCCTTACTGATTGTTAAAAACCAAATTAATAATTTCAAAGAACAAAGTCCCAAGTATGGTAAAAGGACAAATGGAGGATAAACAGTAGTAATTATCTTTCCTAATGATTTTCCATGCCATTTCCTTTCATTGAGCTTCTACTAGCAAATTTTATGTAAAGAATGTATGTATAAAGGTCATTAAATTAGAAAGGAAAAAAAAGGAAATAATTACCAAAAAGACAGGATAGTTTTTACCTCTAGAAGGAGCTGGTGTGCTATTCTGGATGATGGGTCTATGGGTGTTGACTTTATAACTGTTAAACTATACACATATATATTATGTACATTTGTCAATATATATGATAAAAATGTTTGAAAAAATTCTTCATATAAGCTACCTGTATATGTCTACATTTTGAAAAAATAATTTGCATTAAGTTACATTAAGATGTAGAATAAAGGAAATTATAAGTGCTGTTTTTTGACTGTTCTGAAGTTTACAACTTAAAAAATTTAGAGGTTCTCAAAAGTGCAAGTACTATGCCAAAAAGAGAAACGTTTAAACTAGAAACAATTCCGTTTTCTATTTTAGCCTATTGTCTCAGCAACATAGAGTATGCTTCTTTTGCTGATTCATTTATAATATAATAAAAGCCTATGTTTGATCAGTGTTCACAATATTAAAATATTTTATTATCCACATACCAAAAAAGTTACACAGGAATTGTTAAAGGAAAGATAAATGTTCTATAAGCCACAAACTGAAACTAAGATTAGAAAGATTGGAGGGCATTGAGCAGAATAATGGATAAGATGTTCAGTGTTTTTACAGGATATTTTTATATAGATGTAGAAAGACAGAAGATGCATATCCCCCAACAGAGAATGACACCATGAAACCAGTGACGTCATTTGCATGGGAACATCATATTAACATTACATTAACATTTAAAAAATGTTAACGTGTGCCTTTCTCTGTCATTTATGTGATTATATATTGATTATATAATTGATCTTTATAAGTAGCTTGTAGTGATAATTGGAAAGATAAGCTAAGTACTTGAAAATTAATCTTGCAAGAATGAAATAAGACAAGTTTCAAAGATGTCACAAAGGAATATATAATTATCAGAAAATATTGGGCAATAAATGTCATAAATTCAGAGTAGATTAAGTTAAGATGACTTTGGGGTAAATTTGAGGTTTCATGAAGTAACAAGAACTGACCCATGGATCTTGAAGAATTACATCAGTTGGAGTGACATAGGGATATGGACTTCCCAGGTAGTAAGAATGTCTTTAAAGAAGTATATACAGATGGGAAAGTACAAAGTAGATTAAGAATAATCTGATTAAATAAGCCTCATTAGAGAGTATGGTTTATATAGGGGAGTAGTAAGAGACATAACTAGATAGGCAAGCTGAAGTCAGATAATGCAATTTTTTTAAATTTTTTATTTTATTTTTACAGACTGCATTTTGATTCACTGTACACAAATGGGGTACAACTTTTCATTTCTATGGTTCTACACGTTATAGATTCACACCATTCAGGTAATCATATATATACACAGGGTAACTATGTCTGTCTCAGTTCACTGTCTTTGCAGTCAAATTTTTAATGTGTTTGTAGTGTGGAAAGAAATTATAGTGCTTGTCAAGGTGGTTAAGTGAGCAAGTACCCCTCTCAAGCAATACAATATAGTGGTTAAGAAACTGACTCTGGAGCCATATTACTTGAGTTGTAATTCTGGCTTCACTAGTGTTGTAAACTGTTTGTAGGTAAATTTCCTCATCAGTCAAATGCAAAAAATAATAGTACATAATTTACAGGGTTATTGTTATTTTAGACCTAAATAATTCAGTATATTAGAGTGAATGGTAAATGAATAATGACTTAATATTGTATAGGTAGAAAAAATAAAAGTAGAAAATTTTACTTTTTATCTTAAGCATTAACCTAGTATTAATATATTTGGCATATTTCTACAAATAATTGTTCTTTTTGTGTTGCAGTGTTTGGGAAATGGGAAGTAATGACAGCTGGCACCTGAACTAAGTACTTTTATAATCAACACCATTCCAGAACTTCAGGATGAATGGGGATATGCCCCATGTCCCCATAACTACTCTTGCGGGGATTGCTAGTCTAACAGACCGTAAGTTTGGTTAATTATCTAATTTAAGTTCTAATGTGTGTTAACTTGATTTTTAGAAAACTATTACAAAAATTAAATGTCATAAGTTAAAAAAATTAGGGTTTTATATTTTAATGACACATAATTATTTTCATACATTTGAAACTAGCAAAATTTAGTGTTGTCAGCTAATTATAGGTACAACCTTAATTTCTGTTTCCTCTTATGGGCCCATTTAGAAATGGTAGCATGTGATGATAAAAGTTCTTACACAGTAAAGGGATGAATGCAAAAGAGAAGATGACAAAAAACTTTTTGAAGAAACACAAGTTTGCAAATAAGAATTAATGTAGATTTAAAAAGTTATAGAAACAGTAACCGAAACTGCCCTTCATAGAAGAAAATTGGACAGTCCACCTCACCTAATTTCATAAAGATGTTTGTTTTGAATGTCACATTAAATAATCTCTTGGAGTTTGTCATAGATAACAGCAGCCTACTCTGAACACTGGAACTTAACATACATTGTCAATGTTTTGAGACTTATTTAATGTTAACATTTAAGTATTAATCCTTTTTTTGTAGGAACCTCTCACTATTCTTTGCCCTGGGGTAATGGTGCAAAATCTACCCACAATGTTGGTCCCTATGTCATCCTACCTGTTTAAATATAGGGGAAGAAGAAATGGTAGAGGGAAGGGTAGAAAGTGAGAACATGGCATACTTTTCTTTGTATAGCATTATTGAAGATATCGAGCTTTATAATAAAACTATGAGAAAGTAGCATACCAAGAAATGTGATTTGGTTTTACTGTGGTAAAATAGATAACAGACTACAACTTTGAGCTTAGGAAACTATCATGACTAGTTTATAACGTCTGAATTAACAAGCTAGTAGCTGGTTGGGTTAGCATAACCCGGGTAAGAAACCTTTTGTAAACTGGCTATGTTTTTTGTTATTACTTTGTTGTAGATAAGGCATAAATTCTTGATATGTAGGGGTGTAAAACTAGATATACTGGCTAGAATTTCCTTTTGGTTTTCTCCCCATCATCTTGATGTACTTCATATTTTAAAGTTTGTCTTCCCACTAAGCCCCTATTTATTAAGTAATAATTAGTTTTTTTATGTTTTTCTTAATAAAAACCTGTTGAATTACCTATTGGGATTGAGCAGTATAATAATTGTACTGTAGAATTGTTTAGATATTAAGCCAAAAATAAAAACATCTGACATTTTAGTTTTCTTAACCTTTAGTTTACACAAATGAACAGATTTCCATTAGATGAAGAGATTTTAAATAACTGAATTTAAATTTATGTAAAACATTGATGTTTTGTTTGTTATTAGAATAAAATGAAGAATAAAGTTTAGAAATTTATAACTTAGGCCAGAAATCCTTAGATACCCTTTATCATCCAGAATCATATTCTGTGAATGGTCTCCTGCTAATGTGAGCTGTTTGTTTTTGTATTGTCTTGAGTTTTAAAAAATACATTACATGCATGTCTGATGAAGAGTCAGTTGTCGTTTGGTTTGTCAGAACACTAGTGATTCTGATGTCATGTAAGCAAGAATAAATGCAGGGTTGCCCGTGGTGGTGCACACCTGTAATCCAAGCGACTTGGGAGGCTGAGTCAGGAGGATCGCGAGTTCAAAGCCAACCTCAGCAACTTAGGGAGGTCCTAAGCAACTCAGTGAGACCCTGTCTCTAAATAAAATACAAAATAGGGCTGGGGATGTGGCTCAGTGGCCGAGTGTCCCTGAGTTCAATCCCTGGTTCCAAAAAAAAAGAATAAATGCAGTTGCTACCTTGTAAGTTGCCTTACCTTTTAGTAATTTGTTAGGTTAATAAAATGTTAAAAAATAAAAGGCCAACATGAATATTCAGGACCTGAATTTCATTCTTAGTAATATAATCTATAATGGTCTAAATGATGTTTTGAGGGAGTTTCTGGGATTGATTGAGGTTTGTTGGGGGAAAGGAACAACACTTTAATATTTTGTCACATTGATGTTTATAACATTTCTAATACCCAAATGTATGTAAACACTAAAGAGACTTATTCCAGTCATTCGATTTATAATAATTTGATTTTATTCCAAATAGTCCTGAACCAGCTGCCTCTTCCATCTCCTTTACCTGCTACAACTACGAAGAGCCTTCTCTTTAATGCACGAATAGCAGAAGAGGTGAACTGCCTTTTGGCCTGTAGGGATGACAATTTGGTTTCACAGCTTGTCCACAGCCTCAATCAGGTATCAACAGATCACATGTAAGTACAATCCATTTCTCATCTAAAATTAAATAAAAAGTTGGACTTACTAAGAATTTTTATTCCTTGTTTTATTTGTTATTTTTAAAAATTTTAGACGTATAACTTATTTTTAAAACACATTAGTATTCATACACAGTCTTTTATGATGAGATATTAATGAGATTTAAATACGCCATACTTCTTTATGACCATAGTTTTGACCCATATAGTTCTATGGAGATCTTTTCAACTCTTTTGAAATTATCTTGGGATCCATCAGCTGTGCAGAGATCTAAATTTACTCATAAAGCGATCTCATTTTTTTCCTTTTATTGCTAAAGTAGTTAAAATTTCATAGACACTGTGGAGTATACTACTAGGTTTACTTGGAGTAGGCCTAACATGTCTTTCATGAGATGTATGATAAGAACTCAAGGGCTGTGTTGGCTTTCCATCTGTGACCAGAATACCAGGAAATCAGAGGAGGTAAAAAATTGGGGGCTCACAGTTTTAGAGGTTTCTGTCCATGGTTGTATGGCCTCATCACTATGGACCCTTGGTGAAGAACATCAAGGCAGGGAGCACATGAAAAAACAGAACTACTCATCCTCTTGTGACCAGGAATCAGAAAGCAAAGAAGGAAAAGGGAAAAGACATATACTTCCAAGGCAGGCTGCCTGTGACATACTTCCTCCAACTAGGCTACCTCCTATATAGTTTCTTACCCCCAGACCCCCACAATAATCCATTCAGTTATGAACCCATTAGTGGATTAGTTCACTGATGAGGTCTGAGCCCTCATGATCCAATCACTTCCCAAAACCACACCTGAACATTTCTGTATCTGGTACCCAACCTTCAACACTTAAGTCTTTGGGGAACCTTTTAGGTCCAAACCATAACAAAGACTAACTCCATGAAAAGCTGCAGAAGAATTTGAGACTAATTTTTTTTTTTTTTTAAGAATTTACTGTAGCATCCAAACATGGGGTATGTATTATCATGCAGTAGACTTTTTAAGATAAAATTGCCTTAAATTACATGTATATACTTATATAAATGTATTTTTTACTTCAAAAGCTATGTATACTTCAAAAGCTATGTATCTTAACAACACAAAAATATATCAAACATTAAAATTTCCCATTCTTATCCCTTCATATCCTACTACACAATAGTACTCATGTAATCTTCCATTCTTTATTATTATTTTTTTTTAATTTCAAGATTTATTACTCAGAGGAATGAAGATAAAGCACATTATATTGCAGAGGTCTCTGTTGTTCGGTACAGTGCATATTTTGGTGCCATTTTTAAACTTGATGTCTCTAAGATGAAATGTTTCCTAAAAGGATATTCTGGTAAACTGAGAAATGATTGGTTAAAAATCAGAAGTATGATACTAATATGTTGTCACTCCTGAAATTTTATAATGTCTAAATATTTTATCATTTTTATGCCTATACCTGATTATGCAACAGTTTTTAGCAAATATTTAAAGAAGAAGGGGAAATAGCACATATATAATTAGGATTTATTTTATGGAGAGCTCCTTTAAGAAATTTATTGAATCTTATTATCAGATACCATTTTTATTGGTCTTTATTTTTGAATCCAATGAGTATAGAATAGTAACACGTAGAAAACATTGCCTATTTTGTTTTATCATCACCTTCTATATTTGTGAATTTAATTTGTTACTTGGAAGTTTATTGAAAATTGCTACTATATGTAACCATTTGTTTGTCCCCCACCCTGTGCACACACAATGAGTTTATTCAGGAAGATACTATAAAATTTCATAACCTTTCCATCTTGTCTTAGTGGGCATGGCAGCAGTATTTCATTTTGGGAATATTTTCCAGAAAGCCAGATTCGTTCATATAAAGGAGAAAAAATATATCCCAAGCCCAAATATCACTTCTCCATCCTTTCATTATTTTGAGTAGTTTAGAATACACTTACTTATTTTCTTATTTTAAAACTAATGTGAACATTCATAAATACGTCTATAGTTTCATAAAATAATGTTTGGGGCTTCCCCCATGTCCCCACCCCACCCCTTATAAAATAAAATAGAAAAAGTTGCCCTTAGATAAACACCTGTTGTTTTCAGTAAATCTGTTCCTTCCAGGGGTAGAATCTTTGAAAATCCCTGCTTTTGTATATTCTCAGATCATTTGTTTTTGTCCCGTTAAGTTTTCTTAACAAATCAATTGCTATCAATTCCTGCTTAATAAATCAATATTTATTTTTTAAATCCCAGAGAGTTGAAAGATAACCTTGGCAGTGATGATCCTGAAGGCGATATACCAGTCTTATTGCAGGCAGTCCTGGCAAGGAGTCCTAATGTTTTCAGGGAGAAAAGCATGCAGAACAGATATGTACAAAGTGGTAAGGCTTTTAATTATTTTATTTTTGTGGTTCCCATGTAGAATTTGTTTTATACATAATTAAATGTAAATGCTTTCTCTAACAAGGTGGCTTATCACCTAGGAATGCCTGTTTGTACCTTAAGTCAAGCCAAGAACAGGAAGGAAACAAATTGATAATATTCTTGTGTTGTTTTAATGTGTAACTAAATTCCTTGAAAATTAGAACTTTAGGAGTATTTTGATAGTTGTTTGAGAATGTATTAGTTTATTCAGTGAGCTTTAGAAACTTATTTTAGATCGTAGCGTTGACTTGAAAGAACTCTACATCAAATAATAAAAAGATTTGTGAAGTTTTTGAACATACAACATATGTATAAATAATTATACAAAGCATTAGATTTATTACTGATTGTGATTATGTTCACCTAGTAATTGATTTAATTGCTCTGTTGCTTTAACATAGTAAATATGAATTTAGAATGGAGGAACTTTAGATTACAAAGAGGGAAATGAGAGGGGGAGGGGCAGGGGTATGAAAGATGGTGGAATGAGATAGACATCATTACCCTATGTACATGTATGATTACACGAATGGTATGCATCAACATCATACATAAAAATTTAAAAAAAAGAAAAATGAATTTATAAGTTACAAAAATCATTAAAAATATCATATCTAAAACACACAAACACATATTTATCTGTTTTATTTTATTTATTCATTTTTGATACCAGAGATTGAACCCAAGGGCTCTTAACCACTGAGCCACATCCCCAGGTGTTTTTATTTACTCAGATAATACCTTTGGATTAGAAATATTGTTATCTTCCAGAACTTATTGAATTTGTCAAATCCAAGTGCTTGCTTGACTCTCAAGATGAAAGTAGTCAGGGAGGGAATAGTTTAGACAGTTCTGTAAGGTCCAACCTACTTAATGACTAGTTGTATTTATGAATATTGCCAGATTTATTCTGATTTACTTTTTTGGCCCCATCTCTGTAAAACTTCTCATTTGGTTTCCTAGTTCTATGTGTTTTCACAGTATTGTTTGTTAATTTTATGTATTTGGATTAAAGCAATTGTGTAGTTACCATCTATTCTCTAAAGTGCAACTTTGGAAATACCTCTGCCCTACTTACCTTTCAGCAAATTGGGAATGGGTGTACAGGCAAGGACTGTGTACTAATAAGTTAGATTACAGTAGTAGTGCTTTCTGGAAGAATGGTAATATTGAAAGATAAAATAGAGATAGTTGGTTGGAAGAAAGATTAATGGGAGTATTAAGTGTTAGAGAGTATCAGCAAATATAATGTTGGCTAAAGAAAGTTATTTGAAACTGTTAATACTATGTTTTTATAATCTATATGTTTGAGTATTTAAATTGGGTAATAAGTCACTAATAAAAAATTGTAGATGTTCATTTTTCAGTCAGATATTTTGTGTTTTATGCTACATATGCTTGTTTATTTAGTCCAAAATGTTTAATTCCTACATATCCCAGTTTTTAAAAACATAAACCAGCATTTAAAAATTAACTGATTAATTGTATGTTGTGTTCTTTTTTTAAAGGCATTTTCCTGGTGATACGATTTAAAATTTAAAAAGGTTATTTTTTGATTGCTAAATGTAAATATGAGTCACACATGAAAAAAATTTAATAATATACAAGCCACTTTAATCATAGTTCTTTGAAACTTGAGCTAATCCAAAAGGACTGTTCAAATTTTATTTACCCCTTATATTTAAATAGCCATTGCTCTCAAATGAGTAATTTCAGCTTGTCCTTCTATTGACTATTAATTCAGAGGGGAAAATATTGTAATGCCTATCTCATAATATTGCACTCCCTCTTTAAAAAAAATCCATCAACAAAAATTATAGTAATTAAATTATTAAACTATGAAGCAAAACAATTTTGTACTGAATTTGAGTTAAAAAGAAAGAAAGCTTTCTTTTTGTAAAAGAAGGTTCAGAAGTTGAAATTATTACTACATGCATAAGAAAATGCACTATTAGTGGTACAGTCTGAGGTGATTTTGAATCCTGATTTCATTCAGCCACTGACTTTTAGCACAATAGTCTCTTTTGTAGTATTCCTGGCAAATGAACTTGTAATTTGTTTGAATATTTCTGATGAAATTCCCTTTTCTTGTCAATAGCAAGAAATGAAATTTAGGAATATAATGCAGCTTCCAAAAAGGGATTGGCTATAGAAATCCTTTTTAAAAATCAGGGTTAATAATAATTCTATCTCTGATTTTAAAATATCTAAAAACCTGAATTTTTCTCTTTTTCCTATATAACAAAATGTCATTTGTGTAACAATTGAGAAACAATGTCTAGTGTGAAAAGAAATATGAGAATCTGAAAACTATCCTCATGCTTTTATTTCTTGGTTAAATATATTCTTTTCATCCTTAAGTAAGAAAGAGTCATTTTGGAAGAGGGAAAAAGTATGTTCTGTTTTGTTTTAAAAGACATTTGGATGCAGATTGCAGGAACTGGACTTTGGGCTCATAATTACTCTTTTAAAACCTAGGATTGAAACAAAATGAAACAAATAACTTTGTGAGATTAAGTTCTAAAGCCAAAGCAAGGAAGATATATGTGATAAACTATTACCATACGATAAAAAGGCTACCCAAAGTCTATTTATTGTAGGAGGAATTGTGTAGTGTTTGATTAGAGGTTAGATAATGTGACTTCTGAAACTTTTTTTCATCTCTAAAGCTAAATGGTAAAACAGTGAATAAGTAAGTAAATTTAAAAGTAATAATAATCAGGACTGTGGATGTAGCTCAGTGGTAGAACATTTGCCTAGTATGCACAAGGCCCTGGGTTTGATCCCTAGCACCTTAAAATTAATCATTGTCAACATCATCTCTACTTCTAATCTTGAATTAGTTTTATAGAAAATGATGTTTGTGTAAATTGGTAGTACTTGAAATATATAGTGTTACAGGGTCCATATTTTGCTCTTCAAAATGAAAAATATGTCAAAGGAAAGAAAGAATTTTTGAATGAGAAAGGACTGATTTAAGGGAAACTTTACTGTTAAAATAACATTTAGTGTTTTTATGTGTTGCATAGGAATGATGATGTCTCAGTATAAACTTTCTCAGAATTCCATGCACAGTAGTCCTGCATCTTCCAATTATCAACAAACCACTATCTCACATAGCCCCTCCAGGTAATATATTTGTGTGTGTGTAATTTATTAAGTATTATTTTCTGTGGTGAATATATAACGTATACATTTAGGTAATGAAATACTTAGTAATCCTCATGAATGTTTGCCTTAAAATGCTGTATGTGGAAATATGCTAATCTACTAATTGAAGTAGTTCCCATCATAGTATTTGAATTTCACATAGACAAAAGAATGTGTTAAAATAACAGCTAATGTGTTTGGGTTATTGATATGACACAGTGGTAGGACATTTGCCAGGCATGTGGGAAGCCCTGGGTTTGATCTCTAGCACCTAGAACAAAACCAAACAACAACCAAACAAAAAATGATAAATTTGAGATAAATAAGAAAATTTGCATTATAGACTTTATTTTAGGGAGAATAGCTTTATATCTCTTAAGCAAATTGATACTTTTATGTTGGTTAATTAAATTACCTACCTCAGTATTTAACTGCTTAATGTAACTCATGAGTTGTGAATGTTTTATATTTTTGCAATTTTTTTCTATTTTCATAGATTTTATGATATATAAATTAGTTAAGAGAATGACAGTGAAATTTCAAGTGATAGCATGTTTCTTTTCCTGATATTTTTTCTTTTGGGTTTTAGCCGGTTTGTGCCACCACAGACAAGCTCTGGGAACAGATTTATGCCACAACAAAATAGCCCAGTGCCTAGTCCATATGCCCCACAAAGCCCTGCAGGATACATGCCATATTCTCATCCTCCAAGTTACACAACACATCCACAGATGCAGCAAGGTAAGAAAGTTATTTGTTACTTTGTTGGGAAAATCTAAATACCTATAATTCCAGGCAAGTTTATTTTCATCATTTTATAATTTTTAAAACAAACTGAAATAAACTACATTGTCAAGGTTTATTATTATATGTTTTACATCATTAAAAACTTACATTTATCATTTGGGAAATTATCATTTAGGAAGTGAAAGGAGCAGTGCTATTTTGGCTCTTCGGATTAGATATTATATAATTATATTTAACTATGAAATTAAGAACTGTTAATTGGACTTTTTTTTAATAATAGCACCAAGCCAAAAAGCAATTAGGTTTTAATTGGTAAAGTATAAACTGTGAATAACTTTCTGTGTTCATCCTATCATAGAGGAAAATTATTGATTTTAGATGCAAAAATTCTTGGTATTAGATTATCAGTTCTCAATCTGTTGTTAGCTCTCAGTATCATAATGTTGATATTATAATGTTCTATTCCCTTTAATTGCATTTTGTGGCTGCTAAATAATTTATTAGTACAAATTTTTTGTACTTTTTGAAAGACGTTTAAAAATCAGAAAATGTTTTTGTACTAAATAATAGCAAGTTTTAAACATTTGCTGTCATTTATTGCTTCCTATTTGTGTATTCTTATTTTTCATTATACCCAGAATCAAAACTTATTTCATCTGTAAAGTTTTTAACTTATAAACTTTTACCTTGAATTATCAAAACAGCCAGCTTCCAGTTTCTAAAACATGTGATTCACCTTCCAGTTTCCCAAAAATAGGTAATGAAATATTAGGTTTGAGCCCATTTTACACACTAACTCAATGAGAAACTGGAAGACAAATCACATGTTTGGAATATACATAATTATTGAATTTAGATTGAGTGCTAGACAACATGTATTTGTTTTATATACATGTAGATTCTTAATATTTATAAAACTGGCACACAAAGGTATGAGGAACATTTTTAATGTAATTAGTCAGAAGACAGAGGTCAAAGGGTACATTTGTTCTCTTGTAAATGACCATATACACATCAGTATGTGTAGGAAAGAACATCAGTTTTTAAAGTACTATTGATTATTTTTTTAGCAAAATAAATTTTTTCAAAAGAGAAATACATGTAGTTTAAGGCCTATTCAGTAATGAGTCATTTCTTGAAATTCTCAAATCCTTGAGGAACTTAAAATGTTACTTGAAATTGATCCCACCCATATATTAAAGTTATTCTAAATTTTTAAAAAAATTAGTCTGGCAAGGAATAAATCTGTAAGTCAGGACAAAAGAATTTTTAAAACAGGACAATTTAACTTATGAGAAAGATAATATTTGAAACATTTTTTTCAACTTCATAAAAAATTTAAGCATGCAGCGGAGTTTAATCATGCACAATGAATCCCTTCACCAACAAGCATCATGACACTTTGTCCTTAACTCTATCTGCCAAAAAGAGATTTTCCTGTGAATACACCAAGTACAAGAATTTACCACTGAAAAAAATTTAAGAATCGTTCTACAGTATCATCTAATATCCAGTCTACATTCATTTTCTAATTGTCCTAAATGTCTTCAGTGTGTGTGTATGTGTGTGCACAAATATACTTACTTTTTTTTTCTTCTTCTCAAAGTATGATCTAATCTAATTTCTCACACATTTTATTTGGTTTTTGCATCTGTTTTGACTCTCTGAATCTGAAACAGTTCTGTACTATTTTTCTCTTCTAATAATTGTTTTTCAATAGTCTATACCTCTCCTTTTAAATAAAATCCCATATACTAGACTTCATAGTGTGGTTTAATTTGTTCACATATCCCCTCTATGCTTTAAAGGTTTATTCATTTTCAATTACATTTTCTTGGCAAGATTATTGCATAGGTAATGTGTACTTTTTGTGGCATCATATGAGAAAGCATATAATGCCAAGTGGTCCAATTATTAGTGACATTTAGGTAGTGACCATCTGATCCCTTCACTGTGTATTTACATTACATATTTTTTCTTTTGCAATTTCTAAGTTATGTGTGGGCTGATGCTTTACAATTTTACAAATATGCTGTTTTCTATAAATCTCTATCCTAAAGGGTTTAGCATCCAGTGATTCTTATTTCATCAGTTTTTACACTGGTCATTCAAAAATGATGAGATTTTTAATTCTGTAATTCTAAAGATGACATTTAAATCAGTAAGAATGGATTATTTAATAAACCATGTTGGTGAATGTCTAGGCATTTTGAAATATTAGTTGGATTCCTGGATTATTTCAAACAAAATTGTTCTAGAATTATAAGTATGAATTTTTAAATATCATTAATACTTTAAATGAAAACAAGATATGTGAGAATAAATTTGATAAAAGATGTATAAGACCTTTGTGGAGAAAATTTTAAAACTTACTAAAGAGATGAAGGAAGTGAAGAGTTATAACATCTTTAAGGATGGAAGGACTCATTAGGTCAGGTAAAGATTATTATTTTCCCAAAATCTATAAATTCAATACAACATTACTAAAAATACCAAAACAGAGTTATTGTGAAACTTAAGCTACTTCTAAAACTTCATATAAAAGAATAAAAGCTCAAGAATAGGATAATATTGGGCTGGGGATATAGCTCAGTGGCAGAGCTCTTGCCTACCGTATGTGAGGCACTAGGTTCAATTCTCACACCACATAAAAATAAATTTAAAATTAAAGGTATTGTGTGCATCTGCAACTGAAAAAATTAAAAAAGAAAAAAGAATAGGGTAATATTAAAAAGAGGCAAGTCATAGAAGCTGCCTCACAGGAGTCAAGATGTATTATAAATATTAGTACAGATATGGAAAGAAACACATGTTACTTTTGTTGAACATGATGAAATGTCTAGGAATATACCCATGAACAAATAAAAATTTAATATGTATGGTATTGTATTTTAATGGGGGAAAAATTATTTCTTTAATTAATGATATGAAGTAATTAGATACTCATAGAAAAAAGTAAAACTGAATCACTATTCCATGCTACACTTAAAAATAAATTCTATGTGGATTAAAGATCTTAATATGAGAAAGTAAAATGATAAAACTTTTAGAAGAAAATGTAGAAGACTGCCCATTTATGACTTTGTGTTAAGGAGAGACTCTGGCCAATACACATGAAAAGATGCTTCGATTCACTAGTAATCAAGGAAATTCACATTACAGTGACTGAAAGAGATATTTCTCACCCTCATAGTGACAAAAATTGTTGGCAAGGGTATAGAATAGTTAAAATTCTGTTATACTACTGATGAATACAAAAGAATATAAGTAGTTTGTAAAGCTACTTGGTAATATTTAGTAAGGCCTAAAAATGGGCATGTTCAGTAATTTAGTTTGAAAAAATTGATGCCTAGAGCTCATATAATTTGTTTTAAAAATCCATGTATAAGATTACACATTTCAGCATTGTTTATGATAGCCAAAAATTTTAAAGCAATCTTAATGTCCCAGTATAAGAATGGATAAATTGTACATTATACAGCAGAATATATGTAATTAATTAAAGCAAGTGAATTTACAACTACATATTTAAAAAATGGATATACCTCAATATAATGAGTTAAAAAGCAAGTTATAGAAAAATACATAAATGTATCATTTATAATGTTATATGTAAAAAATGCCATGCATTATTTAAGAATATATTCATTTGCAATAAAAGTGTAGAAATGTGCATAGGTAGAGTGAATGGTGTTTTGTTTTGTTTTGTTTTGTTTTGTTTTGTTTTGTTTTGTTTTGTTTTGTTTGCAGTGCTAGGATTAAACCCAGGGCCTTAGTGCTTGCAAGGCAGGCACTCTACCAACTGAGCTATATCCCAGCCCTTGAGTGAATTCTTAAGTCAAAATAGTTACTTCTAGGAAATAAGGGGAAGGGAATAGAGGAAAGGAATACACAAATAGAGACTTAATCATATCTGTAATATTTTACTTCTTTTCAAAAATAGATCTGAATGATATCTGACACAGTTGATTTCATCAAATTGAGTAGTCAGTACGTGGGTGTTCATTATATTATTCTCTAATTTCTGCATACTTGAAATTTTTTTGTGAACAGTTGTTCTCTAAGAATTTTAAAAGTTTATTTTTATAAACCTATTTTTATTCTTATTCCAGCATCCGTATCAAGTCCCATTGTTGCAGGTGGTTTGAGAAACATACATGATAATAAAGTTTCTGGTCCGTTATCTGGCAATTCAGCTAATCATCATGCTGATAATCCTAGACATGGCTCAAGTGATGACTACCTACACATGGTGCACAGGCTAAGTAGTGACGTATGTAACGTTAGTTATCATTAAGGTAATAAAATAGTTCTAGTGTTTGTCACATAACCTAGCATTTTTCACTCCACAATTTAAAGGATAGCTACTAATATCAAGAATTATGCTAGGTACTGAGAGTCTAACTATTGACAACATGTTCCCTGTACCCAGAGTTATAGTCTAGAGCAAGGTTAAATTTCTTCTTAATGTAATACTGCTCATACCAAAATAGTATCTTTAAATACTGACCCTTTATTTATTCTTCTCAGTACAAAGTTGTTTTCTTCCCCTGAAATTTAATATTGCCTTGGTGTTATTAAAATACTTGATATATTAAAAATTTACTTTGTTGTGGATTTGGCTATATTTTTACATAAGGTACATACAGTTAAGGATAACAGATGACACTGGGCTCTGCCCTGAAAACGTTTACAGCCCCATAGAGTATTCACAGCTTCTTTTGTAGAAAATAGCAAACCAAAATGGAGCATATGAGTAACACCAGTTTTCCTATTCATTGCATGCTTAGACTGCTGATTGTTTTGGATACAATTTCAGTTCTTTAAGATACATCAGGAAGAAAATAGGAAAGGGCAGAAGAATTATGCTATTGAATTCCCACACTTTACCTGTCATTAATTTATGTTTTTATTTTATTAGTTTTCTAAGATATCTCTAAAACCTCTCCTGGCATGCAAATACAAATTTTATACTCTGTTCTTAGGATGGAGATTCTTCAACAATGAGGAATGCCGCACCTTTTCCTTTGAGGTCTCCACAGCCAGTGTGCTCCCCTGCTGGAAGTGATGGAACTCCTAAAGGTATTATTTTAACTAAAATTTCCTTCTGCATATTTCAAATTGAGTAAACTCAAAACTCCTTAAAACAGATACCTGATGGTACTCTGTTGTTTTTAGCTGAAGAAGAAAAAGTACACCTATACTTAAGCATTTAAATCTACACTTAAGATTTAAATCTGTCTCTATTTTTTTATTTATTCATCAACCATATTCTTTAAATCCCAGTTGAACCTTTGATATTGTTCTCAGGTATATCCACTATCATTCTCAGTAACAAATCCAGTGGTCTTTTCAAACCACAACTTCTTAATCTCTCTCAAGTATTTGAAATGTTTGATCAGTCCTCCTCGTCACTCTCAACTCTAATAAAGCTTTATTTCATGTTAAGCTCACATGCTTTTCTCCTTGTCTTTTCATTGATCTTTTTCTCCTTTCAATCAGGTGTTGTTGTTTTGTACTGGGGATTGAACCCAGCGATACTTTACCACTGAGCCACACCCCCAGCCCTATTTGTTTTTATTTTTAATTTTACTTTTTTAGTTGTAGATGGACACAAATACCTTTATTGTATTTATTTATTTTTATGTGCTACCAAGGATCAAAGACAGTGCCTCACTCATGCAAGGCAAGTACTGCACCTGTGAGCTACAACCCCAGCCCCTTTATTTTTTATTTTGAGACAGGGTCTCACTGAGGTGCTGAGGCTAGCCTCGAACTTGTGATCCTCCTGCCTCTTCCTCCCCAGTTGCTGGGATTACAGGTGTACGCCGTCACACCCAGCTTTCTTTTACTCAGTTTTGATGACAGCATTGATTGCTTTTGAGAATAGGACTTCTAAGTCAGTCTTTGGCTCTAGTCTTGTCTCCCAAGTTATAATGTTTAATTTCCAGGCAAAACATTCTTATACCTACTATATTTCAAATTCATTTTCAAAATTATTTTTTCTGCTTCTCCCATCTTTCTTAATATTATTCCAGTCCTGCATCATCTTGACTTAAAATTTTGAAATCATTATAATTCTTTGTTTACTAAATACATCCTATTGCATTACTTTCCTAAATCTCTCACATCTGCTTTCATCTCTGCTTATTAAATCCTTTCTGTTCTTCCAAGTCTGAATTAAGTGTTGATCTTTGAGCGAGGTGAAGTGGTGCATGCTTATAGTCCCAGTGGCTCTGGAGGCTGAGGCAGGAAGATCAGAGTTCAAAGCCAGCCTCAGCAAATTAGCAAGGCCATAAGCAACTCAGCAAGACCCTGTCTCTAAATAAAATACAAAAAAAGGGTTAGGGATGTGGCTTAGTGATTAAGTACCCCTGGGTTCAGTCCCTGGAACAAAAAAAAAAAAAGAGTGGTGATCCTTCATGGATTCTTCCATAATTTCTTTAAGCCATTAGTTAATATTTTTTCTATGAATTTTTCTTTGAATTCACAAAGAATCTTGAATGTTTATTGTTTATAACATATACATAAAATTATGAATTTAAGTCCAGCTGTGGGCTGTTTTAGAAAATACTTAAAATTACAGACAGGTAATTTTATTTATTAGATTTTGTTGGAAAAAAAATACTTCACATTTTAAAATTAACATAGCTACTTAACATATGCAAGATTACTAATATTTTATTAGTGTGTGAGAATGTCTAATTATAGCCATCTAAAACATGGATTAGCCTGCCTCATGTGGGCTGTTCTTCAAGTGGTGAAAGTTCTGCCTTTATGAGCCATTTTAATCTTATAATAATGTATTTTCAGCAATTAAAAACCCAGCTTCTGCAAGAGAAAACTTCAAGAGTAACACTCTGTAGGTTAGCCATCAAAGTTAAATACTTATCATCAGATGTTGTCAGTATAAGAAGTTATTTAGACTTCTTATTGGTGGCGGGGGCGGGGGATAGATGGTTGAGTTAGATAACCACTCTTCTGACATTTGAGGAAGAATGAATGGAGAAAAATCTTTAAATGGAAACAGTAAATTTTACGACAAATTTCATAACTATATTATTCATCAGAAACCTAAACTTCCATTTATGAAATTTACAACTAGTTTTGAAGAATGAGTGGATTGGCAGTCATTCCAATTTGATTTTTAAGTGAATTGTTGGATTTTCAAGTTTGTTCTAATGTATGTATGATTTACCACATAAACTTCAGTAAAAAGGAAGGCATAATGGTGTGTTGCAATTCAGACTTAGGCAAATCTGGTTCTAAATTTTCATGTTTGCTAGCTATAAAACTTCAGACAGCAAAGTAGTAATGATGATAATTCTTAAGAATATTTTAAAAATTAAGCGAATTGGTACATAAAACATCTTGTTCAGTTCTGACAAAATTGCTTGGATTAGATAATTTCTTAATATTTGTTCTATCTTTATTATCACTTTTAAAATATTTCTATCACACCCTAAGAAAATATAAAATGAGCACAACTATTTATTTCCATTGAATTGTTTTTTTAGGATCAAGACCACCTTTAATTCTACAATCTCAGCCTCTACCCTGTTCATCACCTCGGGATGTTCCACCAGACATCTTGTTAGATTCTCCAGAAAGAAAACAAAAGAAACAAAAGAAAATGAAATTAGGCAAGGATGAAAAAGACCAGAGTGAGAAAGCTGCAATGTATGATATAATTAGTTCTCCATCCAAGGACTCTACTAAACTTACATTAAGACTTTCTCGTGTTAGGTCTTCAGACATGGACCAGCAAGAGGATATGCTTTCTGGTATGGAAAATAGCAATGTTTCAGAAAATGATATTCCTTTTAATGTGCAGTACCCAGGACAGACTTCAAAAACACCCATTACTCCACAGGATGTAAACCGCCCACTAAACGCTGCTCAGTGTTTGTCACAGCAAGAACAAACAGCATTCCTTCCAGCAAATCAAGTGCCTGTTTTACAACAGAACACTTCAGTTGCAACAAAACAACCCCAGACTTCTGTGGTACAGAATCAGCAACACGTATCACAACAGGGACCTATATATGATGAAGTGGAATTGGATGCATTGGCTGAAATTGAACGAATAGAGAGGGAATCAGCTATTGAAAGGGAACGCTTTTCAAAAGAAGTTCAAGATAAAGGTAAGATAATCTCATTACCACTTCAACATCTGGGCAGATGCACAATTAATTCTTTATGTCTTTTCTCTAGTATTTTTTTTTTTTTTTTTTTTACTAATTCTTACACCTCAGAAGCCAAATTCTTAATTTCATTTTTTATCCAAAACAACTCTAAGATTTGTTATTTCGCTACTGTGAATCTGTCGTGTTATGCACTGTATTATTTTACTTATTTGTGTTTTTCTACTAAAATGAACATTACAATTTTTATATCACATGCATTTTCCACAATGTTAGTATACTCGCACATCTTTGACTTTTTCCCCCCACCAAACAAGTTTAAATTCTATAGAATTATTTTAAAGCAAGTATATTTAAGGAACATTTATCTGTATGCTTATTAAGTAGATGAATATTTCACTTAGATTAGTAAGTTTATCTTGATGTATGATTTTTCTTTTTGTAGTGAGCAAATTATGGAAGATTTTAAGTTATTATAGCAAACTTTAAGCAAGGATCTTCCTGTGGTGATTACAGTTATTGTTCCCTTTTTATCTGACTGGTATATTAAGATGAAGTTTGAAGACATACCTCTTCTATGAGTTATAGGCTTACTTGATACTTAGTAATCAAATTATAATCAAACAAAAGTAAGTCCCTAGTATGTTCTTAAATATTTGGTATAATTTAAGAAAGACTGAGGAGTCAGTGATTAAAATTAGTAATATAATTTATAAATTTGCTGAATTCATAAAAGTAATTTATAAATTAGAATAGTTGATAAACTATTCTAAGATTTTATTCCTTGGTAGTTATAGAACACAACCTGATGTTGAATAGAGCTCATTTTTTATGATTTTTTTCATTATGTGACTAAATAATTGTGTTTCTGTTCTAAGAAACATGCTGAAGATTCATATTATATCACCTGTCATGATGACTTTTTAGCATTATTGAAACTATAGACTGTATTTAGATATAATGTTTGCCAAGTATGTAAATCATAAATAAGTACAGTACAGAGATTGCTGAAAGTCTTCATAGTATTGGCTAGGGAACTAGGATTTTGTTTTTTTTTAACTTTTACATAAATCTTTGATGTTAAGGATGAAATATAATGTTGCTGGTTCCTTTTCTCTTTCTTTGTAGTATTAGGTTCAGGAAATAAATAATTGTATGTATTCCAAAGTGTATCTCCTTCTCTAACCTCTTGTAAAAGTATATGCGTGTTGAATGAAGGGAGCCAATTACTCTGCTTCTCTTGATAATATTGACCTACCCTAAGTTCCAGAATCCTATGACAGTCATTTTTGCCAGAAACATGCACAATTGTGATTATCTGACCCAGAAATATAAGTTACACAGAGAACTGAATTCCTGCATGAAATCTAATCTGTTATGAGAAATGGGTTCTTTAAAAGGAGTATAATTTTTAAATGATATTTTAGTAGTTGTTGATAGAACCAAAAAAGAAATGGTAAAATTTTTAAAAATTATTCCTGAACTTTTATTGTATCACATTTTTTAAATATTTTTTTAGATGTTGATGAAACTTTATCTCATTTATTTATTTATTTGTGGTGCTGAGGACCTAACCCAGTGCCTCACACATGCTAGGCAAGTGCTCTACCACTGAGCCACAACCCCAGCCCCTATATCACATTTTTTGCAAATAAAATGTTTACTTTTAGAAATGGAGCGAAAGTAAAGGTATTAAATAGTTGTGTTTGCATATTAGCAAACTTGTTTTATGCTACTAACTTCTTTGGAGAATTAAAAATATCAACAAAATATACTCTTCTTGTGAAAAGTTCTATTGTATATTTTACTTTCACTTGTCTAAACAGTTTTCTCTGTAATCTGATTATGTGGCCATAACAAAGGTAACTGAAAAGCTTAACAGTTGGGTTTACAATTTTGATGAAGATATAGTTTTCTGTTGCTGTAAGGATTAAAAAAAATAGGTTTTGCTGACTTAATATTAGAGTTGTCATTTCTAAGTTGTTTTCTGAAATCCACATTTCTATTTCATAGATTTGTTTGAAAACTTTTGGAATCTAACCTTTGATTTAAACCTGGTCATTTTGCATTCAGTTTCTGCATTGTGTGATAGAATAGCATTTTTTTAATGTAATTACCTTGTGGGCTCGGGATATAGCTCAGTTGGTAGAGTGCTTGCCTCGCAAGCACAAGGCCCTGAGTTCAATCCTCAGCACTACAAAAAAAAAAGAAATATATGGGCCGGGCATGGTGGCACACGCCTGTAATCCAAGCGACTTGGGAAGCTTAGTCAGGAGGATCTCGAGTTCAAAGCCAGCCTCAGCAACTTAGTGAGACCCTGTCTCTAAATAAAATACAAAATAGGGCTGGGGATGTGGCTCAGTGGCCGAGTGTCCCTGAGTTCAATCCCTGGTTCCAAA
>JAJEJO010000214.1:1820123-1846293 GCA_020662805.1 Glaucomys volans
TTTTTTTAAAAGAAATTACCTTGTGATTTTGGAAAGGTTAAAGATTTGTATATGTGTGTTGCTGCAAGGTTTCAGGTGAGGTCATAAATAAAAGTGAAATTCTGATGAAGTAGTAGTTTTATAGTCAGCCTTTAAGAGAGAAAATACTTCCTTGAAATTAATTCATCATTAGTTATCGTTATTTTTAGTTCTTAGGACTGAATTCCGAATTGACTTTTAATGTATTTAGTGTATGTGGCACTAAAAAATGTTTTTACAAAGATTTATCGTATTATGTGATGAGAAGTACTTAAGCAAGACTTTTTACCTACATGGTTTAACTGAGAGCTCTGCTCTTGGGTTTGAGTTTGTTTGCCAATATTATTCAATATTATATGCTATGAGAAATATTCCTTTCAGTAACCAGAAATCAAAACACAGTATCTTATAAATAAGATTATCAAGTTTAATCTGAGCTCAGTAGATCATTCCTGTAATCCCAGCTACTCAGGAGACTGAGGTAGAAAGGATCACAAATTTAAGGCTACTCTGGGCAATTTAGTGAGACTGTCTCAAAATAAAGTAAAAGGGCTGGGGATGTAGCTCAAAGGTAGGACACTTGCCTGGCAGTCTCTAGTACTCTAAAAAAACAGTTTATCAAATATAGCTGATAATTACAAAATTCAAGAAGGGGACTAGATTAGTCTTATATATTATACCTAGGTTATAGTGGAACCTAATATACCCTAATTCCACACTTAGGAGACACTTTTATGTTAGAAATTTCTGTCCCTTTGGCCTTTTCTTCCTCCTTTGAACAGTTCTGTATATACACTGATACAGTAATTCTGTAGTCTACTATGTTATAATATTCCAAAAGGACATTTTTATCAATCTTTTTGCTCATACTATTAACATCTGTAATTATTTAAATTAATTTTAAAGGGCTAATTATCTTTGCTTCTGGGATGACCTGTCATAGACATTATTATCTCCTTCATGCGCTGAAAATTTCTGCTTTCTTTTGTCAAAGAGGGAGTTCCTTTGTTCATCTTTGCCTTTTTCATCTTTTCCCAAGGTCCACTTTCCATGTTAGCAAGTATAAGGAATGGCATAGCCTCACTAATATTTTTATAATATAATACTGTTGCACTATAACCCATAGAAGTAAATTACAGATCAAGTATCCCTAATCCAAAAATCCAAAATGCTCTGAAATCCGAAACTTACCAAGTTAAGTTTCGGATTTCAGAGGAATTTTAAATTACAGTATTTCATTTAAGGGATGCTCAATTAGTAGTCTATACAAATATTCAAAAATCTGAAAACCTGAAATTGGAAACGCCAGTTCCAAGCATTTTGAATAAGGGATTTGCATCCTGTATTTTCTACTGTCAGTTGGAATGAGGAGACTGAGATTTTTAGACAAGAATAGGATAATTCACTCAGCCTATACTGGGTTTTAGGTGTGGGATTTTTTCATTTTTCTTAGAACTGGCTATTGTGTATATGATTATTGTGCTTTCAGTTATCACATGTAATTTCTTTAAGTGATAGTTTATTTTTTGTAAGCATAATTGAGTTCAGAATTTCTGTAATGGGTGGATTTTGTTTTCAAAATATCAGCATCTAGATGGCAATTGTTGTGGTTTTGAAATTACGGTATCCTTTTGTTTGCATTTTCTTTAGGAGTATATGAATTCTGATAGCTAATCTTAAGTTTCCTGATGCTGAAAAGGGCTTGAAGGTAATCAGTGTCCCAGATACTAAAATTATTCTTCACAGAGATGGCTTTCCATCATTAGGTTATGATATAATGAAGATATTACAAAAGTGAACAGACAGAAGTTACTTATGTAGATTGTGGAATAAATTCATAGTGAGTAAATTCACAGGAATAAATTCACTGAACCATACCAAGTAAATCAGATAATGAGTGCTTCTAATATATCCCAAAATTCCTACAACAAAATGGTGAAATTTCCCTGGGTTTTACAGAAAAGATGAAATACTTTTCAGTAGTTAAAACATTAAAACTTTATATTTAAGGGACATCTTATATACAGTAGAAAAAAAATGTTATGATCTTCCCCAATCTTAATGCATTACTTATGTGCGGATACTTTTGTATCTTTTCATTCAAATAATCATATGATCTGTAAGTTAAGATAGATTGAACATGATAATTTCTTTGAAATTGACTTATTTGCCCAATTTCCATTTTAATGGCAAAAGATAAATTGGAATGAAGTTAATGATCTATAAACTCTGAAATATTTGATCATTTAAAAAATCAACCTTCTGCCAGGCATGGTGGCACATGCCTATAATCTGAGCATCTTAAGAGACTGAGGCAGGAGGATCTCCAGCCTCAGCAACTTAGCAAGGCCCTAAGCAACTAAATGAGACTCTGTCTGAAAATAAAAATTAAAAAGGACTGGAAAGTGGCTCAGTGGTTAAGTACCCTTTGTTCAATCCCCAATACCAAAAATAAAATAATAATAAAATTAGCATTCTGAGCTATTTTAAATATTTTCCTCAATAAAAATTCACTTATATTAATAAAAGAATATGTCACACATTTCTTTGCAAAAATCCTCAGATGCCTGAAACCAATAGCATTGTAGTTCTTAAATATGCTTAGGTTACCATTCAGTGACTTTCACAAAGCACATTGCATAAAAATAAAAGTCTTAAGTTATACTATGTAAATTTCTGGGTTGTCATGAAAGTTTTAAAGTACAAGGTGATAAAACATTCTGTTTATAAACTAGTAATTATTTGGTATGCCCTATGGCAAAATGAAAATATATTTTGTATGACAACACTTAAAAAGGATTCTATAAACATAAATTTAGTATTCTGAGTGTTTTTCCTAAGTATTGATACAGAAAGCTTTATATAAATTCTTACCATGTTGTAATTTGAGAAAATAATCTAATGATAACATACTTTATTGTTGTTGTTATTATTGGTTGTTTTGGAAATAAAGCATGTTTGATGGTAGTTTTGACTTGTGTATGACTGAAGGAGTGGACGAAATAACTAACAAATATCCAAAGTAAATTGTTTTCTTTTTTTGGTAGTGCTAGGGATCAATCAAACTCAGATCTCCTGCATTCTAAGAAAGTACCCTACTACTGAAGCACATCTCCAGCCCCAGAGTAAATTTTAAATTACATTTGATTAGATTTTAAATTAGGTTGAACTGCCACATCTCCCTTTGAGAACAAAACAGTGGAATTTTGGTGTATTAAAGAATCATTTATCATTAAATTTTTTTTTCTGAACTTTATTTCCTAACAATAAGGGGCTGCTTTGCACTTTTCAATTTGACTTTTAACTTGGTGGTACTGTTTCCTTAAATGCTGTATCACATTAGTGAATACCATAAAAGAATCTAGGCATTCCTTTATTTAAATGACTAAAAACGACTGTTAAAACATAGTCAAGCAGTTCAGCAAATAAAGTAGGCAAAACCTTAAGGTACTAAAATGTAACTACTATGCTTCAGGACTAACTAGATACTCAGTTTATAGAAAACGACCTAGCAATCTGGAGTCAGAGTACAATCTTGCACAGAAATATGTAACTGTTAAAAAAAATACCTTAACACTTTATTGCAGTGGTGGATTTGTGATCATGTGTGCGTTTGTCCTTACATTTTAGAATACTCCAGTTATTTCTTTCTGAGGACAGTATTTACACCCATAGAAATTTTTGTTGAAAAGTCAAAAGCGTTTTTGTCTCTGGAAGTTTCTTAAGACAGAATTTATCTTAAAAGTTCTTATGTGCTTCAAGTGATACCTATAGTTTATGTTGCTTCCTTATTCTCAGTTTATTTTTAACACTGTGTGTTAGCTTTTGAACTCCACCTGTACTGTTAGCAACTTGAAGACTTTGAATTCTAGATCAAAAGTTAATGACAGATTATTAATTTTTATTTTTTTCTTTCTTCATTAATCTTTTTTCATTGGCATGATTTATATTTTCTTGTTTCATTCTTTTCCATACTTACATATAATAAAAACTTAAATTTCCTGTTTGGTATGTTGACAGATTTAAGGTTCTTAATCATTTGTGGTAAACAGTTAAAATTACCTTAAGTGAGATTGTATGCTTTATAACTGGTTGTCTTTTTTTTCTTATATACAGAATCTGGTTTATATTTAACATGCATGAACATAAGTATGTGTTTGTATTTGATATATTATAAATTTTATTCCTTTTATATCTTTGTACTTACCTACTTTAAAATTATGCTTTTTTTTTTTAATGATAATCATTAATATTTGTTGAGGTCCAGCAAGCATGAAGATTGCCTTAAACCTTTGTTTGAAAAGTATGTCATTCGTGGTTACTATTTTATATATACATATTTATTCTGGCATTCTCTATATTTTTTTAAATGACTTTAAACAGATAGTCAAAGTCCGTAGGTTTTTAAAAATAGGATAAGAATATGTCTATTACTGATATTGAATATTTATCTTTAAATTTCAGATAAGCCTTTGAAAAAAAGAAAACAAGATTCTTACCCACAGGAGGCTGGGGGTGCTACAGGAGGTAATAGACCAGCTTCTCAGGAGACGGGTTCTACGGGAAATGGGTCAAGGCCAGCATTAATGGTTAGCATTGATCTTCATCAGGCAGGAAGAGTGGACTCTCAGGCTTCTATAACTCAGGATTCAGACTCCATAAAAAAGCCTGAAGAAATCAAACAATGTAATGATGCACCTGTTTCTGTTCTTCAGGAAGATGTTATTGGAAATCTTAAATCTACACCAGAAAACCATCCTGAGACACCTAAAAAAAAGTCTGATCCTGAGTTTTCTAAAAGTGAAATGAAACAAAACGAAAGTAGGTTAACAGAATCTAAACCAAATGAAAACCGATTGGTGGAGACGAAATCAAATGAAAGTAAGTTAGAAACTAAAATTGAGACCCAAACAGAAGAGCTTAAACAGAATGAGAGCAGAACTACCGAACCTAAACAAAATGAGAGCACCATAGTTGAGCCTAAACAGAATGAAAATAGACTCTCTGACACAAAACCAAATGACAACAAACAAAACAATGGCAGGTCGGAAACAACAAAGTCAAGACCTGAAACCCCAAAGCAGAAGGGTGAAAGCCGACCGGAAACTCCAAAACAGAAGAGTGATGGGCGTCCTGAAACCCCAAAACAGAAGGGTGAGGGACGGCCTGAAACTCCAAAGCAGAAAGGTGAGGGCCGACCTGAAACTCCAAAGCAAAAAAATGAAGGCCGGCCTGAAACTCCAAAACACAGGCATGAAAATAGGAGGGATACTGGAAAGCCATCCGCAGAGAAAAAACCTGACGTGTCTAAGCATAAGCAGGATATTAAATCTGATTCACCTCGGGTAAAATCAGAAAGAGCTGAAGCCTTAAAGCAGAGACCTGATGGGCGATCAATTTCTGAGTCACTAAGACGTGACCACGATAGTAAACAAAAATCAGATGACAGGGGAGAGTCAGAGCGACATCGGGGGGATCAGTCTAGGATTCGAAGACCAGAAACATTAAGATCTTCTAGTAGAAATGAACATGGCATTAAAACTGATGGCTCAAAAACTGATAAATTAGAAAGAAAACACAGGCATGAATCAGGGGACTCAAGGGAAAGACCATCTTCTGGGGAACAAAGATCAAGACCTGACAGTCCTCGTGTTAAACAAGGAGATTCTAATAAATCAAGACCTGATAAACCTGGTTTTAAATCACCAAATAGTAAAGATGACAAAAGGACAGAAGGTAACAGGAGTAAAGTAGATGGTAATAAAGCGCACCCTGACAATAAGGCAGAATTTCCAAGTTATTTGTTGGGGGGCAGGTCTGGTGCATTGAAAAATTTTGTCATTCCAAAAATCAAGAGGGATAAAGATGGCAATATTACTCAGGAGACAAAGAAAATGGACTTGAAAGGCGAGCAGAAAGACAAAGTAGAAAAAATGGGATTAGTTGAAGATCTTAATAAAGGAGCTAAGCCTGTGGTGGTTCTGCAGAAACTGTCTTTGGATGATGTTCAGAAACTAATTAAAGATAGAGAGGATAAATCAAGAAGTTCCCTCAAGTCTATGAAGAGTAAGTCATCAAAGTCAAACAAAGGTAAGAATATTTCTGATGTCATTTGTATTCTAATCAGCTTTATGTTTTAAGGTTACTAAGTATAAAACAATGAAAATCTGTAAAAATTAAATCAGTACTACATGAAAATAGAACATGTATATAAAACAACAGTAAACAGTTTCAGTAATACAGATAAAGCTCTCAGTGACCTTTTTCTTCTTCCACCCCTGCCGTGAACTACTCTGACAGTAATGAATTTTATTTCTATTTGGTTTTAGAGATAAGTTCTTTTAGTGTTCATTTCAGATGTTTCTGAAAATTGCTTCTTAATCCAGTGACTGATGTATTGGAATAGATGTTTAACTCCAAAAGATTCCTTTGACTATAGAGATAGTACATTTTACACTGAGGGAATAAGTTGAATTTTAATATCTAGTTTCTCACAGTAAAGCTATGTGGTATATAAGAACTGATACAAATTATTTTAAAGAAATAAAGTGTCAGCTGGGCATGGTGGCGCATGCCTGTAATCCCAGAGGCTCATGAGGCTGAGGCAGGAGGACCTCAAGTTCAAAGCCAGCCTCAGCAAGCGCAAGGCACTAGGCAACTCAGTGAGATCCTGTCTCTAAATAAAATACACAATAGGACTGGGGATGTGCCTCAGTGGCCAAGTGCCCTGGAGTTCAATACCCGGTTCCCCAAAAAATAAATAAATAAATAAAGTGTCTCACACTATTCTCTTATGGACTTCTCTCTGATTTAATTACAGTGAATAGTTTAGATTGCATAGTTTAGAAAATTATATATAAGTTTTTTTCCCAGGGAGGCAGTTAGTTAAATATGTTTTATATTTTAAAAACAGTTTTAGCTGGATATAATGATGTGTACTTGTAATCCTTTTGAGGCCAACCTGGGCAACTTAACAAGACCCTGTCTCAAAATAAAATTTAAAAAAGGTCTGGGGATGTAGTTCAGTGATTCTTCAGTACTGCTGCAGCAGCAACAAAAAGGACAATTTTCCCATTTTTTATACAAAGGTAATAAAAAATGATATATACCTCTTAAACTGGGTTAAATTGTTTGTTGAGGTAGGGTTGGTGTTGTTTTTGCATGATTCTTGAGTTAAATTCTCTGGTTACTTGAATACAGTTATTTTGGGGGAGAGGGCAAAATTGTAAGTGCTGAGAATATAATGGCAGTTTGTACAGTAAATATAATTTTGTGTTCCTTTCTGTACTCATGTTTAAAATATAGGGATTTATCTTAAGATGCTATGTGGCAAGACCTACTTAGCCCATGCAGGCTAATAATTTAAACAAATTGAGACATAGTTTTAACTGAAAGTTTAAATTTTCATTGCGTGAATTTCACTAAGAACTTGTACTTACTTATAAACAAATATATAAAATCTAGATTTACACTGTCCAGTATGGTAGCCATAGCCTCTTTTGACTGTCAATTGAAATTAATTTAAGTTAATTTGAAAAATTCACTTCTTCAATAGTCTCATGTGGCTACTGATGACTATATTAGCACAAATAGAGAACACTGGCATCATCATAAAAAATGAAATTGTCTATCACCATAGCAGATACATAATTATAATGATTATTATTTTTGTTGCATGCTGTTGTATCTTGTCTACCAAAAACTCTCTGAAAACATTGTATTATAAAAAAGTCTTTATTCAGGGGCTGGAGTTGTGGCTCAGTGGTAGAGCACTTGCCTGGCATGTGTGAGGTCCTGGGTTCGATTCTCAGCACCACATATAAATAAATAAAATAAAAGATCCATTGACAACTGTTTTAAAAAAAAAGTATTCAAAGAAGTGATGTATAGCTAATACTTTTATTTTCACTTGGTCTTTATCAAACATGAACTTTTTCCCTGTGAATTCATTTTGTTGTTGTTTCAAAAATGAAAAAAAATGGCCTTCTGAATAACTAGTATTTGTACTATCTTAGTAAAGCTTATAATTTTTAAGGCACGCCAATCAAACTTAAAAATGTATAAGCAGTCTTTATTATTTGACTTGAATGTGTCTTTCCAGAATTATTTATTAATATAAAAGAGGTTATAGGATGTGGGAGCTAGCACCATAATTAAAGTTTTTATTTACATTTTTCAGTGAAAGCTTAGGGATAGCTCATATTTATAAAGAATATAATTATGTGATCTTTTCAAGTCAGTTGAAAGATGGAAAGTGGTACCCTCTTGTTTCCTTGATCTGAACCATTTTTCTCTCCCTGCCCTCTGTCAACTTACACTAGCCTTGCTTTCTAAGCTCTGTTCTAACAAAGTCATTTACAAATGCTTTAAAAACATAAAGAAATTAATATATCTCCTAATTAGTAGACTGTATTATTTCTCTTGGTTTTTTTCACTTGTAATTCTGTTACCTATGAAAATGTCTTTTTGGTGCTGACATGTGTTTCTCATAAGTGTTTTTAATGCAAATGTGTACACCTGATATCTCGTGTTAGTATTTAGACTAGGTGTCTGCTGGTTAAAGTGGTGTGTGTATGTGTACATGTGCATTTTGTGTGTATATACACAGGTATTAATTTATGTACAATTATAGAGAGTTTTTCATAAATAATACTATTTCAGTCCTTAGGTTTATTTCAGATGCCAGTTTAATTGACTTTGGCTTTATGGCTTAGTATCTGTATTATTTTTAAGTAATGCTGTAATATGTGTTTTATTTTAGATCTCTGCTACTGTGTTAGCAATCACAAGAGTTAAATGATTTGGGGGATTTTGTATTTTTGTATCTGAAAGCACAGTTGTGGATTGATGACCCTTTGTAGTAAATTCCATTATTTGGGATTTTCTTTGTGAATGAATTGGTGTTTTTTTAGTCTGCATATTACTGGGATACTTTTATGGTTGCTTCCTAGGGCCAAAATTCTGAGTAGGTTTCCCTTTCTTAAAAGAGCCATAAAATTCCATCCTGAAGTATTTTACCTGATGTTTATTTGTTAAATATTCATTCTTCAGGGTAATTTGAAATTCCTTGAATATACTTTAAGCTGATAAATTTTGAATTTGTGGTTGGGGTATAGATTTATGTCTTCTAATTTGTCTTTTTGTGAGCATATTAGATGTAAAGTGATTTAACATTTGATTTGATTACTATGGTGATATGTTTATATCCCTAGTACATAGTAAAAAACCTCATACAAAAGAGCATATTAAATGTCTATTGAATGAGTAGAGATTATGTTACTGCCATGTTCAAAAAAGTTTTGTGTACAGATTAAAATTGTTTACTCATCTCTTGTGTTCCCACTTATACCCCTCGCACAAGAGCTACTTAACTTTCAAATTCCTGGTCTTTAAACTTTGTAATAGCTTTTTCAACCTGTCAGCTACCTAATGTTTGTTAAGATCCAAAGAAAAACCTCTCATTCATGTCTTTTTGATTCCACTTACCCTTATTTTGATCTGTAGCTTTTTACACGATGGGCTCCATATCAGTCCTGTTCTCTTTTTACATCATCTTGTTTATTTGCTTTAGAGATGAGGGAGAAAAATAATCTTTGGGGAAATCTTTTAAATTTTTAAAACACCTTTTGTTCTATTTCAGTCAGTATATTAAATGCCAAAAAAATTTCATTGTTAAAATTTTTATCAGATTATGACTAAAGTTTATTAGATCTTTGAAGACTGGCATGATCATCAACTCCCATGCCTTACATGTGAACAGCTTAATATCAGTAATTACAAACCTCAACAACTTGATTTTTTCCTTTAGATACTCCAGAATGTCTCAAAATATCTTTATAGCCAATGAAAACATTTTTTCTTGTCCCCACTCCACTTCCTTCCAACTACTAGTAGTAGTCTCCATTTCTTTCAGTCAGTGCTTTTAAGAAACATACTTTAATATTTATTGTGATCATTCTTTAAACTAGAAACATTTACTGAAAGTGGTCTTCACTGGAAATTTATCTAACAGCTCTAATAGTCAAAGTATGATTATGAGTCATCTGTTGAACTGACATTTGCAGTCCTTATTAGGGGCAGTTATTTCACCAGTTTCCTACTGTAGTAGTTATAATGTTACATGCTGATCACTGAAATATATTAACTAATTGCCTTTTACTAAACACTGAACAAGCTAATACAGATGGATTGTGTTTAGAACTCTCAGCTTCTGTGAATTTGAGAGAAAATACTGTTTCAGAGAGTGAATTTATGGTATAATTTGTGAATTACTAAGTTAAAGAATTCTAGGTATGTTTTCTTTACAGCTAATTGTAATATTCAGTATGATACTACAGTGGGAATTTGGTTCATCTGAGCAGTTTTATAAAATTCCTATAAAGCGCAGGTAAAGACTTCATTATCAGTGATATTTTTTAGGAAATATTTGGAGAATATTTATTATAGAAGTTGGCATAACATTCAATTACCTATTGTTGAATGTGATTTTAGAGCAATATTTTGAAAATTCATGCCCACAATTTTCCATGTTTAGAAATTTTTAGTCCAAATTATGTTTAGTAATTATATTGATTTAAGGAAATGCATTCAGTGGAAACTTTTTTATAAAAATTAAACTTACTGAAGTTTGCTGGAAGTGTTCTCTCTCCTTTCTCTTCCATATCTCAAGCCAGCCCTAAAACATAACTTCTGTAAGGTTCTCATATCTGTAGAAAGTAGTAGATAGGTGATGAGTTACGAAATATTGAGAGAACCCTCTATTTATGAATGAAATAATCTTTACTATGTAGAACTTTTTCTTGTTCTAATAAAGTTAATAAAATCCTGCCTTAAAAGAGCCTGATTCACAATTAAGCTAATGAATACCTACTTGAATTATAATATAAATAAAATGGATTTTTAAAATATGGACCGCCCCTACCCACAAAAAAAATAGCATTCTCTGACTTCTCATGCACCAATTTTTTAAAATTCTTCTTTAAATCCACTATAAATTATAGTCCAAGAAGCAGTGAAATTAACACCTTGAGTGAATCTTAATTTTTCAAAGCTTGGTTCATTCACTTTTAAAATAGAGAAAATAAATAAATAAAATAGAGAAATCAGTATCCTTCCTACGTTGTACAGTCAGGAGGACTAAAATCAGTGTTATAGTAAGAGGTTAAGTCTGCCTGAGTTTTTTTTTTTTTTTAATATAAAGGAACAGTCATTAATTTTTATCTAATGAAGAACATGTTTTTTAAAAGGCCTCTGTTTATATATACTTTAAAATCAATGTACATTTGAAGATACTGCCTTCAAAATTTTTCTATGTTTACATACCAAGGAAAGGACCATGTATGTGATCCCTGTCTCCTACTTTTCTGTATTGAGTAGTAAACATTTACATTATAAACTTCCTAGATCATACTTATTCTATATGCTTTCTTATAGTACTTTGGTAACTGAATGTTGATGAAATCTTTGTAGTGCTGATATCAATATTAAAAATGTAATGCTAAAACTGGATTTTTCTTCTGCCTGTTTCACTGATAAATCTTTCAGTTGCTACAAACCAACACTTTCATATTTTGCCTTCATTAAATAAACCACTTTGCAATGATCTAAACCATAGAATGAATATAACTATATAATGACTCCACTTTAGAGTAGATATCTCTTTGTTCCATTTTGAATAAAGTATGACATAATACAAATTAGAGACCAGCAAACTTACAGTGTAGAAAATACTTTAGGGTTTGTGGGCCACTTATCTTTAACATTATAGTACCAAAGCAACCATAGATAATACATAAGTGAATGTGTATTGCTGTGATCCAATAAAACTTTTTTTATTTACAAAAACAAATGATAGGGAAGATTTGATCTCACAAGCCTTTTTTGCTGAGCCTGATATAAATATTACTCAGCCATAAAGAAGAATAAAATTATGGCATTTGTAGGTAAATGGATGATGTTGGAGACTGTTATGCTAAGTGAGATCAGCCAATCCCAAAAATCCAAAGGCCGGATGGTCTCACTGATAAATGAATGATGATGCATAATGGCGGGGGGGAGGGTGGCAAGAATGGAGGAAGGATAGATAGCATAGAGGGAAGGGAGGGGTGGGGGCGGGGTGAGGGGTAAAAATAATAACAGAATGTGTGACAGATATCATTGCCCTGTGTACATGTATGAACGCACAGATGGTGTGACTCTACTTTGTGTACAACCATTGAAACAATAGCTGTACTCCATTTGTGTTCAATGAATCAATAAGTAAATAAAAATAAATAAATAAATAAATAAATAAATAAAATAAACAAAGGAAGCCAATTGTGACACAGACCCTAAAAATAAAAGACATGTCAAATATTTCTCTAAAAAATAAATAAATAAATAAATAAATTTAAAAATTGAAATTTTATATAGGTGAATGTGACAACTAGATTATCATTTTCTAGTTCTTATTTAATATTTGTAATTATAATATGAAATTAACCATATATTTTTAGCAGGATATTTAATATTCCTAAGTACTCACGTTCATGTAGTAGAAGTATACTAATTACTAACATAATTATATATGTGATAAACATAAAGAGTTTAGTGTATTCAGACTTAAATTGCCTTTAAAATATTTTAAATTTGTTAATATTGAAATATTTGCAGTACTTTTCCCGTAATGGGTTTACTTCTGTAATTGAATATAGAATAACTAAGAACTGCCTTCAGGATATCAAAAAGAATTTTTATTTGGAAAATTTTCTTGTAAGACCACATATTCATTCTAGCCTTTCAGTAAGTATTTTGCAAATATTTCTGAACATTTTCAGCATCCCTAACACTGCTAGATACTGCAAACAAGACTGTTAATAACGTACCAGGTTTATGATTTCATGGAAGATATGGGTAACTATACTGTTCTTAAGTTGTTATATGGTAATATAGCTCCAAAGGAAGATGTTCCTGGGGATCAGGTGTTTTGAGAACAAGAGTGGGGGAAAAAAAAGAAAGAAACATGGCAAGTTTAGGAAACTTAAAACATTTGAATGATGTTTAGCATACAATGGAGAAATATGACAAGATTGGTTAATATTAAACATTGTTTAGAGCCGTTTATGCTAAGAAAGTTATCAGAAAATATGCCGTTTTTAACTAGTGTAGCTAGAAAATGTTTTTCCAGATAGCACTAAAATTCTGTACACACCCAATCTAATGATAGTAGTTCATTGAGTAGCTAATGACATTTTATTTTTTAATTTATTTTGCAGTGCTAAGGTTGATCCCCAGCACCTCACACATTAGGCAAGCATTCTACCATTGAGCTACACTCCCTGCCACCCAATAATACATTTCAATACTTGATCAGATTAAAATAATTAGTATAAATATCAACCTGTGAATTTCATTGTCTTTGACTCCATTTCTTCTGGTTTCTACATAATCTTAGTATGTTCTATACAGAGTTGATAGTATATTGAAGTAAATCCTCCTTCCCAAAATGGGATATGGTAAGTACATAATGCTAATACTTGACACCTTTCTAAAATAGTTAATAAAGTCATGACATCTGCTTAACTGTTCTCCAAACCTTCTGGGGCTGTGATTATGACTCAGTGGTAGAGTGCTTGCCTCACATGTGTGAGGCTCTGGGTTCGATACTCATAAAAATAAATAAAGGGCTGGGGATATAGCTCAGTTGGTAGAGTGCCTGCCTTGCAAGCACAAGGCCCTGGGTTCAATCCCCAACACCGCAAAAAATAAATAAATAAATAAATAAATAAATAAAGGTACTGTGTACATCTACAATTTAAAAAACAAACAAAAAAACCTAGAAAAAAGAAAATGACCTTTCTAATGTCTCCACCTTCCAGCCCATTCCACAAATTAAAGTGTACCTGAACCTTACCTACTTTTACAGGCTTAGCCACTTTTTCTCACTTTTAGATATCTTATTCTATTCCAGGGCAGACTAACTACTCAAAAGCCCTTCAGCTTACCCTCTTGGAATGCTTTAAAATGACTACCAACTTCTACTTTGCCCCTGCTCTCCATCCTCTGCTGTTTTCATCTCATCCCACTTAGTCTCTTTTCAAAATCACTCTTATGTATGAAACATCTCATAATCCCTTACAAATGATCATTGATCTTTTTCTTGTTTCTCTAACATATAACTTGTATTTCTTTAGGAATATTCGTGATTTAGTATACATTTTAGTTAGTATCTTTATTACTTTTGTTCCTGTCATAGGTACCTTTTACATAGATATAATATCATGTACTTATTTCACATTCATTTTTATCATTTTATTATCAACAGTGTTTATAATTATCCTTTAATGTGATCTACTTTTTTATCTTGTTCCCTATTATGGAATATTTTTTCTAAAATTACAATGCATAAAAACTGAACATCTGTCAACAGACATTTTTTATTTTGTTGAATAAATTTCCTCAGGACAAGTTTACAGGAATGGTATAAATAAGTCAAAAAATTTTAACACGGGCTGGGGATATAGCTCAGTTGGTAGAGTGCTTGCTTGCATGCACAAGGCCCTGGATTCAATCCCCAGCACCACACCCAAAAAAATGTTTTAACACCATTTGCTGTTTTATGTTTTCTACACTTTTAGCAGAGTCTCAATGTACGTAGGTCAGTACATTATAAGCAGATCTGTGAACTTGGAAGCAAAGTCTGAATTATTTAAAATAGTCTCAAATGGATTTGCGTACTACAGTTAACTTCCACAGGCATTGCCATAGTACTACATAGTGGAAAACTGGATCTTTTCAATAATGATCTTGCTAAGTTAAGAGTTTGTTTTCCAAAGGATAGGTATAGTGCTTTTTAGAAAGATTTACATAAAAATTTCATAATTCTGAATAATCCAAGGTTTTAATTTAATATGAATTCAAATAAGTAACAACATTTATATCACAATTACAGGTATAGATAATTAAGGTACCTGGGTACTTAGATAATTGGGTATCTCTGATATACCTAATATAAGGTACCCAATATCCTATCAAGTTATAATGAGTAAAATCAATTAGATTAATTTTCAATATATTAATCAAATTATCTTTCACTAAACCTTTAGCTTAAGAACTTTGGGTTAGATTAACCTAGAAAGATCTTTTAAATCTGAATTAACTCATGTTAAGGTAGATGGCAACCATGAAGTTTAAAGGACTATCAAAATTTTTTTAGTGTGATGTTTGGAAAGAAAGAAAATGTATGTTTTGTCCTAAAACACACATATAAATACATATTAACCATACCACAAAGTTGATTCCACAACTTACTTCAGTCACACCTTGAAAATCACTTGCTAAAATTTAAAAATTTGCCAGTTAATAAATTATGTGATTCTTTGCATTAGTTCTGGGAATATTTCCTGATACCATCAGAAAGGGAAAAAAGCTATAGGTTTAATCCTGAACTCCTCACTCAGCTACAGAAGAATGCCTGTCTGTTAGGCTTCCATTTTTTAATTAAAAAGATTATTTTATAATCCTGAGTAAGCATTATTAAGTTTCCAGGCAGTAACTAGGATCTCTACTCATTTTTGTTGTTGTTTTGTCAGAAGTAAGGTAACTTTATGCCAGATTATGTCATCATGCTGTACTTCCAGTCATCCTGAACCATGACGTAAAATGTAAATCCCTCTAATTGTTTTCTGACTCTTTTGATGATATACCTGATCCCCTGCTCCTGTAAATTAAGATCTTACCCCATCAATTCTGAACATATCCCCTTTCTTATTACTTTGATGACTGTTAATATAACATAGAAATGGTGATTTCACTCTATTTTCATTCAGCATATGAACCTTAGTACCAAAAAGTGCTGTCTTCTTTCTCCTGGTTTTCTGTTGCTTTTAACAAATAATTATTCAGATACATATGTCAGAGTTTTTCCTTAGAGGCCAACATTTTGTGATTTTGTAATTTTTATTCACTGATCCATGCCTGCATTCACTGAGGATTTCAGTTCCTGGGGCACAATCCCCCTCTCTAACCCTAGTTTAGGTATAGTGTGGTCCCCTGTGGAAAGAACATTCCTGATCTCATAGTTTAGCCTCACTTTTTTTTTTCTTCTTTTTTTTCAGCTTTTCTTCAGGTTGCTGCCTCTTGTTTCTCTTTCTCAAATTTTACTGTTTTTCAGGGCTGAGTCAGTAGTAGTTCATAGTCTTTGGATGTATTCTCTATCAGTAGCTTCAAAAATGCAGTGTTTTGCATTTAGGGACTGTTTGTACCCCCGAAAAAAGTTTTCAAACAGAATTAATTCATTTAGGGCCACAAGAAGGGCAGATTGACTAGCTGTACTATTCAATTTTTCTTTTTACCACCCTTGTTTATCTCTAACTGGAGTTAAAAGATTGATTTGATGATATTCCTATGTTATATGAGGCAGTTGCAGGAAGAAATGTTACTGAAACATTATGTCTGCCCAACTTTTTTTTTTTCTCATGATTATAAAATTTGGAGATTTATGTGAGGTTTGACCAGTTTCTATTGACTGATAGTTTAGTCCCAAAATATTTGTTAATTCAGGCAATTTGTTTTAATCTCATGGTTGTTTTCTATTAAAACACACACACACACACACACACACACACACACTTACCAAATCAGTCAGTCTTTGGGAGTTTCAGTCTTTGAATGACTTCTAGTTTTAATAATCTGGCAAATTTGCTAGTATGAGAGATTTATGTTAGAAATTCAAGACAGCTAAAATGTCACACATCTCAGAGTAAGTGTGTGTTTTATCTTACTACTGCCAGAATGTAGTGTTGCGATTATTTCATGGAATATATTTATAAAAGCTGATAATGTGGTATTTCACAAAACTGACATTGCCCATAAAAATCCACACAAAAATGCAATTATCCATCAAGCCAATAACAAAATTTTTTACTAATTAAGACACCTGCTTTAAAGAATAAAGTAGTTGGGACAACAGAAATGAGGTGAGAAAGATAATTATAAAGCACTAGCATTCTGAGTTTTTAGAAACAGTTTGACAAACAGCAATAATCCCTAAAAATCATCAGTATGTTAAGAAATAGTCAGACATTTTGTTTTTTATTTAAAGAATGACCTCTTACTTCTAGAGAAAGAATGTAACCAAACAACAAACACACTGTTTAATCATTTCTGTTGAAACTGAGGGAGTTAGTTATTTGGATCCTCCATAATGTTTTGGGGTGAATATAGAAAGTCAGTTTTTTTATTTCTTATCCTTTCCAATCAAGGGATTTGAGTCCATTTATAAAGTGCTTCATAAAAAGAAGGGATGTCATTAGTTCAGAAAATGCATTAAGTGTCTGAAATAGACAATTCTATTCAAAATGAAACAGGGTTCATTTTAGAGGACAGTACATTGAGAGACATTAACCATTGCAAGATTTTTTATTTTTTTCAAAGTCAAATCATTTTCTGAAGAACAAAAATGTTTGATCTTTGAATTATGTTCATATAACTTTGAAAGTTGCACAGGTTTAAAAGAGAATATATTGGAGTTCTCAAATCCAATCATATTAGAGAATAAGAGAATGAACTGCTGATACTTGTATTATTAGATATAAGACTCACGTCTTGTGTTTGACTACTGTGAGGAACTTTTGTAAGAAGAGAGGAAGAAGAAAGCAAAAAGGCTTGAGTATCTACAGGATGATATTAATTCTAGGATATTAGTATCAAGTTAGTACGCCTTTGTGATGTGAATTTAATCTCTGAAAAACAATCAGTTAGGTAAATCTTTAAATGAATTCTTTGCTGATTTGGTTGTAGCTCAGTGGTGGAGTGTGTGTTTACTGTGCTGGAGGTGACCCTGGGTTCAATCCCTAGCACCAAAAAAATAAAAGCGTGTGGTGGACTAAGGCAAATATGGCAATTCAGGCACTATACAAGAAGTACAAGTGTAAATGAACACAAGAAATGCCTATAATCCCAGCAGCTGGGGAGGCTGAAGCAGGAGGATTACAAGTTTGAGGCCAGCCTCAGCATTTTAATACCTTAGTGAGACCCTGGGGATGTAGCTCAGTGGTAAAGTGCCCCTGTGTTCAATTCAGTTCTCCTCCCCACACACACAAACCCACACACACTTAATTAGAAATGTTTAGATCATTACTCTTAAATTAGTTAAGAGTGTTTGGTTTAGGGCTGAAAAATAGTGACAATGCAAAGCTCAAGTTAGTTTCTTTTACCTATACCAGTATTCTAAAAAACGACTCTTCCTAATAAAATTTAGTTAAGGAAGACAATTCAAAGAAACATCACATGAGTTGAAAATGACACAGAGAAGTTAAACTCAACATTAGTGACAAGATTCTCAGCAGTGAAGTCTTTGGAATAGTAGCAGTCACCAGTATTATATCTTTGTTGGGTAAAATTGTTACTACTGCACGTCCTTAGAAGAACAGAAAACTGAAAATTACTGAAACAATTCCACAATATTCAATAAAGCTTCAAAAGATTAAAGAAGGATAATGCTTCCATTAAGATTAATATGTTGCTTTCCTTTTCTTGAATTATTTTTGAGACTTTGAAACATATCTTTCATTTTTTCCCTTTTTTTATTCTTTACATAAACACTGTTACTATGACAAAGGATAATATTAATGTGATTGTAAGTTGCTTATATTTTCTACTATAAATCACTAAGGTACTCTTTGCTCCCAAATCATAAAATTTATCAGGTAAGACATCATTTTTATAGTTCCCCTCAAAAGATTTACACAGGTAAGTAAGTTAAATTTGTCTTTTTCATTAGTCATCAAGGATGAATTATCCTAAATAATTAACTTTTGCTATTTCTGTTTTATTTTGAAACTGTCAGGAAGATGATAACAAATTGTTTCTAAATAGGGACTATGTGTATGCTTATGTATGTATTCAGTAGTATGATATTAAATGATTCTTACTGTAATATGTTGATATATTATTGTTTTGTTCTTACTCAAACTTCATAAGAAAATATGAACTTAATTTTCTAACACACTTGAATTTTCTAAGTTGTGTACATTTTTATTTTTAAATATTTTGGTCCTTTTATCCCACCTTACATGTTTCCATCGTGTTCATTTAAATATATTGGTTTGTCTGTTTAAAGAAATTCTCCATATGCTAAAGGCATTAATATGCTTCTCAAAGAGACAGTGATAGATAAAAGCATATATAAAGTTCTTGCCCCAGCCACCATACACAACTGCCACCATCATAGAGGAAAAGAAAGAGGTGGTAGGTGGTAAGTGTCCTCCAGCTCTTCTCATTTACTAAGGAGCAGCATTAGTTTCATATGATATAAGCCAACTCTAAACATGTATAAAACAAATTTGTGTACTACCAACAGTGTGAGGTATGTACCTGTTTACCAACTCCAGTGGATCTCTAGTTTCAAAAAGCTTTGTGAATAAATGAAAGCATTATATCAAAAATTGATGATGTAACTACCCTTCATTATTATGGTAATATGTCTCACACACACACACACAAACTGTATTATCAGTTTAGGGTTAAGAATATTATAATTGGAAATGCCAAACCATTTTATTAAAATGATATGGTCATTTAGAAAACAAATACTAATATTTTGTTTTTACTGTGTTAAGTTGGTTAAAATTTTTCTTTTATGTTCAGATTTAAATTTTTTCTTACCTTTCATTAATAGGTAGTATAGATCAATCAGTGTTAAAAGAATTACCCCCTGAACTCCTGGCAGAAATTGAATCCACCATGCCACTTTGTGAACGTGTGAAAATGAACAAACGCAAGCGTAGCACAGTAAATGAAAAGCCAAAATATGCTGAAATCAGTTCAGATGAAGATAATGATAGTGATGAAGCTTTTGAATGTAAGTATCACATAACCTTTTCAAAAAAAAAAAATTAAAAAGGTAGATTGATGTGTTTGTCTCATAATTCAGGGGGGTCAACAAGAGCACAGTAACCTTAATTCTTAATAATCTAGTATAGCAAGTTATTTTCTTTGTATTTTAAAAATGTGTGAAAGATGAGATCAGTTGGCACCAAGAAAAATATTCTAAATGAGCTAATTAGTATTAAGCACCAGGTATGTGTCTGTATGTGTTCATTTATTAAGCTCCTGCTGTATGCTAGGCACTGAAATCAAAAGTACAAATAAGATGTGACCCCAGTCTCGAAGAGTCTTCTGTCTATTGGGGGAAATATATGAGTAAATGATTGTGGTACAGTGGTAATAGTTAAATCCAGGGTGCTATGGGAACACATTGGATTGGCATCAAAATCAGAGTGGGGGTTCAGAGAATGCTTACTGGAAGAGGTGACACTTGAGTTGAGTCTTAAAGGACACGTAGGAGATAGCCAGTTGAAGAACTATTTAAAACCATACTATCACTAAATTATGAATGGATTAGCCACATTGTGGATTATCTGTGTGGTTTGGACCTGGCTTCTCCTTTTTGCCCAGCTGTGTCCTGGAATTCCTCCCTTGTTTCACTGTTTTCCAGAGCTGGCTTCTTCACTACACAGCTACCTCTCTACAACACTGTGATCACCTGTCTTTGCACTAGACTTGCTATACCTCGCCTGTCTTCCTACTGGTCCACTGAAAAAGTTCTTCTCTTTTATCCCTATCTTCCTTCTTCTGGAGCAAGAGAATTGAGCCTAGCCAAGAGGGGTCAGCAACCTTGTTTGACTTAAACGGCATTCAGTGGAAACAGACTATGGGAGATCTTCACTTGTGTGCCAACTGACTTAGTCATAATGACCAAAAGAAGTGGGAAGATCACCAGTGTGTTCTACCTTTTCCACCTAGTATCCATAGATTGAGGTGTGACAAGCAAGGGCAGGAAGGACAGATGCATGCTGCCAATTTTTAAGTGTATATTGCTGATGGAAGCTCTTCGCCTCCAAAGTTTTTAACCAATGTTCATTTACTCTGACCTTTTTAAAATTGTGAGCTCTTAAGCTATGAACAGTAGATTATGACTGAACAAATCTGAACAGTTTTTAAGATTGAAATAAAATATACAGAAAAGATAATCTGCCATATTTAATTATATGTATGATTGTCATCATTTTGTATTACTTTGAGTTGTATTTACACACAGTATATTAAATGGCTAAAGTTAATTTTTTTATTATAATCAAACATTTCGGTCATATTGGGACATGATTAACTCTGGCAAGTGAGCAGAGAAAGGAAATTTGGTAGCCCAAAAACTCCCTCCCTTTTATAATAACAAGACTCTCCACTCCCTTTCCTTCCCTAATATGTTACCATTTCTAGAACAGCTGAGAAGTCTCTTAATTGCAGTTTTATTTTCAATTACACTTCAACTCCAGTTGATTGATAGTGGCTGCCTGCATTGCTAAATTGATGAGAATTCTGAAGCTATCTCAAAGTTAAGTGGAAAGGATAGCAGAATTAGAAATGTCCACCAAGTATAAAATGTAAAGCCACACAGGTCTCATGTTTGTCATCAGTGCAACCAGTTATTTTCCTTACTTTCTATTATGAGAGATATTATTTTATGGCAGCATATAGATTCATCTTAAAGCCATGAATCCCATTCTATCTATCTGCAACTATTTTGAAAGCTAATATTGTTTATTTAAAGGTCCTGTGCTTCAACCCTAGGAAAAAGGAAAGTTTTTTAGGATTTTAAGGAGATATCAGAGAAATGGCCACCAGGGCTACTGATTGGAGTTGTAAAAGAAATCCAATTGGAAGTTAAAATCTACAACCAAATTGGTATTATACCAAAGTAGAAATAATAGTGAAAATATAACATAATACAAAAGATAGAAGTATTATGAGAACTTAATTTCAAGCATTATGCTGCTTTACGAGAGATTTTTTTAAAAATTGAAGGTTTTTAATGCAGTTTAATCAGTTCATTTCCTAAAACAAACTAGTTTTTGAACTAAGGAAATAGTTTTGTTTGAGGATAGGGGAAGGATTGAGGAATGACTTTAAGTCGGGCCACACAGCTTGAATAACTTTAGAACAAGCAAAAAGTCACTGGGAAAATGAAGAGGGAGTATATAGGAAGCTAAAGAGGGAACCTTGGACAGGGAAGGTAGAGAACACCCAAGTCATAGTTTATGTGCCTCTCAATTGAGTCCCTTCCCCTCCCCTGCTTTTTCCAGAGTAATGAGGGAAGTGAAGAAAGGCCAAGATAGTCACAGTGAGTTTGGAATCTGGTAACCTTGTTGCAGCACACACACGGTCATAGAAATTGTTTGGTTTTGTTGTCTTCCACCCCATTTTTATCCAAACCACATAAACTAATGAATCTGAAGGAAAATCTCCAATGCCTGTGAATAGCCATCACCAGTACAGCATATTATATATAATTGCTAACAACTACAAGATTTTTTAAGCATTTTCTATTCATAAGATTTCATGTTAGAAATAGATTTCTTATAAAATTAGTTATAATGCAGAAAGACTAAAGTAGCTCATGTTAGTTTTGGTTCATAAACATAAGATTTCATATCTGAGATCACAGAATACTACTTTCTGAACAAGTTTGTTTATTGGTAGGCATTTCAGTACTTGTTTACAAAACATTGAGTGAATGTTGTACAGAAATGACCTGTTTCTCACGTACTCTCATAGACACACATACACACACACACACACAAACCTACTTACATTAATACAAGAGACAACACATCTTTAAGGGAATGTATTGGAGTATACCCTAATTGTAAAACGGAAAAAAATCCTACCCCTCTTCACGTACTTCATAACCAAATTCATGCTTAATTATGAAGAAAATCATTGAAGATTTTAATATATCCATTTACATTTGTCCTTCACATGAATCTCTTGCTGTGCCAAACCTATGACCACAGAGAAGTGGAAGAGAATTAATTTCCTTTTCCTGCCACGTTGCTGATAGATTGGATAGAAGGTTTGGAGCCAGAAACAAAACTAGACTTGAATAGGAAGAGTTAGGGCAGCAGATAAGGGTAAGATTAGCCAGGTCATAGACATGTATTATCAACATACAGGAACACTGACAAAAGTATAGATGGGGTGAATGAGCCAGAGATTGACATTCTTAAATCAACGCCAGGTAGGGAACTCAAGAGATTTGAGTATTTGTGTGTTGATCACAGTTAGGGATTCAGAAAACACGCCAGTCATAAAGAAGCAAGGAAGTCAAGCAGCAAACTAGAAAGTATATCTCTGTTAGCAACAAGTGATTCCTCTACCAGTGTATGATTTCAAGGTAGGACACATCAGCTCTACCCTGGTTTTAACTTGATGGTGCCTACACTCTAGAGCAGGTATGATAAATATTTCTCCCTTGTACTTCCCTGCACCTTTCACTGCAGAAATTTCTAATCAGTCTTTCTTGCTGAATTGTGATGCTTTCTTGGGGCTCAGAATTATATTCAACTTAATAATTTAGGCAGCTATTAGCAGTTGATCAGAGTTGATGTATCAGATGAAACCTGTTTGCCTCATCTGCCTAGACCAAAATCCTGTCAGTGTTTGTGATTTTTAAGCAGAATATTTAGTTCCCTGGAAGGATGGGGAAGAGACTGAAGGTAACATATATAAACGTGCTAATACAGCATGCATAAACTTTGTCACTTTTCTCCTTGGGTTTAACAAGCCTATTGTTGGAGAACTGAATTCAGTAATTAGTGTTTACAATATTGGTTTATTCTATCTCTGTAGGTTTGTGATGTTATATCATCAGAGTCTATGGAATTTGTTGCTAAGTCATGGGTATAACTTAGCTATTAATTGATGACATTCTTGGTTACTCTATTCTGTAACACTTACTCAAAAGTTGACCTAACCCCCAAACCCTGCTCTCCATCAATAATATAAATGCTTTAACATGGTTCTGTTTTTTTATCCAAATCTTAAATAAAGGTTGTTTTACAAGCCTTAATTAATCTTGACGTTTACATAAAATCTTTACTGACTTATATTGAATACCTTTATTGAAATGTGCACTGTGTTTTAAATCCCAGAACCTTCCTCTTCTGTTAGTAGTGAACTGAATTAATGTAAAAATCTTTTAACTCTAGATACATCTAAACTTCTGAATAGACAAAATGATTCAATTCCTAGACCCACAGAAAGACAACCCCTCCACACACAACATGGTTCATTTGTAAAGTACAAGTTTTAAAAGTCTTTTTAAATGAGGTAAATTATTTGTCATGGGGATTTGCTTCTAGCCTCTAGGAAACGACATAAAAAAGATGATGATAAAGCTTGGGAATATGAAGAGCGAGACAGAAGAAGCTCTGGGGATCATAGGAGAAGTGGCCACTCTCATGAAGGAAGAAGGAGTTCAGGTGGTGGTCGTTATCGAAACCGAAGTCCATCAGATTCTGACATGGAAGATTATTCTCCTCCTCCCAGCCTTAGTGAGGGTAATTCATCAGTGTAAACAGCTTTCTTACATAAATTGATTTAAGTTTAGGGCTTTAGCTTTAAAGAATATTTTATATCTTATTTTGAGTTAATTAACAACTCCTGGTTTTAATTAAGACAAATATTTAGTTTGGATTTTTTATCATTATTGTTTAAAGTATTAATGTTAAGGAACAAACTAGGAACAGAAATGGAAATGTTTTAAATTGTCATTCCTGCAGCTCAGTATTTCTTTTTGTTTATTTCAGTCGCTAGAAAAATGAAGAAAAAAGAAAAACAGAAGAAAAGGAAAGCTTATGAACCAAAACTAACACCTGAAGGTAACATTTTAGGGTTTGTTCTTTCTTTTTTTTTTTTTCATTTTGTTTTTGTGCTTCTTGTTTTTTGTCTTCAACTTCATTTATCTACTTGGAATCTGGATATAAATCTATTTTTTTGTTCACTTGCAGAAATGATGGACTCTTCAACTTTTAAGAGATTCACAGCATCAATAGAGAATATTTTGGATAATTTGGAAGATATGGATTTTACTGCATTTGGTAAAATCAATTTAAAATATATTTATTTACCCCTAGTATATACCTAGCTTTTTGCCAATTACTCTAGAGCATATAGAGGCATGGTCCAAGCTATCAAGACACTTAAAATCTAGTTGTGGTGTTAGATCTAGTCCATAGTGTCAAAAAACTGAAAACTTTTATACAAAAATCAGATACTAATTAAGTGAAGTCTTTTGGTAGGGGGATCAAATCCAGGGCCTTTAGCCAGGTGTGGTGGAACACGCTTGTAATCCCAGCAGCTCGGGAGGCTGAAGAGGGAGGATCACAAGTTTAAAGCCAGCCTCAGAAAAACTAATAAATACATACATACATACATACATACATACATACATAAAGCCAGCCTCAGCAACTTAACAGGGCCCTGAGCAAACTTAGTGAGATCCTGTCTTAAAATAAAAAAGGGCTGGGGATGTGGCTCAGTGGTTGAGTCCCCAGTACAAAAAAGTTTTAAAAAGCAAAACCAAATCCAGGGCCTTCCATATGCTATACAAGTGCTGTACCATTGATTTACATCCCGACCCACCAATTAGTTAAGTCTTGGTAGTCTCTCTAGAATCCTGAGAGTACAGCTACCATAATAGGTTAAAAGAATTAAAGAAGTCTTAGCCGGGTGTGGTGGTGCACACCTGTAATCCCAGCACTTGGGAGGCTGAAGCAGGAGGATCACAAGTTCAAAGCTAGCCTCAGCAAGGTCAAGGCACTAAGCAATTCAGTGAGACCCTGTCTCTAAATAAAATACAAAATAGGTCTGGGATGTAGCTCAGTGGCAGAGTGCCCCTGTGTTCAATCCCCGGTTCCAAAAAAAAAAAAGAATTAAAGAATTAAAGAAGTCGTAATGCAGGGAGGTTTGAGTAAGCCCTAGATAACGAAGAACAAAGATGTAGAAATAGGAATCTATTCATTTATTGTAATGGTATTTATTGAATATTTACTGTTCTGTGTGTTAAATGCTTTACTTTTACAATTGTATGTAAAGATCTCTATAAATATACAAATGTGTTCATAAAAATGCTGCTTAGAATAAACAGCTATTCAAAAATCTTATGCCACCTTCAACTGATAAAAACACTTATAACTAATTTATTTGAAAACTGTATTGCATACATTAATTCTGGTATGATTCCATCTATTTGAGAATGCCTTAAAAGGTATGTTGCTCTCTTTATTTTTTGTTTTGTTTTGTTTTGTTTTGTTTTGTTTTGTTTTGTTTTGTT